>CM069450.1:6022246-6493267 GCA_035610835.1 Ophiura sarsii | reverse complement strand
CTGCCTGTGCATGGCTCGTCGTGTAGATCAATTTATTTTAAAAACATGGATAATCGTTTCCATATGTGTAATTATGACTGCGCTGCCGAGTGCTATAAGGAATTAATAGCACTCATCGACAGTACTATTAGTGATGATTTATGTGGCAGAACTCTGCTATACGTACACACCCCTGCACACCCGGACACCTCAATACAATACACAGCACTTTCACAGTAGGACACCTCTCCCTCAGCAGCAGGACTTAAACAATCATATCTACTAAACACACACGTACCAAGTTGGGTAAAATTACAGTGCTGTAATTTATCAGGTTATTTACGATGTCAAATTAAAAGCACTCTGAAGCTCTACTGTAAGTGAAATTTGTGGAACTCTGGGACTGGCTGTGTAAGTGCTTACTGTTCATGAAGATCTCGCTCTTGAACGGATCCAGAAGAGGGCATGCAGGATCATCGTTGGCAAATGCTACACAACTTATCATGAACCCCTTGAGCTTTGCCATCTTCAAGCTTTACATGATAGACGTAAGCAGCTTTGTTTGAGTTTCTTCAACAATCTTCTCGCGTCCGAGCATTTCAACAGTTGGGTGCCACCCAGGAGAGGCACCATACATGGTAGAGAGTTACGAAACTCGGACAAACTTGCCCTGCCAAAATTCAGGACTGTTCGCTTCCGGAACAGTCCACTGCTGTACATGACCAAACTGTTTAATGATCAATGAAATTCCACTTTCAAAACTCCTGTGACTTAAATGCATCTTATGTGTCTTATTGAGCAATTTTTCCGGGGGGGGGGGGGGGGGGGGGGGGGTGCAGTGTGTGTCTTTGAGTTAAAAGAGGGTGTAAATGTATTGATTATTTGTGAGGGATGTGTTTCGTTAAGTGATTTTTGAAGTTGGGGGGGGGGGTTGCTGTGTGTGTTTATGAGTTAATTGAGTGTAAATGTACGTTAAAGGGACATTAAGTGGTGTTGAAAATTTTAAATGTTTAAAAATTTACTTCAGAATTCAAGATGAACATTAAAAATTGGCATTATTGTTGTTTCTACTAACAAAAACACAGCAAAACTTGATTAAAACAATATCATCGCTATTTAATGAAAAACGCCCTCTATGTAAATATGGTTCGCGTTATGTATCACGCGTACTGCAGGGGGATACTGTCGGACGTAAAATGCTCGTCCCGGCTGTACAAGCATTTTTTAATCGATGTTTTCTTGTACAAAGAGGGCTGATTTTTCTTAATCCTTATAGGTGTAAGTTCATACTTGTAATACAATTATAAAAATAAACTAATCCCAGTTTTTATCATAATTGAGGGCGCAGCCTCCAACACATTTCTTAGTGTCCCTTTAAGTGAGTTTTGAAGTTTGAGTGGAGTATGCATGACTGTTTGATGTGTACAGGCTCGGGGTTTTCAATTTTTGATGTTTTTATTCTATGTGCAATATTTGATAATATAATGGTCTTTTATATTATAACTATAATGTATTTTTATTGTATGTATTGCTATATCAATGTTAATAAACCAGTTATGAATGTATGAATGAATGAATGTGCCGAGTCTCAATGGTTGGGGTGCGTGTGTTGGATGTGAGTGTATGTTTTTGAGTGTTGGTTGTTTTAGTGGTATTCGGTGAGTGTGAAGATTGGGTTCATGTAATTAATTTTAGTAGATTATATTGTTTCCTTTAATGATTATATTTTTATGTGTAAAATTGTAAAAATTGTTGTAATTCAGCTACTTTGTATTTGCTTCAAGAACAGTTTTTAATAAACCTTTTATGAATGATAAATGAATGAATGTATGCGCTATTATGTATGTTACAGTATGTATATATTTTTAAGTATTACAATTCATGGTTAAATGACCAAATATGAATACTACAAGCTGTTGGCTCTTGTATCATAGGTTAATAATTGAATGGGTATGGTTTTAATGATTTCTTCTGTTATGAATTATATGGTCTATTTCACTTAATTAGCCCAGGAAAGATATTTTATATTTTATGATGAAGGGGGAGGGCAAAGTGGGGGAGGGTATATATCATATTTAAAGGCATATTTAAAGGCATATTATGTGATCTTTTCCAGGGGCACCCTCTATTCATGATTTCTTTTAGAAAGTAGATTTTCTTGCAGATTTACATTTCTGATCATAAATCATGAATATATTCTGAGTTACAGAGTGATACGATTTCTAATTACTTCAAAATCATGATTTAAAGAGTGAAAATAAACTGTCCGTGATTTTTACTCTATTTTCACTCTAAATAGAGGGCGCCCCTGGAAAAGATCACATGATATGCTTTTAGCTTTTTAAGCCTGGCCCGAGCATTTTGCTTGAGCATGGTCCTTTCAGGACCCAAGCGTGTGTCTGTATGGACCGACCGTGTAAACAAACAAACAAACAAACCCTCGCATCAAAAAGTGCCTGTATGCTTCTATTCATACCTTCTTTATACGAGGGTCATTCATTAAGTTCTAGCACCTACCTCATAACTTTGCTATCATATGCCAATGAAATATTCCACAGTTGTAGCTTTAAATCTCAGCTACAAATACATATAGTAAATCGGCCTGAGTACTGGTTGTACTTCTCTGGAGTGTCGCGATCAAGTCTTTAAACCTTGAGTCACAAGTCAGCAGTGATGTAGTACTGGAGACCGGTCTCGAGTCCCTATTTTGAAGGACTCGGACTCGGTGGTGAAAGACTCGGACTCGGGCACTAGGGACTCGGGAATTGTGCCCGAGTCCTGTCCGAGTCCAATGTCATAAATCACCATAAATACATCTGAACAGTTAAAATATGCTGTTGAAAATACCTATTGATAACCATTACAAGCATTAAATACAAATCGAGGGAACCTATATATAATTAAAGTAATTATAATCATGTGCAATCGAAAGCTGTTAGTACGATGTAAATGGTCTTTAGGTGTTTTTGTGTCAGTATATTTTATACTGTTTAAAAAAATGATTACATTTCCTACAAAGAGGGTAATTATTTATTTCATTGGCAATTTTCAGCTTCCTAGAGCAGCGCTCTTAAAAAATTGATGAAATTAGGAATGACATTTTCAGGGAAAAGAAATTGGTGAAATGGCAGGGGAATAGTTGCTCTACAGAATAGCAAACCTTTTAATCACATATGTAATTTATCAATCTATGAACTTCTGGACACTTTTTGAATATCTAAATCAATTCTTATGCCTATAATTCAAAATGGTATCAACATTTGTCCATGTATGGGGATGCGAAGGTTAAAATGCATCATTATGTTGACATCACTGATATGTTGACCTATTGTATATAGATAGCAAAATTAATGACATGTAATCAGAACTTAAATACATATAAGGACTCGCGACTCGGACTCGGACATGAAGGACTCGGACTCGGACAGTAAGGACTTGGTCTCGGACTCGGACTCGAGAGGTAAGGACTCGGACTCGGGTAGGGTAGGGTGGACTCGACTACAACACTGCAAGTCAGTTTGATTTACAGATCTGATTTGAGTCAAATCGAGTCTTTATCAATTGTCCTGAAGTCTATCCATTTGTTCAATTTGAGTCAGGTCAAGTCACTGATTTATACTCAAGTCACATCAATTCATGAACATTATTGTGTGCCAATCACGGCAAAAGGTGCTGTTTTCTCACAGAGAAAAGGTTGAGATTTAATTCCAGCTAAAGGAGCATTTTAAATGCTTTAAAATGACACCTTTGTGGTTAAGATTAGACACAGCTTTCTGATTTTATGAAGAAAAATAACCATAAAATTGGCTTTATTTTCTTAATTTTTCCTTGCTTATTTCCATCAATATTACAAAATGCATTGTTCCAACAACTGCACCCTTTTGCCGCGATGGTACCCATATGTTTGCTTCATTCATATCAATTATTTCATCATGCCTTATGAATATGCATGCCAGGTGTGTTCCAATAAGATGCTATACCATTATTCTGGCAGGACTCTAGATTTGTTGAGATGTTTTAACGCAAATACTGTAAAAGTAGAAATTTTCGCGCTACATTTATTTTTTGCGCTTTTCGTGCTAAAATCAGCAAGCGCGAAAATAAAAACACACAAATGTATTCATTTTGCATGTAGGTCAATGTATGGAAGCTCAAAATCAAGAAAATAAAAACAAGCAAAATTGTTCAAAATGTACAAAGCGCGAAAAATTACACGCACACAAATTTCCACTTTTACAGAAATAGGTTTTTAAAAATAAGGATTAAATGAATTACATAAACAAATGAATTGAATGATTGTGATCGGTTGATTTATCGAGTTCTGTGAAAATTCTTGACATTTGACATTAGACCTCGGAATTTCACTCAAGGCTGGGCCTCAGGAAATTCATCAGTACAAAGTAAAATGTCTAGGGTCATGCGTTATAAGTTCGCCTCCCAACAAGGGTGATGCTGTTACACTTTTTGGTTTCATGCTGTCATTAATCCTTAATTTTTTTTCAAACCGCAAAACCTATCTCAACAAATTTGGTATCAATTTAAAGCAGAAGTGGAGATACAGCTGTTTGTAGTGTGAGGACCAGGGGTGGTGCCGCCAGAAGCGGTGCCTCCTGTACAAACTCAATGATGATAATCCCATGCTTTGTTCTTTTTACAATAACTCGTCCTCCCTGATGTTACAAACACCATTCTGGTCCCATTTTAAAGGATATTTAGTAGTTTTAAGTATGTGGTTCAACAGACTTGTCAACTATTTGTAACAACTAATTAATTATGGATAAGGCCATGATGTGTCATCAGCTTTCTTCCTATTCGCTACACAGTCAACATGAATAATCAGCCTCAATTTACCAGATTTATAAAAATAACTATAACAGAAAAAAGTGACCTATGATAGTATACATTTTTTGAAAGCTTGTAACTAGAGGAATTCAGAAATGCAGTTTAGATCCGGGAAGGGTACATCCTTGAAAAATATTTATGAAAATTCTAGAAATATACAAAATAAAAATTGGAGATATTTACTGGTCGGTATAATTACCTTACCGAGGTAGTAATCTTTGACAAATGTATACCAGCTGATGGGTAATTTCATGAGGAATTCAAATATGTAAATAATGATAGGGGTAGGTATAAGAAATAAATGGATCTCAAATTTTTTTTATTTTAAAAATCTGATATTTTTCCGAACATTGTGAATCATACCATTTTAGTCCTTGGTCGTACTATAATTTTAATGGCATATTTGGTTTTCTCGTGCAATTTCCCTTCAGAAAATGTATACTACTACTACCTCAGGGGTATACAAACAAATATAAATGTGTAAAGTTAAAATCATGTCGCGAAAGCCAAAATCCATGTGTAAGACGAAAGGAGGCGAACTTCGAATGCGTGACCTAAGAATCTCCACGGTATTGGCGGGGACCATGCGGGGACTGTACGCGAATGTACAAAAAACAGTGCCTGGCTATGCGGGGACGTACAAACTGTGCCACCGCTAGCCGGGCGTGTAGCGGGGACATACGCTAGGGTACACCCCGGGCGTAGCTACATATATAAGCTAGAGATGTGATGCGCTTGACAGAATAAGCCTATTAACACATAGGGAACACATATTTATGGTTGCAAAAAGAAATTAAGCACCATGAAAAATGTTGTTTAGTTCCCATATCATTTAGCACCCGACTTAAGTCAAGTCAGTCTTTTGGATAAATGACCCAAGTCAAGACTTTTGGATTAGTGACTATCTTCAGTAGATAGCAACGGCCTTATTTGTCAAATCAATATGCAAAATGTGTTTGGAGATATCATCAGTAGATAGCAACCGCCGTATTAGTCATATCTAAATGTAAAAATTGTTTGGTGCTATCTTCAGTAGATAGCAACCGCTGAAAAGTCATACGTAAAAGTAAAATGTGTTTGGTGCTATCTTCAATTCTGTAGATAGCAACCTCTGTAGATAGCAGCTGCCGAAAACTCATATAAATCCAAAATGTGTTTGGCTATCTTCAGTAGATAGCAATGGCCATATCAAAATGCAAAGTGTGCTTTAGCTATCTTCTGTAGATAGCAACCACTGTATCAATCATATCTAAATGCTAAATTTGTTTGGCTATCTTCAGTAGATAGCAATGGCCATATCAGTCATATCAAAATGCAAAATGTGCTTTAGCTATCTTCTGTAGACAGCAACCACCGTATCAGTCATATCTAAATGCAAAATGTGTTTGGCTATCTTCAGTAGATAGCAATGGCCATATCAGTCATATAAAAATGCAAAATGTGTTTAAACTATCTTCTGTAGATAGTAAACACTGTATCAGTCATATCTAAATGCAAAATGTGTTTGGTGCTATCTTCTGTAGATAGCAACCTCCATATCAGTCATATCAAAATGCAAAATGGCCATCATAATTATCAAACTACCTTTAAAACAATAAAACAATGTTGCAACATATGTGCCAGGATGCTCCGAGTCGTTTTACTATGTGGTACTTTTTCAGCAAATACTCGATGAGTAAGTTTGTACATAGATTTTTCTTAATGGGGGCGTCATTTCTATAACTATAAATTTATTACAATTTCCGACTAACGGACCTTATTTCTATTTCGAACTAGTGAAAAATATTTTTTTAATTTAGACTACGCCTCAGAGAGAGTATCCCTTTAATAAGATCCAGCATGATTTGAATGTGATCACCCCCTCAGAGCGAGAGTATCCCTTTAATAGCAGCTTTTTCTCTTATTATTCCTAATGTGATAGGCATAAGCATTTTGAAGCATTAATACAATCATGTTTTATTAATCACGTGGAATGGGGTCCCTCGTTCTATAACAAGTGTCGAAACCAGTAAACCTAATACACCAAGTAGCACGCAGCCAACTTGGTGCATATTTTCACACTTCGATCAGCCATATACCTCAGAGTCTTAAACTCCAACACAAACACTCTCGTGGGTCATTGTAGGGCGTTTGCGGACTTCAAAAAGACTAACAAGCGATATTTCAAAACACCAACACACTCGATACATAGCATGAATAATTTGGTAACTTTTACACCATCTTTTCAGTAAGTGTGTCGGCAGCTTGCATAAAATACATGTTGCAAAAAAAGAGAAAAGGAAAGACAATAAATGTGTATGTCATCAAATCAAACCACGCCCCTTAGCACTTATTCAGTGGATGGTTCCCAAATCACCATGAGTATTGGTGTCTTTTCCTGTGATAGATAAATTATTTTATTATAAGCGTGATTTGCATTTGGGACCATTGTAATGGGGTTTTTTTTGTTAATTTGACAATCAGCAAATTATGGATGTAAATTTATGTCCATATACCTTGATAATTTCGTCTTTTTTTTAAACAGAAATAGGAGAGAGCAAATAGATTAAAAAAATCAACCGGATAATTGCAATTGATGGGTTGAGGTGGCCAAAAAATTGTTTGTATCGGATGAAAGGACATTTCACAATTAAGCTAGTTAAAAACACAATGTTTTAAGGGGATAACTGAATCAAATCTGAAGAACAAATTGACAACAAGAAATTAACAAAATTGAGAAAGAAAATGATATTAAAAAAGAAGATGTAATAAATATAAGAGGACCTGACGTTTCGATTCTAACAGAATCTTAATCAAAGGTAAAATGACAGAATACAACATACACAACATATATTTTTCTTTTAAAAAAGAAGAAGAAGAAGACAATCTATAGATTACAAACTCAAATTAAATGAATCTGGGTCGTTGAGGCCCAAAGAACATATTTTTACCATAAGCCTCAGATATTCATTACGCATCAGCCATACCAAAAATAAGATATAGAAAAAAAAGTTGACACCATGCTGACTCTGCCTGCCTCCAGTCTGTCTCAGAATCCCGGCATGAAACTGTCACTTCATTATCATCTCGAGTAGAAAACCAGGTGTTTTAATTAGTCTATTGTAATTATCCTCCTCTGTAATTATCCCATTGTAATTAGCCTTTCATAGGGTACTTAAGAATTCTTCTGTTTTCTTTACATTTCTATGGATTGGGTTTATTGATGTGCTTAACGTAACCGGGTAGAGGTGCTTTTTTAATTACGATTGGTGTGTTACGGTGGACGCCGTCAGTCGCCGTGATCATAGTACAGCATGATACGTACTTGCAGAAATCTGAGACAAAGCGCTCACACGTTTGTTTTACCCCCGTAGGATTATTAAAAGTCACCGGCATGGCACTCTATAATATCAGCATAGTAGCTAGTTGTGTGGTTGTGTCCTTTGGGTGCTGACACTCCAATATGAAACATTGATGTTATGTGCTTAAAGCTCGGTCGACTGTTTGTGAGCAGCTACCATAAGAGAGCAGTGATATTTAGCTCGCTGGCTAGCCCGGCACTCTTAATTAATATGAGTACACTTCATGGAGCGTTATTGAATTGAATCTACGCAGGCTACACTTCACTGTAGGATTTAGAGTATTATACCACTAAGAGGTTTGACCTTGACCTAGAAGTGGGGGTTTAATTCTACTGCGGGATATAATCAGCAGGAACTACGCAACATTGGGAACCTCGTGGTAGTGAGGAGTTCTGCACTATTATATACACCAATGTTTTTGTATTTTTCGTCTGTTATTATTGGTAGTTGGTATATCACATGACGCATTAACCAATATGACCTTAAAGTCAGAAGTATATTTACCCTGCAGTCTGGTAGTAATATCGGCCAGCAGGAAGGAAAAAAGCCCGCTGATGTATATGAACACAAAATCAAATGAAATATCACAACATGGTTAATGGGCAACATAATTAATTGGGCAGTAAAACACCTGCTAGTCATATCACACTGCCAGCCAGCCTGCATGGATAAATCATTATTGTTTAGCTACGATAACGGACTGCGATACATCAATGGTTGGATGCTGCAGCCTCACGGTGGATAATTGGAACACCCATCGTCGCTTATAGACAATGAGAAGAACATCACCAACTCATTCTATCAGCGTGTTGCTATAGACAATGAGAAGAACATCACCAATTCATTCTATCAGCGTGTCACTATATACGAGAAGAACATCATCAACTCATTCTGTCAGCATGTTGCTATAGACAATGAGAAGAACATCACCAATTCATTCTATCACCGTGTCACTATACGAGAAGAACATCATCAACTCATTCTGTCAGCGTGTTGCTGTAGACAATGAGAAGAACTTCACCAATTCATTCTATCAGCGTGTCACTATATACAATGAGAAGAACATCCCCAACTCAGTCTATCACCGTGTCGCTGTAGACAATGCGAAGAACATCACCAACTCATTCTGTCAGCGTGTCAGCAGATTAGATGGATAATGGAGAAGCCGCGGGATTTCCAGTGGCGTGCACAAATTGGCATCTGCCATACATATGGACCCATCAGTATTCAGCCAGCAAACTCACTGATTCTCCTATCAAGAAAAGCAGCCACAATAACAATGTATTGAAAACACATGCCACAGGGGTTGATCCGCACGAGGCTGTCGCTATTGTGCATGCCGCAAAAGTGCACAAGAAAGGAACTCCTGTTTGAACCAGATTTGTGCTCATGGTGTTCCTCAGGGATCCACTCCAGGTCCCACTATGGAAAAACATGTGATTATAGAGGCAGATACAAATAGATTACCATACATGTAGTTCATTGCTTTAAATGACATAGAAACTACAAGCATGAACTACGAAATGAGCAAATTAAGACATTGATCAATTGGTTATGAGTGATTGATCTATAACGTGACATCTTGGAATATACTGCTGTCATACTTCTTATGGGGCACGCTCTATTAACAATTATATCTTCTTTCAGCGTGTGTTACTGCAATACAGCTGGACCAAGGTGCAGCTAGTTGCTTGCTTGCTTGCTGAATTGGTTGGTCTGATGAAAACACACTTGGGCCCTATCAGGACTGAGCTCAAGTTGTAACAGTCATCCATCATGGAGAGTGATTGCTATTTGCAAAACTCAACATATCTAGAAAGCAGGGAGAACCTGAGGATTCAACTTATAAATGTGTCGATTGAGAACACATTTGAGGTTAAAGAATTGATTTTTATAATGTCAGCTTACAACACTTTGAAGTGTAGAGAATTTATTTATAAAGTGTGTCAACTTACAACACTCTGTATTGTAGAGAATTGACTTTGACGTGTAGAGAATTGATTTATAAAGTGTGTCAGCTTACAACACTTTGAAGTATAGAGAATTGATTTATTAAGTATGTCAGCTTACATCACTTTGAAGTGTAGAAATATATTTAAAGGTATGTCAGCTTACAACTCTTTGAATTGTAGAGAAATTATTGATATATTTATAAAGTGTGTCAGCTTACAGCACTTTGAAGTGTAGATAATTGATTTATATTTATAAAGTGTGTCAGCTTACAACACTTTGAATTGTAGAGAAATTATTGATATATTTATAAAGTGTGTCAGCTTACAGCACTTCGAAGTGTAGAGAATATATTTATATTTATAAAGTGTGTCAGCTTACAACACTTTGAATTGTAGAGAATTGATTGATAAAGTGTGTCAGCTTTCAACACTTTGAATTATAGAGAATTGATTGTCAGCTCACAACACTTTCAAGTACATATTAAGTATGTCAGCTTACAACACTTTTAAATGTAGAGAATTGATTTATAAAGTATGTCAGCTTGCAACACTTTGGATTATAGAAGTTTGAACTCAGTGGGTCAGCTAAGAACATGTTGGAAATGGAGAAATGAAATAATAAAATGAGTCTGCTCAGAGCACCTTAGGAATAATGCAATACACTATGAGCGTGTTTCTGCTGGGGCACTGCAAAAAGTAAACGCTAATAAACGCTAAGTTTCAATCGGTCAGTTTTTAATCCCCCCTGTTTCTACTAAGAGAGTTACTGCTAAGTTTATCGATCCTAGTCGATGGGCCACGACATTTGACCTTTTGTAATACCAAACAATGCCACCGCACCTGAAAAAGATTGCTTCACAATAATGTGGTATTACCCAGCGTGACATGGTTCACGGCGCAAACCACTAAGAATCGCCTTTCTGTTTCTATTGGGTTTATTGCTGATTATTGCCGGTTCTAAACCTGGTTTGTGAAGGTTTTGGGATTACTAAAAATACCGATTATTGCCGGGTTCTGCCTGTTTCTACTGGGCAAACTTAGTGTTTATTAGCGGTTTCTTCCCCAGCAGAAACACGCTCAATGACAGCTCACAAGCGTAGAGGATTGATCTTATAAACATGTCAGATGAGAACACTTTGGATTTAACCCCCTGAGAACTACCGGCCGATTGGTCAGAAAGATGGATACATCATTTATTGCACCAATGAGAGACATTGTTAGAATAATTGTTTCCCTAATAAAGATGGGAGTGAAACATTATACAAGCTGCATTTGAATTGGCTATTCATATGAGTACATCTTGTAATAAACCAATCAGAACCACTGTAAGATAGACAGGTAGACCCCAGGGGGTTAAGAGGAACAATGTGTCAGTTGATGATTTTAAGTATGTCATAGTTTTTAGTAGTACCGCTTAAAAACAATGTTTTTGTTATCAAGGCACATGTGTACTGAAATACCTATTTTGCTTCAAAATAGTATTTGTTTCTCTCCTTCTTGATAGCTTTAGAATTTTGATGGTTTCAAAATATTAAACAAATACAAATAAATCTTCTTCATTTTTTTGTTTTCCCTGAAGCACAAATTGCCATTGATTAAACACATATTTTCATTTGGTTAGTTACAAATTGTTATTTGGTAACTAATCCCTTTCAACTGTTGATAAAACTGTATAGAGTTACACCAAAATGTGCAGTAAGTAGTGCCAATTAGGCATCAAAAACTACAAAATATCTATAAAATGTCCCCCTCCCTATTTTCCAATATTTTAGGAACAGGAAGATGAAAATCATATAATTGTTTTGATGTTGCCTAATATTATGTTTCATTTAATAAACAATAGTCAATACAATTTACTCTTCTGTCAACGGCAATTGAATCTTTTCAATTATAAAGCGGAATTGGAAAGTCATCTATTTCTCTTCGCATGATGGAGTACCGTCTCAGCCATACGGAAGTCATCTCGTGGATAGTATTGTAAACCGTGTCACTAGCGTATGATTGATTGAACACAGGTGACTACAATCCTACGCTGGTAGTGTATCCAGACTATTAATTTGGTGTGGATTAGCCGGCCACGTCACTGTACCTATTTCAAGAGTAGCGATATGATTTGCATTTTAATGGGTATAACATATAGGATCAGTATAGGAAATGAAAATTATCTATATGGATGGCAAATTATTTCAAATGGCATAAGTGATGTGAGAGAGTATGTGACAGTAGTAGTAGTATCTGACCAATTATGTTTTAAAATATAGCTCAGATTTACCCACATTAAAATTAATCGCAAACTTTTCCCGTTCATTTTATAAAGGGAAGTACTGCAACACATTATAATTTACGGATACTTTATTTTGCGAATTCAAATTTACTGCTATTTTAGCGTGCATTTAATTTCGAGAGTCTGGACATTTTGCTGTTACTTTCAATGCAAAATTGTCAGTTTTGCGGGTATTTAATTTTGCGAATACCCATCCCTCGCGAAATTTGTGAAATTAAATCCATAGCGAAATTATGTGGTTTTACAGTATTAATTTGGTGTGGATTAGCTGGTGTATCCAGACTATTATTAGGAAATGAAAATGAACTACTGTAAAAGTGGAAATTTTCGCGCGTAGACATTTTTGCGCTTCGCATATTTTGAACAATTTTGCTTGTTTTTATTTTCGCAATTTTGAGCTTCTGTATATAGACCTACATGTAAAATAAATATATTCGCGCGTTTTTATTTTCGCGCTTGCTGATTTTAGCGCGAAAATCGCGAAAATTAATGTAGCGCGAACATTTCCACTTTTACAGTACCCTAAAACCACTTAATTTTGCTAATTTCGCAAGGGATGTGGATTCGTGAAATTAAATACCAGTGAAACTGACAATCTTTTTTTGAAAGTAGGGGGTGCTTCCAGTTGGGTATATTTTTGGAGCATATGTTTTAGAATTGCTCACATATTCAAGTATTTGTCCCCCGTGCAGTAGGCCTATATACATGACTAATAGTCACAAATTGTGATATGAGATATTATATGAGATGCCACATCACACGCTTCAATTGGAGGGAGGGAGGGAAAGGGAGGGAAAAGCCTGGGGGACCAATCAGGTATAATGTTGTAATCATCCGTGTGAATGTAAATGCGGATTAATTTCTACCAAAACGCAGGCCCGGTGCTAGGGGTATCAAAATTGCCAATTTCAGAGAATAAAGGTGTATTTTTCAACCTGAATCCGCTCTAATGGTAACTTGGGCGAAGAGTCATGTGTCATCATTTTATTGAGTACCCTAGTTTCATTGATAATTTTAAACGTTTTGAGTATGTGAAAGCCTGCCGTCCGCCCACTCCCCCCACCCACCTAAAACCATTTATTACAATCCATCATTTTTCGCCCATCTATTTTTGACATTTTCTTAAAACAAATCCATATAATCAGCCTACCAACAACACTCTGGAAATATATATCTAGAGTGTTGAATAACACAATAATTGTGAAGGTTTATTGCATTTTCCCCCCTTTCGTCTACACCTGCTGTACGGACGGATAGGTATTTATGTATGTCAATAAGGCCAAACAAATAAGAAGGTCCGTCTCAGAAAGCACGCCCGCATTGGTATGTGAAATAAGCTACGGCGCGTAGGTCTATCCGCTGGGGGCTAAAAAAAATCTTCTTTTTTTTCTTCTTTTTGTTGTTGTTGGATTTTTGTTGATTTTTTTTGTTGATTTAAAAAAAAACATTTAAAAAAGTTCTCTGTAAGCTTGGATAAGCAAAATCAATTGCAAAAAAAAAAAATTGCATTCCTCATAGCTTATTTTCTAAAAAAAAAAAAAATCGGACAGCACTTAGCTTTTTTGCACAATGTTTCTGAGACTTTCTTCTTTGTTTGGCCTTAGTCTACCCTGCTGTACGGGGACGAATAGGTATTTATGTATGTCAATAAGCGTTATTGATAGGAATATCCTAAAATCTTTTGAAAAAAACTTACATGTTTTGGTGTACATTGTTAATCCCTATCAACATCACTTAAGAACAGCGCAAAATTTGAATGTGACCAGTCCTCACCATGATGATGTACATTGTATATAGATGATTTTAGAATATGTACCACTGTTTTCAAAATGCTGATTTAAAATCTCTAATTTCATGAAAAAAAATTGAATCTTATTAAAAGGTGAATAGAATTTCAGTATAAAAAAGATGACACTACTGGCGTTTATTTCTTCTCTTTCTAGTGTATTTTATCATACAATTAAAAGAGGATATATTGGGTTTGAAATATGTTTTCTAACACTTTCCACTCGGCAGGCGGCTGCAGACGACATTTCAACATTTCACAAAATGTTGGACAAATGTCAAAATTATTGAATTTCAATATCATATTTGGAATCACTATGAGATATGTATTGAAATAAGTTCAAACATGCCTATAATATTGGTTCAGTAATCCTTGACCTTGAAAGTTGGGAAAGGTTTGTGAACAATCTGATTTGTATGGTAAAACCAATAGCTGCGTGGAAAGTGTTAAGCCTGGTAAGACAATGTGAGATATCGCAAATGTCATGTGCAGTCAAATGTAAGCTTCAAAATTATTTGTATTTGAATGAAATGGGACGTTCCATTTTAAAATGATGGCTGAACAAAGTTATGTACTTATCAATTGCAAGCCGGGCCCCTGGGGACCCGGGGCATGGTGGGGATCATGTGGGGACCGTACACGAGTGTACAAAAAATGATGCCCGGCTATGCAGGGGAGTGTACGCGGACGTATAAACTGTGCCCCGCTAGCCGGGGCGTGTAGCGGGGACGTACGCTTAGGTACACATGTACACCCCAGGCACTTGCTATAAATAAGCTAGAGATACAATGCGCTTGACGAAATAAGCCTAATAACACATAGGGAACACATAGAAATGTTTTCGTTATGGTTGCAGAAAGAAATAAGCGACCTTGGGACTGTAGCCGGGTGAATACTTTGTCCTGGGAGTGGGTGGCCGGGACTGTACACTTTGTCCAGGCCAAGGGGGGCCGGGACTATAGCGGGGACATACAAAAAATGGTGCCCGGCCCTGCGGGGACCATGCACGATTGTACCGGAGACGTCACATGTGCAATTTGTACATCCCGGCCCTAATCCCCGCTATCCCCGGGTCCCCCGGGGCCAGGGATGCAATTGATAAGTGCATTATATTGTTGCAAACACTGTGACTTGTCTGTGCAGCAATTTTGATACACACTCAGTGTTTGCTGTCAAAGCTGATGCCATTTTGAGTCACTATTAATTATGTTCACCAGCTTCCCTTGTAGGACTCTTTATGATCCTAACATAAATCTACAAGGTCTTGAACAACCTGGCACAGTTTACATAAAGTGATTAGTTGACCCATACACAATACACCAGCACACAATACAGTCAGCAAAGGATGATAAGCACCATAATTCACAGGCAAATCAAGTTGCTGAAGATTGTCCTTACTGCATGTGTTATCATTGCAAAGACAGGGAATCTTCTGATGATAATCAAGTTTGCTCCGTCTTCTATTAAGAGTGGGGAAGGATGCTAGGAAAATATCATAAGGCTTAGCAGCTAGCCATTGCCCCATATGCCACAAGGCTTAGCCATTGCCTAAAATGTCGTAAGGTTTTAATAGCTAGCAATTGCCCAAAATATTATAAGGTTTTAGCAGCTAGAGCTAGCAATTACCCAAAATGTCATAAGGTTTTAACAGCTAGCAATTGCCCAAAATGTCATACGGTTTTAACAGCTAGCAATTGCCCAAAATGTCATACGGTTTTAACAGCTAGCAATTGCCCAAAATGTCATACGGTTTTAACAGCTAGCAATTGCCCAAAATGTCATACGGTTTTAACAGCTAGCAATTGCCCAAAATATCATAAGGTTTTAACAGCTAGCTATCGCCCAAAATGTCATACGGTTTTAACAGCTAGCAACTGCCCAAAATGTCATACGGTTTTAACAGCTAGCCATTGTCCCAATTGCCATATTAGGTATTAGCAGCTAGCCATTGCCCAAAATGTCATAAGGTTTTAAGAGCTAGCCATGTCAGGTTGGTAGGTCAGCTTTCTTTTTTCTTTTTCTTTTTTTTGCTAGTGGTTGTTCTGGCCCAGTCCTAAACAGTACGCCGAATTCTGAACCGAATTCTGAACCGTGTCATATCTTTTGGATGACCCATACTTGACCCAAAATAACTTACATAATACTATACATGGTATGGGGTCACATCAGGGGTCCTGTGGGGGTCACAATTAAGGCCATATACGTGACTTTGAAGAAGAGAAAAAATGAAGAAAAAGAAAAAAGTTTTGTTTTGTGTTTTTCAAGAATACAAAAAAAAGGTACACGGTCGGTCGGATGTGGACAAACAAACACATTTTTTTTGTTGGCCAGAAAGAAATGAAGTGACCCACGGACTGTAGCCGGGGTGTACACTTTGTCCTGGCAACGGGTGGCAGGGACTGTACACTTTGTCCCAGCTATGGGGGCCGGGACTGCAGCGGGGACGTACAAAAAATGGGACCAGGCTTGCAATTGATAAGTGCATTACGCATTGGACATTTCTCGGCGGCACTATAGTGTTACGCATTAGACATTTCTCAGATACACATTCGCTACCATGTAGAAGTGCAAGGTTTAAAAAATGTCAATCATGCTATATTATATTGATGTTTGAACAGCTTGTACTTGAATTGGACTCAATGTTATGGTATATACCGGGCCCTTAACACTTTCTATGCGGCAGGCGTCTGCAGACGACATTCCAAAATTTCACAAAATTTTTCAAAAATATCAAAATTGTTGAATTTCATTACCATATTTGGAATCACCATGAGAAATGCATTAAAATAAGTACAAACATACCTAATTTTGGTTTAGTAATTCATGAGATAAGACTTATAGTTGGGAAAGGTTTCTGGAAAATCTGTTTTGTGTATAATGTTAAAACTAATACTAATACTATAGCCGCGTGGATATTCATACTATCTCATTTACAACTCATCATTTCAACCATGTCAGCTCTGAGGTAGCATTCAGGTAAGGGGGATAGGGGAGGAACTCAAATTATAATTTAAGGGGGAGTGCTGCTGGGAGACGGGGGCGGGGGGGGGGGGGGGGGGGGGCTTTGACATCCTTACCCACTTCTCAATGAGTTTGTAGGCTCAAAATGGGTGTTTGTATGATTTTACAAACCTGATATTATGAGCACCCACTAGGGAGACACTTACAGTAATGTAGGAGATATCCGATATCAACCCACTTCGCATATCAAGGGATTTGTAGGCTCAAAAATGGGTGTTTCTATCATTTTGGGAAGACATTCGTCATCAAAATGAGACTTATGTCTTAGTTGTTTTTTATTTCAAAAAGTGCATCTCATCCCTGGATACCTTAGGCAAAATAAAAATAAATACATGTTGAGCGTTCCCTCCCGCTTCCTTTTTTGGGTTTGCTTCAATTTTTTTCTTTTTTTCTTCATTATTTCAGTCATAACTTTTTTGTTCAGGTTTCTCAGAGTTTGAGATGTTTGTAACAGCTTTGTTCCTTTCTTACATGCATTTTAATCAAGTTATGTGGTGACCAACCCCTCAGAACCATGAAATAAAAACAATTTAAAGAGGACTCCTCCTCTTTCAGGTGCTCAAAGTTTGTCGCTAATCAGGACGATTTTGCTCCAAAAAGTGCCAAAAATAAAAAAGAGAAAAGGCCTCCTCCCTTTTTTTTGAAAAAGTCAGGATGCTAAACATGTTTATTTTTTTATTTGGCCTTAATATTAGGCCCAAATTGTTGTTGTTGTGTTGCCCTCAAGTGCCAAACGATTTTCCTCTTTTTAATTTCTTTTTTTTACTGAAAAACATTTTGTATTTGTATTTATTTATTTGGGCGTTACGACCCTGGATAACCCAAGAAAGCCTTGTTGAAGCTTATTTCCATTGGGGTCTGTTAGATGTGTGAACAGCTACAGACCGGGATGATCCCCTACTCTTTACGAAAGAGTCTGTAACCTTTTAACGTGCTCGGGTATTGCTCTTCCGATGCACAGGACCACCACTATATTACTGACCATCAATGTTCACGTCAAGACAAATTTGGTAAATGCCAATTTTACTAATGTTTCTAGTGTGATAATAGTTTTAAAACTATTTATTCAAGCAAACTTATTGATCTCAAGCAGAAAATAGTAATATTTTGACAATAAAACAAAACAAAAAAGCGACCCTGATTTTTAAGATTTTAGGGTCAGTCGCTGAGGGCAACACAACATTTTTTTTTATTGGCCTTATGAGCACTCCCACTAGGGAGACACTTACAGAAATGTAAGAGATATCCGATATCAATTCATATTTCCGTAATCAAACTGAACAAACAAAAAAAGAACAGGAAGAATATATTGCACTCGGGTACATTGACTTTCGATTTTTCTTAAAACAAATATTAAAGAATTGCTCAAATCGTTGATTAAAGAATCGTCAGCATAAGTTTAAAGTGAGCAGAATAGAAGGTGATTGAACTAACGCTGAATATCCCGCTTGCTGTATGGAACACTTGTGAGTCATGATAGTTTGACAGACACATGCCTTGTATCAGTGTCCCGGTAGTCTATGGTAATGCCTAATGCCGGCCCTATGTCCTTCCTCTGTACCCGGGGGAGGGGGGCACTGACATTGGAAAGGGGTAGGGAAGGTGGGGTAATGGCGGACACATTTTGTCAGAGAGGTATAACACACATATAATACGTCATATAACAATAAAAATCATGTAAACACAAAGCACTCTGAAGGTTCTACCTTTTATCAAGTTTTTATCAACTCATCATTTTGAAATTCGAAGCTACGACGCAATAAACAAAATGGCGTCGTCCGGGATTACCCCACACTCTGGGGGTAATCCCGGACGTTATTTATCAATGGCAGCCCTCTTTTTATTGGACATATAGCATTTCAATAGGAGTTAAAAAATACCCTTTTTAAAAGTGTAGCAGAAATCAAAGAACAATGTCACATATTTATATGGTCAACAACTTTTACCGATTTATGATGTTAAATTGACCACGCCCATATTGGTTACCATGGAAACGGTACATGTCCGGGATTACCCCCAATCCATGTACAATGTATGGGCACATCCTCTCTTATTATAATGCTCATCATTGTGACTCCGAATTCATTTCTTTTTTATCAGAAGGTATCATACATTACATAAAAAAATAATAAGACTTTGTTTTCCTTAATGTAGAAATACCAGTTTCAAAGAGAAATTAATGCACCAAAATATCAATTTGCCCGAGAGGCACCTAACATCATAGGGTGGCAAAATACCACCTTCTTTCACCTGCCTTTAGATACAGCCCTGTCCGTGATTACCCCGCGTCCGTGATTACCCCACTCTCCCCTATAATAGGTATGTGCCGTCCTGAAGACCCCTTTTTCACTCTCTTATGCTAGCTGTTTAGACCCCCTTTTGAGAAACAAACCAAATTTGAAAAACAAACCAGATTTGCAACTGCAGATTTTAAGACCTACTTTTTTGAGAAAATCAGTTCTTAAGACCCCATTCATAAAAATTCTCTCAGTTCAGTTCCAAAGTCCCCCTTTTTAAGACCCTGAGCGACACCCCTAGGGCCAAAAAAAGTTGAGTGCCCCCCGGGCTTTCTGGTTCTGTACCAAGACTTTGTTTAGTCCAAGTAATACTCTGGTAAAACATGCCCTGATTAGAGTGCGATTATAGCGCGAGACAAGTCACAGACGTCCGTCTTTTGCACGGTGACCCGGTGAAACAAGACCAGGAAGGGTCTTGTCAGCTTACACTTAGTCTACATTTAACTCTGTATCAACAATAGCACATACATTACTGTATGGTTTATACTGCTGGAATATTGCTATTGAAATGCAGGATTGAATAATAGTGTCTAATAAATGCTATGTTATTTGATTGTTTGATTTGTGGAAATGAGATGTTTCTTAAGTTTGAAATGGATTTAGTTCTTCAGGAATTGTGGAAAAACTCTCATCTTATATCAACTTGATAGTAACATTACAGTTTGTGCTTACACTGAATGGTGATATTGCATCAACGATGAATTTGACAGACCAAAATGCACTTGCGATTACATAGTAGAGATGGCTTATCAGATTTGAACTTGCTTGTCAACTTATAGACTCATTTGGCGTCGGAATCTGACATGAGCCAAAATCACCTGGCATACATATATTCAACTCTTCAATGGACTCTACTCTACTACTTTGTTAGTGATATTAAAGTGAAGGGGCTGTATTACTTGTTAAATAATTTGAATTGGATTTGTTTGACAGCTTCGGGTCTACTAGGTGTCTTCTGCGTGGATGCTCTCATATAGCAGTGCTGCTGTTGTACAAGTTGCTTGAATCATGCTTGAATGGAATAAAAAGTGCCAACTACGTTTTTGAGAATTTTGGTTTTTTTGGGGTTGTCAAAAGAGGAGTCATGCTTGCATAAATACTACCCACTTTCAGTTACATTACTGATGACCATACACTAAAACGGATTTATATTTAAAGTGACTTTGGTTTTGTTATGGTTAGCGACTGGATGTAATGTAAATTACTCGTTATATAAGGGGAAAGGCTTCAGTGATTATATAATAACCAGAATAGATTGATTGTATAACTCCACTTCACTGCCTATCATCTCTTGACTGACTGACTGAACATTTGGACATTCCATAGCGAAAGAGTGTATCTCATATACAGTTTACCCGTAGTTAACCCGCTTTTTACCATGTTTTCTGTAAACCAGCAATCAAGCTCTGTTTTATCCAGAGGCTATCCAGGTTTATGTGATATTAAAGCATAGCTAAAAGAAGTAACAATCGCAAATTGTTTTACTTCCTTTTCCACTGGAGCATCAATCATTAAGGCACATTCTATGACAAAAAGAAGTATGTCATCAGAGACTTGATTCAAGTTACACCTTTTTTCTCAACAAGTGTGGCAATTAATACTGCTACAGTTCTGCCTCTGATTCGGATTACGGAATGATGTAAATAGCTCACATAGATCAGCGAGTGAGCTGCTTTCTCCCCCGAGGTACAACATTTTACAATTTAATAACCAATCACTTGGGACTATGGGGCTATAGCCTCTGCGCATTTGCTATGGATCAAGTGCAGAATTAAAGTGTTAATTTTTGAGTGGACTGTTGTAATCTGTGTGGATTACTTGAGTAATATGGAGAGATTTCCCCCTAGCGGTAATGGTTATACCGCACGGAGGGCGGCGGGATCAACAAGATACAGGAAACCATCGCCGCTCATTAAGAGGTTTTCTTTATCTAATTTGCTACGCTCCACTTCGATGGGGAGACTTACAGGTAACTATAGACTATTAAGTATCGGTTTACCCCATATGGCCAATGACATACACACTTAAAAATATGTAGTCAAAACTGACCCCATTGCAGTTGGTGCACAACTAATAGGGGCAAAAATGGACTAATAAAGGGTAAACACTGACTAATGAAGGGTAAAAACTGACTCAATTTTTTTGTTTTTGTAAGGGTTTTCATTGGAGACTATTTTCATTCATATCTGAGTAAATAAAAACTTTCAATGTGTATATGCCTATCTCTTGGAATTCATAAAAAGCTTATCAATGCCCATTAAGGAGGTATACTAGAAATGTTGGGGTCAAAATCTCTGGGGCGCAACACGAAATCTCGGATCGCAATACAAAATGCGCGATATAATATTTTGGGGTTTGTGATACAAGATTTTGGTTCGCGACACAAAAAAAGCAACATAACATTTTGGGGCAATTCAACAAAGTTTAAATTTCGGGGGCATGATACGAAATGCGAGTGCAAAATGCACGATACGAAATGATACCAATAAGGCTTCGTGGTATCAAATTATTTTGACCACTTGTTTAGGTTATAGGAATACTGATATTACTTGCTTAGGGTATCTAAAATACTTGTGTAGGAGGCGCTTTATCACATTAATGCAATTACTTATTTGTGACCCGTCACATCGAAATAGACATGTCGGAGGCCCGAGTTGAAATATGAGTTATCGGAATGACTTGTAAGAGCAGCACATTTTAAGCTTTGAAATGATACCATGTTGAAGGTAATCAGACTTTGCATGTAATCACAAGTCTTTTTCTGTTATTTTGTTTATATTTCAGCAAATATATTGGTCTCCATCTCAAAAACTGTGTCAGCCGACAACATGCCCTTTTTGATGTGACTGGTCACATTTAAGGTGCTTTTTTAAAGTCCTTGGATACGCCTGGTAACCCCTTTGTAATTAAAGGCATATTATGTGATCTTTTCCAGAGAGCGCCCTCTATTTATAATTTTTTTAGAAAGTAGATTTTCTTGCAGATTTACATTTCTGATCATAAATCGTACATACATTCCAAGTTACAGAGCGATATGATTCCTAGGTACCTCAAACTCATGGTTTTAGAGTGAATTTAGAGTGAAAATATAAACTGTCGTGTTAACCCGCCAGTTTATTTTCACTCTAAAACCATGCTTTTGAAGTAATTAAGAATCGTATCGCCCTGTAACTTGGTATGTATGTACGATTTATGATCAGAAGTGTAAATCTGCAAGAAAATCTGCTTTCATTTTTTTATTTTTTATGTTGAGGGCGTTCCCTGGAAAGATCACATAATATACCTTTAACCACTAAGCACTCCAGGCAAAATCCTTACCGGATCCATATTGATACCGTATTGCCAGGGATGCTTCATTTATTCCCAACTTATGGGTTTTATTTTTTTTACTTAGCGAAATTAATTCGGTCAGAGCCCATTCAAATGATCCATCCAATTAGTATCTGATAATGTGCTCATATTGTATTGAACATAATATAATCATGAGAACTCAATAATTAAGCACTTAAACATGGCAGAGAGGAGAGAGGTAGTCAGCCAGCGTTCGAAATAGCGGTAATCCGTGCAACCGAAATGACCAAATTTCCTGTCGGAAAACCAATGTGGGTGCAAGCTTTGCGACACACCTATTTTTTAGTTTGGCCTATTCATGGCAGTAATTTACATTGCATTAGGCCATGGAAGTGATTAGGCCAAACAAACAAAATAGGTTTAACTCAAAGCTTGCGCCCACATTGGTTTTGAAATGCCAAAAATACCGCATCTGAAATGCAGGAAATTGTGAAGTTAATTTGTTTTCTCCCTACAATTTTTTTTCTTCAAGTTTTTATTAAAAATATTGGCAGATTTTCCTTTTCTCACATCTTTTACATGACTATACATTGTTTTACTATTGTTTTATTATCTTTATTGTCCCTCCATTCCACAACTACATCACAATATGCATTTCAATAGAAAACAAAAATCAGAAAGTGTCAGTTAGATTAAAAATTGACACACAAATATTAAAAATAAATAAAAAAATAAAAATGGAAGGAAAAAACCCAGCGCGCGTCGCCAGATTTTGAAACCTTCGCAAGCTTTGAGACAATTTTTTTAATTTTGGCCTTATGGTGGCGTCTTTAAAATCTTCTTTGGCTACCAGCTGTATCACACAACTTATATAACCTCATCCATAGCTCATTAACTATAGGGCAAATTTTACGCAAGCTTTTGTAATTAATCGAAAAAAATATCCTACATAATTGAATGTGTGCCACATCGCAGTGCTTAACCGTATCAAATCCAGCGCTTAACCGTATCAAATCCAGCAAATTCAATGTTTGCACATGAAGTGGAGCATAGAATGCAAATTCTTAACAAGGTTATCCCTCCTACTCATATTTAGATATGGAGTGTTATTGCGATGGAATGAATTATGGGTATTCCTATTCGAAGCATTTAATAGACCATGAAGCTAGCTAGCTTCATGGATAGACTGGTATTGAGTACTTAAAGGGGCGCTAAGCGATACGTATGGGAGTGCGCCCTCAATTTTCCTGGAAATCATTTTTTTGCGACTACTTAATACTTATAGACATACACTAACTAACATCTGAAACCGTTTACCTTAATTTGCCGTCTATGTAAAATTTCACAATTTGGTAATTTCGATGTAGATGCATTGAAATTATCAGAACCAAATTGCTTCAACCAAATTTCTATCTCGTGTCATCATTCAACCGTTTTCCCATAAACGATTACACTTCAGGGTTCCTACGTACCGTATCTATTGAAACCATTTATTTTTCCAAATTTCAATTTTTATCGGCAATCTCTCAATGCCCCTTTAACATTTTTTTGTAAGAAGCTCAGCTGAAGGTGTCAGATGGTGGTCGGTTGATTCCGGTTATACAGAGTGGTTTAAAAAAAGGTTTACACTTTTTAGAGGCAAATTTATCAAAATAGGGGAAACATGTTTAAATTATTTTAAGATATTTTTAAACTAAAATATCTTGTTGGTTTATGGTGAAAACGGTGATGAAATTAAAGCTCAAATTAAGAAATAGCGTCAATTTAAAGAAAACTTGTCAAATACAAGTTTGTCCACACGTATGGCAGTCATGGATGTTTCCATATAAACTCCTCAAAAAATGTTTTTTTGAGCCACCTATTTCTCATTTATTTGAGACCTGTTTGTATCCTTTTATACATCAGTGGATTAGCTAATTTCCTCCTCTCTAAAATGACACCACTTGTAACAATCGCTTGATTCATGGCAGATTACCTCCCCTTTGTTTACAGGTATAATTAGGGCCTACATACTATTGCAGGAAATTGTGAACGCAGTACTATTGAGTATCCCATAGACTTCCGTAACACATGGACAAACTAACTAGTTTTGACCATAATTCTTTAAAACATCTCCATTTCTTCTAAATAAAATAAAATAATAATATATGAAAAAGATAAAATAAAATAAAATTAAATTAAATTGGATAAAAATAATATATGAAAAAGATAAAATTAAATTAAATTAAATTAAATTGGATAAAATTTAATTTAATTTAATTTAATTTAATTTTAAAAAATGTTAAAAAAATGAATACAACAATGTAAACAAATCTTTAAAAAATAAAATAAAAAAATAAAAAAAAAATAAAAAAAATAAAGTAAAATAAAATAAAATAAAATAAAATAAAATAAAATGAAATGAAATGAAATGAAATGAAATGAAATGAAATGAAATGAAATGAAATGAAATGAAATGAAATGAAATAACAAAATAAAATAAAATAAAAGATATGTGGTCTTGCCTATATCAAGAACATTGTGAATATAATAACAAGCAAAAAATAAAATGTCAACATTAAGGACACAAACATGATCTCATGACATGTTTTTAGCCTAAAGCAATAGTTCGTCCTACCACCAGTGACAAATACAAAGTAATTGATAGGGGATTCATACTTCCTGAACGAATTATGGGTATGTTGGGTATGTGTGTCATCTTCTTAAAATAGCTTGTATAAGATATGAGGGCAATCCCCATAGTGAGTGACTGACACACTTTCCACGGCGGCTGTTATAGTTTTACCATAATAAGAAACAGATTTTTCAGAAACCTTTCCCAAATTTTAAAGTCTATTTTAAGAATTACTGAACCAATTCTAGGCATGTTTGTACTTATTGTAATGCCATTCTCATGTTGATTCCAAATATGGTAATGAAATTTAATAATTTGACATTTTTTAAACATTTTGTGAAATTTTGGAGTGTCGTCTGCTGCCGCTTGCCGCATGGAAAGTGTTAAATGACACTCATTTGTTATTGTTTTGTTTATTGGGATAACATTCATAAACACTTTCCACATGGCTTTTACCATATGTGACGCGATCAAGAGGAATGAGTCGGATGTCGGGGAATCCCAAATTGAGATATGGCCAATTCAAATGGCGACTTACATAAGTTTTGATGGAAATTCATGTATACAATTTGACATAACTTTGGAACAAAACATCGTATCGACATGGGGTTTTTAGTTTCTGAAAGCTCTAGGTGTCTTCTTTAAAATTGTATTAAAAACTCATTTTCGACCAGGGTCGACATCCGACTCATTCCTCTTGATCGCGTCACATATACAAAACAGATTTGTCTGAAACCTTTCCCAACTTTCAAGGTCTATCCGAAGGATTACTGAATCAATACTTGGCATGTTTGTACTTATTTCAATGTATTTCACACGGTGATTCAAAATATGGTTATGAAATTTTAAAATTTTGATATTTTTGAAACATTTTGTGAAATTTTGTAATGTCGTCTGCAGACGCCTGCCGCGTGGAAAGTGTTTACAACACGAAAACAAGGGTATATCACCTCAATTCTAATTTTTCACATTTTAATTCTCCTCCTTTTCAAATGAATTATTTAGAAATCACCTCAAATAAGGCCAGTTTTTTTTAATACTGTGTCTCACCGGCCAGCGCTCATTACTTCCAAAATGGATTTTCGCGCGTAGCACTACTCTCTGACTCTACTAAATGCTAAAAGCTTCAGGGGACCTATACCAGATCTGGATGCAGAACATGTAAATAACAGAAACACTGGATGTGTTTTTTGTTGAAACTGTACAATAAATTAGAAATTAATAATGCACTCAGTATAACAACATAAGCATGCTGATAGTATCCCTCAAGGACCATTAATTACTTGTTAAGGTGTGAATTGTGTGTGTATAATTGAATCTTGGAGACAAGCCATTTTAAATTGATATTTAATATATGAGTTTAGTTGGAAACAATTGACAATATATTCTCAAGATTAATTGGGTTTACTTTCACCTGATTGGTCCACCTGGCTGTTCCAATCAACTTATATTATTACTTACTGCCCCCTTTGACACTTTCCATGCGGCAGTTGTCTGTAGACGACAGTTACAAATTCCAACATTTCACAAAATGTTTCAAAAATGTAAAAATTATTGAATTTCATTTCCATATTTGGAATCACCATGAGAAATGCATTAAAAGAAATACAAACATTTTAAAGGTTTCTGAAAAATCTGTTTTGTGTATATGGTCAAACTAAAAGCTGTGTGGGAAAGTGTAAAATGAAGCAAACATATTTCCCTGTACATTGGCAATTGGAAGGAACGATCATGATACAGAGAATTTTCAAATTCTTCAATGTTTCTAGACATTTTCCAGAAAACACACCTTGCCTTTCATTTTTTCAGTCCTGTTTGGTATAGCATCATTATTATCTTCATGTGTAATATCTGAAATAAAAGTGAAGAAATGTCTTTACATTTTATAATTTAATATTTTTATGATGGAGCTATAGTTGTGGAGTTATGAGCTTAATTTATATATAAGACAACAACAAAAAAGAAGTTTGTCTCAAATGACATGAGAGACTGAAAATCTAATGCGGTCTTGGGATTTTTTCTTTTCTTTTCAATTTAGACCTGATCGTCATTTGTTTGGCCAAAAAGTTGGATTTTGCAAGATTTTTTTGAGAAAATTGAAAAATAAAAATAAATTAGAAAAAAAAAATAAATAATAATAATTGAACCCAAAAAAGCTAACGCTGACGGTTTCGGGAATGCGCGCAGGTCATTTGAGACAAACTTCTTTTTTTTAGGGGGGGCGGGGGGCCTAACCAGGTATAGGTTACATTTTGTGAGCACTGTATTCATTTTGCCTGGAGGTGATTTTTCCATAAAATATAAATATTCAACAAATCCTCTTTAAGTCTCTAAGACACATATGATACTTTCACATCTTTTTGAATAGACTCTCATGCAGCGCATACTATACATCTATTTGAAAACACTTTTCAAAGGTACAGATATAGGTTCCATTCATATTAAAGTGTAGTAGACTAAACCGTACTAAACCGTGGCAAACCATCAAGATAGCATCTGGTGCATCCATGGTGTAAATGAGGCAAGAATCACAACCTCAGTGTTTTCTCTTCATAGAGGGGTAACACATGATAATTCCAGGATCTTGAAATACCCCCTATTTGACGGCGTTTCATAGAAAATGTGGCTAATTTGACCACCTTTTTCGCACCCTAAAAGCGCGGCCATTTTGTCTGAAGATAACCTCCCTTTTTTCACCATTTCAAGGACACTAAGAAGTCCCTCTTTTTGCGCAAAACAAGGACACATTTGGTTCAAAATAACGCTTTTTCCTATTCCCGGGACAATTTGATATGAGACAATTCTCATTCTAATTTGTTTTTCTTTTGACAAAAACACCCCTAATTTTTTGAAATCTCAAAATAGCTTCCAAAATGACCCCTTATTTGGGGAAATCGTGGACAAATGTTCCATAAACACCCCTAATTTGGGGAAATTGTGGACATAAATCTCTGAGGAATGTCTGTGGGCATAGTATGAACACCCCTCCACCTTTTCCGTGATTTTTTGAACGATCATGCATACCCAAAGTCAATGTTGACTAAAACCACCGGGATGGATACCTGGTCCAATACACCTTAGGCCAAAAAAAAAAAAGTTTGTCTCAAATGACACGAGAGACTGAAAATCTAATGCGGTCTGCTGATTTTTTTGGATTTTTTTTTTCCAATTTAGACGTGATCGTCATTTGTTTGGCCAAAAAGTTGGATTTTGCAAGATTTTGTTGAGAAAATTGAAGAAGAAAAAAAAAAAAAAATGAAAAAAAATGAAAAAAAATTGGGGGGAAAAAAATGAAAAAAAAACACCACTAAAAAAAAAGCTAACGCGGGCGGTTTCGGGAATGCGCGCGGGTCATTTGAGACAAACTTTTTTTTGTTTTTTGGCTTTACATTGGGATGTCGTGTTATGGTCCAGACTAATATTCTAAGTGCTCCTCTTATTTCACAATAACTCTCCACAGGCCCGTGTCCTGCTTATCATGTAAGATCCCATTGACTTAACACTTTCCACATGGTTATTGGTTTTACCATATACAAAACAGATTTTTCAGAAACCTTTCCTAACTTTCAAGGCATATCTCAAGGATTACTGAACCAATAGACATGTTTGTAATATTTCAATGCATTTCTCATGATGATTCCAAATATGTGACCATCAACCACAAATGGGATGAAAAATCGGCCAGAATATTTTTTGAGATATTGAACTGGGAGATCCTTCTTAAAATCAGCTTTACAATGATGTATCACATGTCCGTATTGCATGTTAAATAGGCAGTACAAATCAATAAATCCATTGAGAATTCCTTTTTTTCCTACTGTTTATTGAAATGTTCATTGGGCCATATCTCAGTACACAATCTGCCAACTTTATGGCCCTTTGTGCTGGATGGTCACATATGGTAAAGAAATTGAATAATTTTGACATTTTTGAAACATTTGTGAAATTTTGGAGCGTCGCCTGCAGACGCCTGCCGCGTGGAAAGTGTTACTGTATTTAGTGACAATTTTGCTAATTTGACCCCCTTAAGTTCGCACAAAAACGAGGACATTTTGACTGAAAATAACCCCTCTTTTTCACCATTTCAAGGACACTTTCTATATAGTCCCCCTATTCGCAAATATAGCTTCCAAAATGACCCCCCCCCCACCCTTATTTTTGGAAATCGTGGACCGTAGTTTAAAAAAACACCCCTAATTTAGGGAAATCGTGGACATAGCTTCAAAAAACACCCTAATTTGGAGAAATCGCGGACTTAAATGTCCGCAAAAACCCCCCTTTTCCGCGATTTTTGGAACGATCATGCGTACCCAAAGTCAATATTGACTGAAACCACCGCATGTTTTACATTGCTGATAATACAAAATTGTTATTAAAACAAATACAAACCAGGTTTTAACCATCTGATCCCATTCCAATATATTACCTGGTTCAACTTCAAGGCTGTGCAATTTTGCTTAGAGTCATTACAATAAACCATGATAATGCAATTATAAAAGCATTAACAGAGTATGAATAATTTAGGGTAATCGCTGGCAATCTATATTTTATATTTTCGTCAAAACTAATAATAAACCTATAATCGCCAATAATATTATGATAAATGATAAATATATGATCATACCATGCAATGATATCACCAGTATGCTATCAAGGAACCTCACACTTACAGGTGCACTTCATTTTGTTATGATCTCATATATGACTGGTTATGCACTTATCAATAGCATCCCTGACCCAGGGGATAGCGGGGATTAGGGCCGGGATGTACAAATTGCCGATGTGACGTCCCATGTACAGTCATGTACGGGACAAAGTGTACAGTCCAGGCCAACCTTACCCATGCAGGACAAAGTGTAAGCCTCGACTACCCAGTAAACACAAAACGTTTTCAAAACGTTTTGAATTGGGTTTAATTAGGTTTTGTTTTTGTGAAACGTTTTTAAAACGTCTTTAAAACGTTACAGTTTCAAAGAATGTTTTTTTTATTGCAAATCGTTTTATCAAAACGTTATAAAAACGTTAAATTAATGTTGTCACAATACTTATAAACGAACACATGATTGAAACGAAATCAAAACGTTTATAGAACGTTATATTACAACCTAAATTAAACCAAATATTATGGTCCTGGACCATAAGTTTCGTGTTTTTATGAAACGTTTTAAAAACGTTTTTTTAAAAACGTGGGCAATTACACGCATGCGCACTTACCTGGGTTATATTGGTTTGGTAACACTATGGATTGTATATTTGTTTCCTTTCATAAGTTATTCGATCTGCAACATGCATCATTTCATAATTAAATGGCAACTAAGAACATTACTTTACAAACACATGAACAGTTTTGTTGGAGAATGTTAATAAAAAGCCAAATTATTGATTTGTTCTTTAAATTCCCAGTTAATTATCAATTAATTATCAATTATCTAATATAGGTTTTCAAAACGTTTTAAATTGGGTTTTATTAGGTTTCGTGTTTGTGAAACGTTTTTAAAACGTTTTAAACATCGTTTTAAACATGTTTTTAAAACGTATTTGAAACATCTTGCAAGACTAAATAATTTAAATATGGTTATTTTCACGTTACATTAACGTTTTCAAAACGTTACGTGGAAACGTTATTAAAACCCATAAAAAACTCCACACATATACGTTTTTAATACGTAATATTAAAACGTTTTTTTCACCAACTTGAAACGTATTTTTAACGTTTAAAAACCGTAAAATGGCCAGCTGGGTACAGGGGCACCATTTTTGGTACGTCCCGCTACAGTCGTGGCCGGGACAAAGTGTACAGTCCTGGCCAACCTTACCCAGGACAAAGTGTACTCCCCGGCTACAGTCCATGGCAATGAGTCCATGGGTTGCTTAATTTCTTCCTGCAACCATTATGGAATGCATTTCTATGTGTTATTACTATTAGGCTTATCTAGCAAACCGCATCGCATATCTAGCTTATTTATAGCTACGCCCGGGGTGTACATTTGTGTACCCTTAGCCTACGTCCCCGCTACACGCCCCGGCTAGCGGGGGCACAGTTTGTACATCCCCTTACACTCCCCGCATAGCCGGGCACCGGTTTTTGTACATTCGTGTACAGTTCCCGCATGGTCCCCGCCATGTCCCGGGTCCCCAGGGGCCGGGCTTGCAATTGATAAGTGCATTATTATGGCTACCTGTCAATGAAAGCTTCATATTATAGCTTATTGAGGAAGGGGAATGCTGAGCTTGGTGCTTGGTGAGAGGGGGCTAACTAAAACTGATAGATACAATGTGGTCTCATTGAGATACTACCCCAGAATCTTACACAGGATAATATAGTTTGGGCTCAATAAAGCCTAAACTCTTTTAACCACCGAAGCGGTAATTGTCAATGGTCATTGTCATCTAATTGTGGGCGTCGTTGGTTACCGTTTGACCATTCACGGCTACTTCCGGTTGCCCGCGAGCAGCCCTTTGTTTGATTGTTTTGCTATGCCCATTTGGTACATTTTGTACTTCATTCGCTCTGTGTTTCCATACTATGAGGATCTGTTGTTAAATAAAACCACTCCCACCCTCCCATATTTATCTTGTTCCGCTTTCAATCGGGATCGTTTTTTGTTTCGTTGGTTGTTTCAGATTAGTTGTTTTGTTTTTGTTTTTTGTTTAAAAATAAAAATAAAATATATTGTACTAAAATCACGGAATATATTCGTTGCCCACGCGGCTCAACCATGGGGGACCAATTGCCATATCGCCCGGTCTTAATTATTCCTTTGTACCTTGCCCACGCGGCTCAACCAGGGGGGACCATTTGCCATATCGCCAGGTCTTAATTATTCCTTTGTACCTTGCCCACGCGGCTCAACCAGGGGGGACCATTTGCCATATCGCCAGGTCTTAATTATTCCTTTGTTTCTTGCCCACGCGGCTCAGTCATGGGGGACCAATTGCCATATCGCCAGGTCTTAATTATTCCTTTGTACCTTGCCCACGCGGCTCAACCAGGGGGGACCATTTGCCATATCGCCCGGTCTTAATTATCCCTTTGTATCTTGCCCACGCGGCTCAACCATGGGGGACCAATTGCCATATCGCCCGGTCTTAATTATTCCTTTGTACCTTGCCCACGCGGCTCAACCAGGGGGGGCCAATTGCCATATCGCCCGGTCTTAATTATCCCGTTATATCTTGCCCACGCAGCTCAACCATGGGGGACCAATTGCCATATCGCCCGGTCTTAATTATTCCTTTGTACCTTGCCCACGCGGCTCAACCAGGGGGGACCAATTGCCATATCGCCCGGTCTTAATTATTCCTTTGTATCTTGCCCACGCGGCTCAACCAGGGGGGACCATTTGCCATATCGCCCGGTCTTAATTATTCCTTTGTATCTTGCCCACGCGGCTCAACCAGGGGGGACCAATTGCCATATCGCCCGGTCTTAATTATTCCTTTGTATCTTGCCCATGCGGCTCAACCATGGGGGACCAATTGCCATATCGCCCGGTCTTAATTATTCCTTTGTATCTTGCCCACGCGGCTGAACCAGGGGGGACCAATTGCCATATCGCCCGGTCTTAATTATTCCTTTGTATCTTGCCCACGCGGCTCAACCAGGGGGGACCAATTGCCATATCGCCCGGTCTTAATTATTCCTTTGTATCTTGCCCATGCGGCTCAGCCAGGGGGGACCAATTGCCATATCGCCCGGTCTTAATTATTCCTTTGTATCTTGCCCACGCGGCTCAACCAGGGGGGACCAATTGCCATATCGCCCGGTCTTAATTATTCCTTTGTATCTTGCCCATGCGGCTCAGCCAGGGGGGACCAATTGCCATATCGCCCGGTCTTAATTATCCTTTATTTTATATTAATTGAAGTTACCAATTGTTCTACTGCATGATGTAGTGGATGGCATATATTGTAATTTTAAGGAGAAATTTTTAAAAAGTCAGGGATTTAAATCCCAATTATTCTCTTTAATATAAGAAATATTTATAAATGGTAAAAGAAAGTTATTCAATTTATTATGAAGTCAAAAGAAATGTATTACTGCTTCATCCTATAATTGGTATTATATTAATTAGGCCAACTCATTTAGAGTTCAACTAGTTAATTACCGTGCAAAAATCAATTTTCTGAAACTATCACTTGATAAGATTTCATCGGTGGTAGGGCTGTTGGCCATTTAACCATTCCCCTCAGATTTGATTATTTTATATTTCAAATTGATGATTTACAAATTGAATAACATTGAAAGAAAGCATTGATAAATTAGGCCAAGTTTATTTAAAAGTTATAACCATCTTTTAAAATAATTGGAATTCTGTTGAGCTGTTCTCTAAGTTTATGTCCCTTAGGTATATCACTAGGACCCCCAATTATGGTTTGATAATTGTGTATTATTATCCTTTTTTGTACTCGTATCCTTTGTATGGCCAAACATTTAAAAATATTTATCAATGTAATTATTGTAGTATAAGGGCTGATGCCCCTGCTAAATTAAGTATCAACTATTCAACTTATGTAAATATAGTTGTATAATAAAATCTAATTAGTATGGAGCCTCAGGGCTATATAATCTATTTTTGTCTTTGGCTGTGTTTTCAATTCCCGCTGTCTAAGGGTAACAACTTTTGGATGTTAGTTTTTTAGTTTTTAAAAGCATCTTAGTACAGAATGGATTAGAGTTTTTGTCTCATTCTAAAGAGTATTGGAAAAAAGTATGTCTTCATTCAGTGGTCCATGGTTATGTGGTAGGAGTATAAGGTCCGGGGGAGGGGGTGGGGGAGGGGCACATTGGAAAGAGGTATAAGTATGTGCCGCGCGTTCTGGCTTGAGTGGTCTGTCAGCAAATAAACAAGGTTTTTGCTCTTTCTTTTTTTTTTAGCATTTTCATTTTAAAATTACATTTATATTTTTAACCTTAACCCCTCATGGGTGTTTTTAGCAATCAAGCTAACAAGGGAAAGACGCGACACATAAACACAGACAAAATGGTGTGTGCCGCCCCAGGGATTGAACTGGGCTGCAGTCCGGGTGATCATGCAATACGCTACCGGGGAAGGGCTCACAAAATAAAAAAATTGGAGCCCATGTACCGTTGTGTGATTGCGCAATGAGATTGGATTTAGCAGGGTTAGGGTCACCATATTTTATCGTAATTGAACCCAATTTGGCTGCCTAAGGCCTATAAAAATAAATTAATTGTTTGATTGTCCATATATCACTTTCAAAAAATGGGTTTTGTCGGTCGGTTGGGGAAAGTTTTTTTTTCTCCCTTGCCATTTTTCTCAGGTACCAAAAGTAAAATGAGATGTACTTATTGTGGCAACCAAAACAGAAACAAAAATCTGTAATATTTTGATGAGTATTTTCATTTTCTAAACACTTTAAAAAAATTAAAGGAATACATAAATTGTGATTTTCGATTACAATGTGTAAACAAAAACAAAAAATTGAAGGAAAAAATAGGAAATAAAAGATTTTGGGTCGGAAGGATTTCGACGGGCGGGTGGATAAGGACAATCAAACAATTTGTTTGTGGCCCAATATGTGTTTCAAACAGCTTTTAAGTTAAAACTCTTTTGTTCTGAGGTTTTTCTTCAGGAAGTCATTAATTAACTTATGTAATGAAGTAACTAGAACAACATCCTTGTCTTATTCATCCCTGATCATTTTGTCGTTACACATTAATTTGATTAATTTTGAGTCAATTTTGAAGCCAGTACTAATTGTCCTTTGGCTATTAAAGAACCATAGTTATGCCAGCATCTACGTAACATGATTTTTAATGATGTTTAATGCGGATAAATACATCCTTCCTTGTCATCCATAAGGACCTATCAGTTGTGTGGCTGGAATCTTTTTCTGGGGGGCAAGATTTATAGTTTGTTGTTGAAAAAAGGTGTCCCCAATTTGTTTGTAGTCAGCTCAGAAAACTTGGGGGGGGGGGCATATTTTACACAAAACATGCTCGAAAAAGGGTCCTTGTAAGTTATCATAATGCCTATACACACTACATCCAGAGAATGGGGCAGGGGCACTAAATAGGGCTTGGGCGGAGGCAAAAAGGTTTTTTTTCTGTCAGGGGGGCACTCCCCCCCCCCCCCCCCCCCCCCGGAAGCTACGGGACTGGGACCTATAGAATGTAAATACAGACAATAAGAATAGTTAAATTGAGTGTTATGTCAGTGACATAAGGCAGGTCTTTTTGTAGAATTTAAGTAACATGCACAGTTGGTTGAGTTGAGCAATGGGCAACAGAATTATCCTAGCAGCAAACATATTCATTTCAGACCTGTTACCACAAAATGAGCGTTATGGGCGCACAGCACTAAATCACTCCTCGTTTTGTGTAATGGTAGTAAGTTCCGGCAAAAACAAAAAACGATTTTGTGATTAATTGGGTCCTTGGGAATCTGTTTGGCGTGAGGGTAGCATTTCATAATTAAAATGAAAGATGATCTTTTGTACTTTGATCAGGATATTGCAAAATATTGATTTTCGATTGTATTGAAAATTTATCAAGTGGATGAACACACATGATCGGAGGCGGTTAGAAGGCGAGCGTTCGGGCTGAAAATAGGGGTGGCGCTGTTTAAATTATCGTATCGTAAAATCTAATTGGAAGGTGTAACACTTCTTGACGATTTTATGAAATTTGAATGTTTGTTTATTAGAATAAAGCATTCGAGACATTCCAAAAATGGTTACTAAGGGCCCAAAATAGCGACTCTTTTAGCCCTAATTTACATGTAATCCAATGGGCGGTTTATTTAGTGCTGTGCCCCCTTATAAGTCGCCTGTGTGCATTAGGGGCTATGGTCCAATAAACACGCCAACAATACCTGTAGCCCAGAAAGGCAGAAGGAGGCTGGTTACTCAGTAGGAATGTCCTACATTGGCAAAAATAACTTATTTATCAAACCCATTTCTGATCAAAGGTTTAAGCGACAATTTTTGCTATTGTTTGTGACAATAATAAATTTTGCCATTTGGGGAACATTTTACACCCCCACCCTCTGGGAGAGAAAGCAATCCCACTACGTCAACCATGAACTACAGCGATATATTTGTGTGATATCTATGGAATTACGATGTGTGCATCTATGAATAATTCAAGGTATTCTCCCACCATGCCTTCATAGAGAGAAGTATATACAGTCATCAAAAAAGTTACTGACCAGGTTATAGATGTGCTGATTAAAGGTATATTATGTGATTTTTTTCCAGGGGACGCCCTCAATCCTCGAAAACAAATTGGAAGCACATTTTATTGCAGATTTACATTTCGGATCATAAATCATGGATATATTCCAAGTTACAGAGCAATACGATTCCTAATTACCTCAAAATCATGGTTTTAGAGTGAATTTATAGAGTAAAAATAAGTTGTCGGCGCAGACTCCGACAGTTTATTTTCACTCTAAAACCATGATTTTGAAGTAATTAAGAATCGTATCGCCCTGTAACTTGGATGGTACAATTTATGATCAGAAATGTAAATCTATGATAACGACAATAATGAAGTAAAAATTACGCAATTTGCGGACGACACAACTATATTTGTTAAAAATGAGGAATCAATAAAAAACGTGCTAAAAACATTCGAACTATTTTCACAAATTTCAGGCTTATATATTAATAAATTAAAGAGCGACGCTGTCTGGATTGGTGCTTGCAGAGAATCAACGAAAGAAATTGGGGGGATTAATTGGAAATGTGTACCAAATAATAATGTAAAAATTCTAGGGGTAGTAGTAAACCCATGTACTAAAATAGAAGAGTTATCTGTAAATTGGGAGTCAAAGATGGAATTGATAGAACGATCTATCAGAGCTTGGACCATGAGACACCTTACAATGGTCGGCAAGGTACTGATAGTAAAAAGCCTTTTAGCATCAAAGCTATCATTTATCGGTTCAATAATTGACTTACCCTCTGAATTTATAAATCGTTTAAATAGGATGTTTTTTAAATTTGTGTGGGGTGGATCAGAAAAAGTTAAACGTACAACATTAATAAATGAATATGAAAAAGGTGGGCTGAAAATGCTCAACTTACCACATTTTTTGGATTCGCTTAAGTTGACATGGATCAAAAAGCTCGCAGATTCAGAAATCAGCACGTGGAAAAATATTCCTATTTCTTTATTGAAAAATACATGCTTAGACCTAAATATCTTCAAATGCAATTGTAGTTTTGAAACTATGAATAAAGCCGTAAAAGGTATTTTAAAAGAAATACCATCCTTTTACCACAACCTAATCAAAGTTTGGTTTAAAATCAAAAATACTGAAACTATAAACGAAATAGAAAACTGGGATAATCAAGTAATATGGAATAATGATTGTATAACGAGCAAAGGTAATACATTGTACTTTAAGGGGGGTGTGGACTCTCAGGTACAGCCTCCGTAAAACTGCCGTAACTTCTTCAATATTCATTTAATCTTATAAACGTATACAGTTTTTTGCAGAAAAGGGTTCAATGAATCTAACCATGATAATGAAATTGACCATTTTGGAAAAAATTATAAAAAACACGTTTTTTGACCCATTTTAGGTTTGGAAAAGATAACTCAAAATATATTTTGTTAAATTTTGTCATACTAGTTTTATGATAATCCTGATAAAATTCCCCAGTAAAAGCGTTTTTTTATTTTTATTAAATAATCGATTATTTTTTGAGTTATAGACCAAAAAGTGCCAAAAAAATGTGATTTTTTCCCCAAAATGTGATTTTCATGATTTTGGTGGTAAAAAATCACGTTTCTTGAAACATGTTGGACACAATTTCGACAAAAGATGACAAAAAATGGCGCCATTACAATATTTCCCCCGGTTTTTTTTCTATAAAAAAAAACATACGCGCAAGAATCAAGCCTCTCGGTTAAATGCATGCGCACAACTGGAAACAAATGTTGTTTTTGTTTGGCCCACTGCCTGTCTATAAAAGTAAAGGTTTTGAGTAGCGTTAATTACTTTGTTTATAATTAGGTTCTTACCGCTACTTAAAATACATGCAAAGAGTTGGACTCGTGACAGTTAGCATAACAACAAGGACTTGGTCCTGGATTCAGACAGTAAGGACTTGAGGCACAGAGTCAGACTCAAGTGGTAAGGACTTGGGACTCAAATAGGTTGGAATCTACTCCAAAACTGGAATGCAATGCAAAAAGCAATTTTGTTGTCGCAGATGCACATATCTACATTTGACAGCCATTATAACATGTTCACAATGTTTTGATATAAATTTTCTCTCCTCCAGTACTTGTGCAATATATTGACATACTTGTCTGTTTCTATTGCAGTGCATAAACGCAACAGATACATGGAGCCAGAGATCCTTCCAATCGGTGACCATGACGACGTCACACCCCCAAACCTGCCGCTGTCGTGTCCACCCCGGACAACAGACATATCAACAGCACAGACCACCGCATCATGTTCCAACCTACCCAGTGCTTCCTCTTCCCAACAGGCTCCCCCTGGAACTCCACCCCTGTTGCCACCGGCGGCTCCCCCTGGAACTCCACCCCCGATGCCACTGGAGGCGCCTCCTGAAACTCCGCCGCCGTTGCCGCCGGAGGAGGAACAGTATCAATTGTCTTGGAACTCGGAACGGTTGGATAGAACTAGCCGAAGTAGTCCCCCTTTGACAGCCGGAAGAAGCACCGACGGTTTACTCGTTAGCGGCGATAGAGAATCCCCTTGTCACGTACCAGTAGGTAGCACAGAGACAGTAGATACTAGTGTGGACAAGATTGAAGATTGTAGTAGTAGTGGACATGCTTCCTTATCTAGTGAAGATATGAGTAGGACTACTAGCCCTCATACATTAGAGTCAGGCTGCTATTCACAAACAGATAGCAGTCGTTCTTCCTTACACCCATCATATGACTCCCCATCTCATAAGTCGCACGCCAAGCAAAGTTACCCCTCTGTAGAGTCATACCAGCGGAGCAACATACCTATAGCGCAATACATGAAGGAAAGTCAGCCTTCCGATTTAGCGTATGAAAGAGGGGGTTCCTTTAAAAGTAAAAAGGAACGACAAAGGGAGCGGCAGAGAGAGCGACATCACTCGACCGGGTCGTCACACTCTGATGATAAATTGTTTAAAAAGGAGAGTCAGCCCTATGATTTAGGGTATCAAAGGGACAGTTACTGGCAGAAAGGGGAATCATCGTCAAGATCTGAATCTCCACAGACAGGATCTCCTAGTAGGTCAGCAGCAATGGTGGAATCCCCAAGAGTTGGAAATGGAACCTCAAGAACTGCATCCCCTAAACCTTCCAATCGCCCTCCTCCATTGCAGCTGGATCGTAATGGATATCCCGTTCATGTTCGTACTGCAAGAGAAAACGAGACAGATACAATGCCAGGTAGGGTATAAATAAAGGGGACATATTAGGCCAAAAAGAAGAAGTTGTGTTGCCCTCAAGTGCTAAATATTTAAAATCGGGTTGGTCGGTCTGATTTTTTTTTTCTTTCTTTTTTTCTTGGCTGAAATATAAATGGTTTATGTTGAGACAAAATTGGTGTAGGCCATAAGTCAACTTAACTATTGTTTCTAGTGTGATAATAGTCTAAAAACCATTTTTTCAAGCGAACTTATTCATTTCAAGCAAGAAATAGTATCCTTTAGACACTTTAAGATCAAATTTAAATCTAAAAAAAAAGATGAAGAAAATAAAGAAAAAAACAAAAACAAAAACGGTCGCTGAGGGCAACACAATTTTTTTTTGTTGGCCTCAATGGGAATTTACAATTGTGACCAGTCACATCAAAATGGACATGTTGGAGGCCCAAGTCAATTCTAAGTTATTGGTTTGACTTAAAAGAGCACATTTTAAGCTTTGGAATGATACCATTTTGAAGGTATCGGACTTTGTAATCACAAGATATGAATTGAAGAAGCTACTTTTTTCTATCATTTTCTTTTATAATTCACCAAATATATTGGCCTCTATCTCAAAACTGTGTTTGCCGACAACATGTCCTTTTGACGTGATTAGCCACGATTGGTAGTTTGCAGCTTCTTGTAGGATAAGGTAAAAATGTTTTTAACAAGTTTGTGTCCTCTATGTTGAATATGAAATGCATATCACATCACTTGCTCTTTGCTATAGTTTAGGTACACTGTAAACAAAATGGACGCCTCAAAAGGTGTTCTGGTTAATAACACCAGAAGGTGTTCTATGATTTTAAACTTTCATATTGGAAATATTTACACATATTTTCAGTTTTCTCTTATTTAAACAGTATCCTATATCCACAAATATTTGAAAAACATCAACATCTATGTTATCATTACAGGATTTAGTCAGCTGAAAATTGAACGTGTTCTATTTTTAACACCATATTAAACAACAAAGGGACACCTTTCTTAACACCTTTTCTGTAACAGTTTGGGAACACCAATGTGTTCTAGAACGCGTCAGGTGTTCACAGACGTGTTCTAGAACACATGGTGTTCCCAAACTGTTACAAATAAGGTATTAAGAAAGGTGTAAGAAAGGTGTTCCTTTGTTTAACATGGTGTTCAAAATAGAACACATTCAATTTTCAGCTGACTTAATCCTGTAATGATAATATATATTTTGATGTTTTTCAAATATTTGTGGATATAGGATACTGTTTAAATAAGAGAAAACTGATTATATGTGTAAATATTTCCAATATAAAAGTTTAAAATCATAGAACACCTTGTGGTGTTATTAACCAGAACACCTTTTGAGGTGACCATTTTTTTTACAGTGTATGAAGGGCTATTCTTTCCACAAAATCAGCTATGAGCGTGTTTCTACCGCTAAGTTTCCCAGTAGAAACAGCCAGATAACGCTAATTAACGCTAAGTTTTGTAACCGCAAAAACCTTCACAAACCAGGTGTGTTAACGGTAATTAACGCTAACTTGCACAGTAGAAACTGCCACCCATTAAATCTTAACACTAAGTTCTTGTGACCCGGAAGTATACACATGTTTTTGTTGCAATATTAAAAGACAAGGAATAATACGAAGGCAGTTTTTTCAGGTAGGGCGGTATTGCTGGTAAAACAAAAAGGTCAAATGTCGTGGCCCATCGATTAGGACGCTTATAAACTTAGCGGTAACTTTTTGCGAGTAGAAACGGGGGAGGGGGGGGGGGGATTAAAATGTTAAGTTAACTTAGCGTTAACTTCCCAGTGCCCCAGTAGAAACACTCTCTATGACAGGTTCCATGCATGAGACTGACTGCACATTACTCTCAGCTGCTGTTTAGGAAATGGCTGGTGTCACATGAGTTACCATTTGGCTTACAAAATGCCTGCATTGGTTATTTTCATGGGTCAAACATGAATGTGCAATAATCTTATACTTTGGCCAACAAAACACTTAATTAACACTTTCCACACGGCTGTTAGTTTTACCATATTATACAAGACAAAACCTTCGCAACTTTTAAAGTCTATCTCAAGAATGACTGAACCAATGCTAGGCATGTTTGTACTTATTGTATTGCAATTCTAATGTTGATTCCAAATATGGTAATGAAATTCAAAAACGTTGACAGTTTTGAAACATTTTGTGACATTTTGGAGTGTCGTCTGCTGATGCCTGACGCATGGAAAGTGTGATGAAAAGGTATCGAATAAAGCTTGCTACGGCTCCCTATAGGATTTGTTGAAAGGTGAGAATTCATTTTCAATGAGTTCATGGTTTGACTTTGTCATTATATGCAAAACATTAATATTTGTTATATAACAATCCAAAAGTAATAATGTTTTTCTTGACATTTAGAGTTACTAGTGGCGTACCCTCGCTACGCTCGGGTCCCCCACTAGATGGTTATGCCACATAGCTCCACATTACCTACCTCTGAAACCACATAACCCCCTACAACCCCCCCCCAAACCCCCCCCCCCCCAGGTTGATTAATAACCATATCCCTCCTAAAGGCATTATAAACCCCTACAACCCCCCCCCCCCTCAATCAGGTTGATTTGTATAACCATATCCAGTCCTAAACCATTTACCGTGGCTACTTTATTAGCCCCTATCTCTCAAACCGCATCAACTCGGTACTTTAAAACCACATAAACCCCTTACAACCGCCCACCCCCCCCCCCCCACTGCAACTATACACCAACCAGATGGATTATAATCCTCCTAACCATTTCCGAAACATTTCCCGTGGCTTTACCCTCCCCATACGCCACCCAAACCAGGTTGATTTATAATCACAACCCCTCCCTAAACCATTTCCCGTGGCTACTTCATTAACCCTCGGTCCCTTAGATTGTTTGGCATGCCAACTTAAAGTAAAGAAATCAGGTTGCTTCATTAACCCTATCTCTCAAACCGCATCGACTCGGTACTTTTAAAACCACATAAACCCCTTACAACCGCCCGCCCCCCCCCCCCACTGCAACTATACACCAACAAGATGGATTATAACCCTCGTAACCATTTCCGAAACATTTCCCGTGGTTTTACCCTCCCCATACGCCACCCAAACCAGGTTGATTTATAATCACAACCCCTCCCTAAACCATTTCCTGTGGCTACTTCATTAACCCTCGGTCCCTTAGATTGTTTGGCATGCCAACTTAAAGTAGAGAAATCAGGTTGCTTCATTAACCCATTTCCCGTGGTTTTACACCGCCCAACATGACACCAAATATCCCTACCAACAGGCCTATTCCCGTGTGGCTTCTGCGCCATGTGTAGGAGTGCGTGTGCCGCGGCAGTGAGCCCTTGCGCAAACATGCACGCGACGCGTTACCACGGTAAGATTACGCTGTGTAGTACGTGCAACGCACAATGTTGTTCAATTCTAGTGGCATTTATGAGCCAAATCTGAGAGGTTTTTTGCTGTTTTTGGAGCCAATTGTTAACCAATTTCACTGAAATAAACTTTAACACCCTTCCCGTTATTTCCTCTATCTTTCATGCCAATTAGGCGCCACTTTGATCACAACTAACGGAGAAATAAGGATAACAAATAAACAAACACACAAACACACAAACAAACACACACCGTTTCCAGATTTATAGTAGGATTTATTTATTTTTTAAACAAAACCCTGATATTATACCAAATGGTATTAGACAATAATGTGAATTATACAAAAATGGCACAACTGATTGTTTTTCTGCTTGTACAAAAAAGTGAATTGTTATGGATGGCACCTAATAAAATGCCTTCTTTTTATCTTGTTATTGTCCTTTCTCTCTTACCTTTCAGGTACCCTAGCAGCAATGTCTATGGGGACAGCAGTAGTGAAGGTTAAAGGTCCTGGTCGTTGCACTGTGAAGACCCTCTATCTAGATAGCAATAAAACAAGTCTCAGATGGAAACCATCAAAGAAAGGAAACAAAGCAAGAAGTAAGTACACCTCCTGGCTCCTTCTTCCCCTCCCCCTCTCCTTTCCTCCTCCTGTCCCCTCCTCCCATGTTTTCCTCCACCCGGGCCGTCCCCCTACCCACCTCCTCTAACCCCTTCCCCTCCTCCACCACCCTTTCCCCAGAACAAATGCGTGAGGAATGTTTCAAGAATACTTGCACTCGGTCTGGACATTTTCAAAATGTAACAGATTTTTAAATTTATTCCAGACAAAATGGGTCATATTCTCGTACTAACACGGTTTTAGCTTAAAAAACTGTGTCTAACTAAACGTGTGTCTTACTTAAATGCACGTTTATCTTTTAAACAACGTGTTTAACAAAACACAGTTTTAAAAATTCACGAATCTCGTCCCCAGAGTTGTCGTGCATTACTGTATACAGGTATTTATTTTTATTATGGCCCTAATGGATTACAATAGATATCAACCGAATACCTCAAAAGCACATGTATTGTAATACTACACGATCATTCAGAATACATGGTCTGAACCGGGGGTCTGAAAGTCAGCTTGCAGCAGGTACAGTTGAGTGATTATTCAAGGCATACAGTTGGTCTATGAGTTTAGTTAAACACGCTTTAAACTACTCCCACACCCATGTTTAAAGTTAGACACTTTTTAGTGAGTTATTTTTAGACACATATTTAAGTTAAACACATTTTTGAGAATTACATTAGTTAAACGATGTGTCTAAAGTCAAAGTTAGATGCGTGTTTAGCTTAAAACTGTGTTTAACTACATACGAGAATACGACCAATAAGATTTGGAAACATGACTTTGTCCCAATCCTTGTTTGCTATGTCTAAACAGTGTAGCCTGGGCATGCCTTAACCCTAACCTAACAAATTACTACGCCCAAGCCTATTATACAAGCTCACATGCGGACGGTTTCCGATGGCGTAATCAACCGAGCCTATGTAGTGAGCGCAGTAATATTTTGATACCCTACACGTAGTCAAAATCTTTTGATAGCCAAAGCAAGTAATTTGTACAGCTTAAACCTCTCACCAAGTATGATACATTTCAATCCCTTTTTCATTCCCTAGTAAGTATTATGAAACAAATAATATGCTGATCTGATCTAGATCAGATCACTTTTCCGATGATACAAAATTGAGAAATCTCGCCCATATTTTGTGGCTATTTATAATATACTCACAAAACAAAAAGGACCCTAAATGCGTAAGCCCGTTGTATGAAAAGTATACCCTCTTTCTTAATGTTTGCTTGTTTTGATACCATATTCACGTTACATACGTATAACATGCCCCGGCTTGAAAAACTACCTTAAATACTTGTTTTGGATACGCCTGATACCCCCTTGTAATATCAACTGAGCTTCTAGCTTCATGCATTGAACAATTAACCATTGATGTAACTATCGTGCCATGGAAATGTATGGTTAATGCGCTTGTTTCATTGATCGCAAATGATACGCATCACAAGCATGGTTAATGTGTATGCAGGACAGTCGCTAGTGGTGGCGTACCCATCACGCTAGTGGCGTTGGCGTACCCATCACGCTAGTGGGGGTGTACCGCCGGTCATACTGGATTGTCGACATCTTTACATCATCATCATTCTATCTATCGTCTTTGGACGGAATTGGGAAGCATCTGATACAAATGGATACCATGTTGTTTTATTCATCATGAGTTAAATAATTGTCATCCGTAGTCAAGTCCCATTATGAGCCTCAAACTTACATTATATTACTACGGTTGAGCGACTTTATATATATTCAATGTCATGGTGATATTATGGAATAGGTGAAACTGAATGTATTATTATCAATTTCAACAACTCCCCCATACCTTAAGTATAGTAGCAAAGCGTTGTTAATTTGAGATAAGCCACGCTGCTATGGAAAACCAGCACGCCCATCGAACCGCACCACACGGATAATGTGTTTACACACTACGCAGTCGCAGTGTGTGTTGTATTAGAATGATCGTGTACACGCTGTTCAAATCGACTTTTGAAACTAAAATGAACTTGACTATTATTTTGATTTGATCATTTTAGTGTTAAGGTTTTTGAAAATAGATTGAATGAAATTGTTAAAGATGGTTCTTATTTGCATTGTCTATTAATGATATGTTGTTCAAATCTTTGGTCGTTGTTAAAAGGGATTCTTAAACAGCTAAGAAAGTGTAAGCAATCTCATTGGTTCTCAGAGAAATCGGCGACATTTAGATGAGACAACTTAACACAGGGAGGTGGGGCTTACGTTTTACCAGTGCATCAGACCTTCACAATGTGTGGTTTGCTCCCTAACGCGCACTTCTGCAGTGCGTTTTTGCGCCTTTCCTGCGTTTATGCCGGCGCCGCGACGATTATGCATGGTGTACTCATCGTATGGGATTGGATGGAATGTTTGTGGGTTATTCGATCCTAGCAGGGGTGAAAGTTGTCAAATGTGGACAATAAATTGCACTTATTTCTTTGATAAATGTCTTCAGTATGATTGTTTAAGAATGAGAATAAAGGTATTGTTTTTAGACCGTACCCGTGTTATATTGTCTGACATAAATGCGTTTGGTAGTATTATTTTTTGCGTAGAACAACTCCGCCTGCGGCGTCGTTGTTCTACTTAAAATAATACTATCGTCCGCATTTATGTCAGACAATATAACACGGGTACGGTCTAAAAACAATACCTTTATTCTCTAATTGAATCGTGTTTCAGCGTATGTGTATCACCGATATACCACTTACGTTCTGCGTGTCTGGATGTTTATTTCACTCGGACGTGGCCCTCATGAAATAAACCAGGCAGACGACGCGAACACTGTTGTAGATTGGTGATACACATACGCTGAAACATGATTTAATCCCTAATTGATTCACTATTTTGAGTGTCCATGTAATGTGAGTCACTGATGTCATTACATGTATATATATATATAGGTTAGAGGGTCCACAGGGTATGACTAACTAGTAACTGTAAACCGATGTCATTTCTATATCTTTTAATTGTGACTAGTGGCATACATGTGGTGGAAAAGATTATGTTTAATCCTTAGATGATTGTTTCATTTGATTAAAACTTTCAACGCGGCAGGCGTTTGCAGACGACAGTTCCAAAAATGTCACAAAATGTTTTAAAAATGTCAAAATTATTGAATTTCATCACCATATTTGGAATCACCATGGGAAATGCATTAAAATAAGTACAAACATGTCTAGTATTAGTTCAGTAATTATTGAGATAGACTTTGAAAGTTGGGAACGGTTTCTGACAAATCTGTTTTGTATTATGGTAAAACTAATAGCCGTGTGGAAAGTGTTAACCAATCCAAGACTTGTAAGAAATATAACAGTATCTAGGACATTTTGTGGGGGTTAAGGTGAAAGCGTGTGTTGTATTGTAGCTTTGGTTTGATAGGTTGGACGGAGCATGGTTTCATGCTATTATCCAATCAGAAACTCTGTAAGAAAGGCCATCTAGTAATCTATAAGGAGTTCAGATGATGCATAGCGTGAATGTGTGTTATCAATTATACAGCTTATTCTTAAAGGACAGTTGCACAAAGTCATCACAATTTATCACCGGCTATGTGTATGGTACTTGATCCAGGGAAATTAGTCATTTGTCATATGTACTAATTGTGAATTAAAGGTAAAATGAAGTGACACATTTTTAAGCTGTAATCAGAATAGTTCAAGGGTCTGAATCATATTGCAACATTTATAAAGTACTTTTGAATGATGCACAGAAGTCATAATTGAAAATTATTAATAATCCGCAACTTACTCCCCTTAACACTTCCCACGCGGCAGGCGTCTGCAGACGACATTCCAAAATGTCACAAAATGTTTCAAAAATGTCAAAATTATTGAAATTCATGACCATATTTGGAATCACCATGCAAAATGCATTGAAATAAGCACATACATGCCTAGTATTGGTTCAGTAATTCTTGAGATAGACTTAGAAAGTTAGAAAATTTAGTAGTTTATTTTCTTTGCTTTTTATTGGTTTTGTACTCACTAGGTAAAATTTTCTATACAAATTTATATGAGTTTTTATAATATGTTTTTTTATTGAGTTTTTAATGAGTTTTTTCATTCATTGTATAGCCAACAAGTATACCAATTTAGCAATACATTTAGTAAAAGTGCATGAAATTAATTAAGTGAATTAATTAACGTCATTTGTTAATAAGCTAAAGCTTCCGTAGAAAATTAAGTATAATTAATAATGCAGCCTCCCGCAGCACAGGAAGTTTTTGAAACTGCAATTGACAAGCTCCCCAAATTCCAGCATTTTAGCATTTATACTTTTCATGTAAAAAAATAATTAAAGGGGCATTGTGAGATTGCCGAGAAAAAAATGAAATTTGAGAAAAAATGTATTGTTTCCATAGATGAGGTACATAGGAACCCTGAAGTGTAATAATTTATGGGAAAACGATTGAATGATGGTGCTAGATACAAATTTAGTTGAAGCCATTTATGTGGCAAGTGGTGCTGATAATTTGATGTGATCTACAACGAAATTACCCAATCGTAAAAATTTACATGATAGAGGGCAAATTACAGTAAACGGTTTCAGATGGTAGTTAGTGTATGCCTATGTTTTACATAGGCGCAAATATCCTGATTTCCAGGAAAATTAAGGGCACACTCACATACATATCTCTCAGTGCCACTTTGAAAATGTTGGCATAAATTATTTATTTTGCTAGGAGTAAGAAATAACAATAAAAAACAAAAGAAATGAACGCTTCAGTTTTGCTTTATTTTTGACATTAAAATTGTCATATCTTTTGAACCGCTTCTCTGATCAAGCTCATATTTCAGATTATTATAGAGCCCAGCAAGCTCTATGAAATATTTAAAAAAAATGCTAACCATGGAAACATCCTTAATGATGTCGCACATATAAACAGGGATTTCATACAGGAGTATGTATACACAGATCATAAGCTGCTTATCATAATTTTTGTACAAAAGTGTCCTTTAAAATGGATGACATATTTTCCACTCCATTGTAGAAAAGGATCAAATCAAGACATTATATAATTCATAATAGATATGTGATGTGCTGGTTCAAATCTGAGTGGTTCTCATTGTTTTTTCTCTCAAAATTTGCTAATGTGTCAGAGCTCACAAATTCTTTTTCATACGCCTTTAAAGGTCAGCCAAAATGGTGATTCAAGTTTGTTTTATTCGTTGGAGGATATTGTAAAAACAAAATACAAAAGAATTACCTTTAATATTGCACCGGAACCAAACTATAGAGTTTCTAAGCATGCATAATTTGTATTATATATATATTGATGATAGCAGGTTACTACCCCGTATACGTCATAGGTGTTACCCAGGCTCGCACACAGAACCTCAATAGGTTGATAGCGTAAGCATCAACTCATGACTATTGTTTGTTCAGACCTGTCGAACCGATACCGAGTTGGGAGTAACACCTGTTACGCAGTAATGCGTCATCGGTATACAGTTCATCCCACACACTAAACAAGAAACTCTGGCAATTATGATTGATTTTTAATGTATATCTTTTTACCTGGACAATATTTAAAGAAATTCTTTTTGCATTGTATTCTTCTGAACATGCCCAATCGAATAAAATACACTTGAATCACCATTTTGGTTCACCTTTAAATTTGATATTTGAGAGTTTGTTATATGGCCATGTGTTTTGAACTCGCCACCCTTCCCGTTGCATGTCCAGATTTTTACATTTTACACCATCTGAGATTCGAATTAGCATATCGCAATAACTACTTGTTCTACCCCATAAAAAGTATATATTTTCTGAACGGTAATCTCACAAGGAATCTAAATATGCGATTGGAATTTGCATAAGATCTAATGGTAACATGTTGTGATTAAGAATGTTAAAAAAATATCGATTTTTTTCATATTTTGATTAAAGCTCAATATTTTTTTTATTCCTATCCCAATCATCATTTTACTGTGCACATTAGTTCCTCATGCAATTTACCCATCAGAACATAACGGTTGTCAAGTGTAACTTGTTGAAATATACTATATCGGGAAGTAAATGAGCACAAACGTTTACATTTCAAATTTATTAGAGTTTACACATATATTTTTTTGGTTATTCACCCTATCCTATTTTAAGCAAGATTTCTGAATTCCCCTATTCGAGAGCTTTCCAAAAATGTATAATTTTGCTATAATCGGTTGAATAATTTTGTTGTTATAGTCATGTATGTAAACCGATGAATTAGGGCAAGTTTACTGTGTAGTGAATAGGGAAAAAGCCAAAGACAATGCAATCGATTCGTGATTATAACTGTTACGTAAGAGTTGACACGTTTGTTGAAACAGAAACTTATAGAATATAAAACAATCGATAAAATGAGAGCAAAATCATGGTTGTTCCATACAGAAATGAGGAGTTATTGTAATTTGAACGTAGAATTGGGAACATTTTCTATATTCCCCATAGAGATTGTACACGACGCCACCGCCACCGCCGCCACCGCCACCGCCGCCACCCCTGACTTTCGAAGTATAATCAATCATATCTCAGCCAAACAGTTATAGAAATACCTGATTTATTCACACGGTGTAGCTAGATAAATAAGCTTTCAAATGACACCTAAACCATAGCTCTACCACATATAGTTGTTAAGTTAATAGAGAGAGATGGATGATTCGTCACCAAAAATGCAACGCCGCCACCCTTTTTGGGTGGTCAGTTCAAAACACATGGCCATATAAAAACAGGGATGTCATAATTGGCTGGAAAACGTGCTCCATCAAAAGAACACTATTGATAATGCTTACAACATGCATTCATGCATATCATTCTGTAACCCTGAACTACTTTCTCTTTCCCCAAAGATGTTGATATAAAGAGGGTTTAGAGCCACAAGGACCTATCTTACAATGGCTGCCATGTGTATGATTACATCTTCACAAGGGAGCACCTTGTTATAGCACCAGAAGTGAATAACATATCGTCAGCCTGCTTCGATAATTGCCTTACTCATTTTTTCTAGTTCTTAGAAAACAACAAAAGTATGAAAAGTGAGTTAGGCAATTATCGAAGCAGGCTGACGATATGTTGAATAGCAACATGAATAGTGCAGGTGAATTCCAACAGGAGCAGTAACTGTTGGGTAGAATTAGGTTTGGGTTATACCTTTAAGTGAAATGTGGCTTGTTATATGCCCAATACGAGTTAATATGACCCATTTTAAACAATTTTCATCATTAGTACAATCTGCGTAACTCACAATGCTGACTTAGGCAGAATTGCAAATGTGCATTTATCAACACTTTTGATTGGTCAAAGACTTAGGTATTATAAAAGCATGTGTATAATGTAATGAAGTCATGATTTATGCAAAAAACTCAATTTCGCTGAAAAGTAAGTTAGGCAATTATCGAAGCAGGCTGACGATATGGCCGCTATTACAGATAGTGACTTTTCACGTCACAAGGCAGCTCAACGAAAAAATACCATATATGCAATAGCTGTTTTGAGTTACATTGAGTTTATACCAATTACTCAGTGTATAACCAACGCCATATATAACCACTGGCAGCTATTTCAGATAGGACGTTGTGGCACTTAAGCCTTCGATATAAAGAGGTATAGATGGGAGAGGAATATGATTATATTAATAATGCATGTAGGTCAAGGGAATGTGAAGTGGTACATTGTTAATATTGATTTGGAAAGATGCGAACGTATGATTTAATGACTCAGTAACCATGTCACGGTAGTCATTAATAGTGCTCTGCGCTGATGCGGAAATGTGTATTATTATATGTTTATAAGTGCATCCATATTAAAGTTGTACTCTGGCAAAGAAATCTCAAACTTCGCTTTTGTAAGAGCAAATTTTATCCCCAAGTATTAAGCTTCACCAAGGACTCTGAGTTGGCAGTAGCCTTAAAGGAGATGTCCCGCAAGCATAACATTGTGCATTATAGGTTAGAAAAATAATCATCGAGCCCAAACAGCGTAGTTATAAACTGCTCACAAAAAGTAACAAACACTTAGAAATGATCCAATATATAACGGCTCGAAAAGGTATGCAATAATCGAAGCAAATAACCAAGTGCATAATTTTGTTTTGCGTATTTTGACACCTCGATCGTTGAGATACGATTTTGCGGAGCGGAGTTATTGTCATTTCAATGATCGTGGGTCCAGTTTCAAAAGTGACACTCATCCCTATTGAAAATCACGAATCTGATCATTCTAAACAGTAATGCAAACCGCTTTCTATAGGATGATTGTCACTTTTGAAATTGGACCCACGACCATTGAAATGACAATAACTCCGCTCCGCAATATCGTATCTTATCGATTGAGGTGTCAAAATACGCAGAACAAAATTATGCACTTGGTTATTTGCTTCGATTAATGCATACCCTTTTGAGCCGTTATATATTGGATCATTTCTAAGTGTTTCGATACTTTTTGTGAGCAGTTTAGAACGAAACATCATACTTGTCACAAAAACGAATAAAAACTTTCATCTCTCAACATGCAATTTAAAAAATATTTGCGGCGATCAAAAGTCCCGGTGTCGATGAAGTCATAGTTATACAATGCACTTGTGTAAATTTGAGCACTAATAACCATGTTCTCAAATTGTCAAGAACCTTTTTTGAAGGCTCAAGAGAGGGGTTCCTGATAGAATCTTCAAAAGAGGTTCTTCAAAAATTAAGAACCCTTTGGAGAACCTTTATGGTTGTATAGAGACCAAAAACGGATCTGCAAGATGTCTGAAGAACCATTTTTGGTTCAATTCAAGAATCATTGATGGTTCTAAATAGAGGACAGACCTTTTTGTGTGTTTGTTAAAGGTAGATGTTCTGATCGCTGGCCCGATTTTTAACTTTATGTTTTTTTTCATGTTACATGGAAGGTCATTCTTAAAATTGTCACATTCCAAAGTTTGAGTTGCAACACTCCAATGGTTCTTATTTTACAAGCACAAGGTCACACAAAATTGCCCATTGAGTAGTATACAAACTGGCTGGTGGTTAACCACCTTTGGCAGTAATTCACCACATTTTAGCCTATAATTTCTAAATTGAACATTTATGGCTCCATAGATTTTACAGGTATAATGAGAAAAATATGGGGATTCTTTTGATATCAAAAAATCTTGATGTGAAAAAAATATCTTAGCCCCCAAAAATTGATCGGAACATACACCTTTAACTACATTCTCTTTGTTTCTATTTGTACACAGTTAGCATAGATTTAATCAAAGAGGTTCGGGACGGTGAGAGTACCGACATCTTAAAACGTCTTGGTCCAGCTAGTAGCCAGTACAATCCCAACTGTTGTTTCTCCATCGTGTACGGGACGGCGTGGGAATCGTTAGATCTCATCGCGGACGATCAGGAAGATGCGGATATGTGGATTATTGGATTACGATATCTTATGTCGAACAGTAAACGTGATCAGATGAGAATGAAGAGCAATGAACATAGAGATCTATATCCTTTTTTATATAGAGTTGCAGAAAATCCAGGGAGTGAAAGACATTGGTTTATACTTAATTTTAGGTGCTTCGTGTGCATTTGTTCTACATTTGTCCACCATCATTTTTTGCCCTTACAAGTATACAATTGTGTGGGGGTGTGTGTGTGGGGGGGGGTTATGAATATAATCAACATCTGAATAGTGGGGGTCATAGAAATAATCACGTTCACTTAGGGGGGTGGTCTAAAACGAATGATGACGATAAATGACATTTTTGCCCCCCCCCCCCCCCACACCAAAGAAAATGACCGCCCCCAAAGTAAATGCTTGAAATAAAATACTTGGCAAAAGCAATTACGTCTTTTAAGTTAATGGTTGAGTGAATGCCTTACTTTAATATTTGTGTATAAAATTAAGCATTTACTTCAGATTTCGCAAGATCCAATTTCAGTTTCTTGATTTTGTGCTCAAACAACCATGATACTACAAGTGTTGCATGTGAGTAGTGACATTGCATGTTATATCATAGAGTGTGTTTCTGCTGGGGCACTGCAAAAAGTAAACGCTAATAAACGCTAAGTTTCAATCGGTCAGTTTTTAATCCCTCCTGTTTCTACTCGCGAAAAGTTACCGCTAAGTTTATCGATCCTTGTCGATGGCCACGACATTTGACCTTTTGTAATACCAAACAATGCCACCGCACCTGAAAAAGATTGCTTCACAATAATGTGTACAATCCAGCGTGACACGGTTCACGGTGCAAACCGCTAAGAATCACCTTTCTGTTTCTATTGGGTTTATTGCCGATTATTGCCGATTATTGCTGGTTCCAAACCTGGTTTGTGAAGGTTTTTGGGATTACCAAAAATACGGATTATTGCCGGGTTCTGCCTGTTTCTACTGGGAAAACTTAGCCTTTATTAGCGGTTTCTTCCCCAGCAGAAACACGCTCATAGACAGTAAAAATCAATTAACCGTCAATGGTTATATCAGACCATATAATATATTGATGAATCATGACACCAAAAATGGTTTCAGTTGAAGAAGTAGAATGTTGGTATCTCCGACGATTACTAGATAATCGACCTGCTTATTGTTACTCTCTGGCCATTGCTAATCTGTACAAGCAAAAGGTATGTAGTCAAATAAAAGTGTATTTATACATTTTTCAACAATTTTTTTGAGCTAGACCTTTTGCTAGTTCAGAAATGGCTATTTGTTATTTATTCATCCCATTGATGTTATCACTATATTGAAGCCTAAGCCTAAGTTTCAATCGGTCAGTTTTTAATCCCTCCTGTTTCTACTCGCGAAAAGTTACCGCTAAGTTTATCGATCCTTGTCGATGGCCACGACATTTGACCTTTTGTAATACCAAACAATGCCACCGCACCTGAAAAAGATTGCTTCACAATAATGTGTACAATCCAGCGTGACACGGTTCACGGTGCAAACCGCTAAGAATCACCTTTCTGTTTCTATTGGGTTTATTGCCGATTATTGCCGATTATTGCTGGTTCCAAACCTGGTTTGTGAAGGTTTTTGGGATTACCAAAAATACGGATTATTGCCGGGTTCTGCCTGTTTCTACTGGGAAAACTTAGCCTTTATTAGCGGTTTCTTCCCCAGCAGAAACACGCTCATAGACAGTAAAAATCAATTAACCGTCAATGGTTATATCAGACCATATAATATATTGATGAATCATGACACCAAAAATGGTTTCAGTTGAAGAAGTAGAATGTTGGTATCTCCGACGATTACTAGATAATCGACCTGCTTATTGTTACTCTCTGGCCATTGCTAATCTGTACAAGCAAAAGGTATGTAGTCAAATAAAAGTGTATTTATACATTTTTCAACAATTTTTTTGAGCTAGACCTTTTGCTAGTTCAGAAATGGCTATTTGTTATTTATTCATCCCATTGATGTTATCACTATATTGAAGCCTACCCTCTATATATTTTCATTCTAACTTGTCTTGGCTTATGACTTATGAGGGCAGCATAACAAATAAAAAAGCACTTTGGATGATAATTGGGTGGGAAACAGGCTCACTTTTCTGTGAAAATAGTAAATTAAATGTTCAGATCTTAAATAATCACAACATCGGTTTGTTTTTTGACTGAACTTTCTACCATTTCTACCGAACACAAGGGGGTCATAGTTCAGTGTGCCTACACAAGGGGGTCATAGTTCAGTGTGCCTACACAAGGGGGTCATAGTTCAGTGTGCCTACACAAGGGGGTCATAGTTCAGTGTGCCTACACAAGGGGGTCATAGTTCAGTGTACCTACACAAGGGGGTCATAGTTCAGTGTGCCTACACAAGGGGGTCATAGTTCAGTGTACCTACACAAGGGGGTCATAGTTCAGTGTGCCTACACAAGGGGGTCATAGTTCAGTGTGCCTACACAAGGGGGTCATAGTTCAGTGTGCCTACACAAGGGGGTCATAGTTCAGTGTGCCTACACAAGGGGGTCATAGTTCAGTGTACCTACACAAGGGGGTCATAGTTCAGTGTGCCTACACAAGGGGGTCATAGTTCAGTGTGCCTACACAAGGGGGTCATAGTTCAGTGTGCCTACACAAGGGGGTCATAGTTCAGTGTACCTACACAAGGGGGTCATAGTTCAGTGTACCTACACAAGTGGGTCATAGTTCAGTGTGCCTACACAAGGGGGTCATAGTTCAGTGTGCCTACACAAGGGGGTCATAGTTCAGTGTACCTACACAAGGGGGTCATAGTTCAGTGTGCCTACACAAGGGGGTCATAGTTCAGTGTGCCTACACAAGGGGGTCATAGTTCAGTGTGCCTACACAAGGGGGTCATAGTTCAGTGTACCTACACAAGGGGGTCATAGTTCAGTGTACCTACACAAGGGGGTCATAGTTCAGTGTGCCTACACAAGGGGGTCATAGTTCAGTGTGCCTACACAAGGGGGTCATAGTTCAGTGTACCTACACAAGGGGGTCATAGTTCAGTGTGCCTACACAAGGGGGTCATAGTTCAGTGTGCCTACACAAGGGGGTCATAGTTCAGTGTGCCTACACAAGGGGGTCATAGTTCAGTGTACCTACACAAGGGGGTCATAGTTCAGTGTACCTACACAATGGGGTCATAGTTCAGTGTGCCTACACAAGGGGGTCATAGTTCAGTGTGCCTACACAAGGGGGTCATAGTTCAGTGTGCCTACACAAGGGGGTCATAGTTCAGTGTGCCTACACAAGGGGGTCATAGTTCAGTGTACCTACACAAGGGGGTCATAGTTCAGTGTGCCTACACAAGGGGGTCATAGTTCAGTGTGCCTACACAAGGGGGTCATAGTTCAGTGTACCTACACAAGGGGGTCATAGTTCAGTGTGCCTACACAAGGGGGTCATAGTTCAGTGTGCCTACACAAGGGGGTCATAGTTCAGTGTACCTACACAAGGGGGTCATAGTTCAGTGTGCCTACACAAGGGGGTCATAGTTCAGTGTGCCTACACAAGGGGGTCATAGTTCAGTGTGCCTACACAAGGGGGTCATAGTTCAGTGTACCTACACAAGGGGGTCATAGTTCAGTGTACCTACACAAGGGGGTCATAGTTCAGTGTGCCTACACAAGGGGGTCATAGTTCAGTGTGCCTACACAAGGGGGTCATAGTTCAGTGTGCCTACACAAGGGGGTCATAGTTCAGTGTGCCTACACAAGGGGGTCATAGTTCAGTGTGCCTACACAAGGGGGTCATAGTTCAGTGTGCCTACACAAGGGGGTCATAGTTCAGTGTGCCTACACAAGGGGGTCATAGTTCAGTGTACCTACACAAGGGGGTCATAGTTCAGTGTGCCTACACAAGGGGGTCATAGTTCAGTGTGCCTACACAAGGGGGTCATAGTTCAGTGTACCTACACAAGGGGGTCATAGTTCAGTGTACCTACACAAGGGGGTCATAGTTCAGTGTACCTACACAAGGGGGTCATAGTTCAGTGTGCCTACACAAGGGGGTCATAGTTCAGTGTACCTACACAAGGGGGTCATAGTTCAGTGTGCCTACACAAGGGGGTCATAGTTCAGTGTGCCTACACAAGGGGGTCATAGTTCAGTGTACCTACACAAGGGGGTCATAGTTCAGTGTGCCTACACAAGGGGGTCATAGTTCAGTGTGCCTACACAAGGGGGTCATAGTTCAGTGTGCCTACACAAGGGGGTCATAGTTCAGTGTGCCTACACAAGGGGGTCATAGTTCAGTGTGCCTACACAAGGGGGTCATAGTTCAGTGTACCTACACAAGGGGGTCATAGTTCAGTGTGCCTACACAAGGGGGTCATAGTTCAGTGTACCTACACAAGGGGGTCATAGTTCAGTGTGCCTACACAAGGGGGTCATAGTTCAGTGTGCCTTATCAATTGGAAAGATACTGTAAACGTGGACATTTTCGCGCTACATTACTTTTCCCTCTTTCCACGCTCCAAGCAGGTACTGCAAAAAAAAATTAAAAAATGAATACATTTTTTTTATTACATCCTCTTGGATATAAGGCTGAAATGCGAATGAAGTGAGTATGACCCCATTGAAGCGAGCAAGGAAGCAAACAATGGAAAATACTCGCGGGTTCCCGGAAGTGGAACGAGATTTGTCAATTGGTAACCATGGACGCCCAACACACTTACTGACAATAACAATTTCCGCTCCGTTGGGTAAAAGAGTTCGATCTATATATGTGATGTGATCTGTGAAAACCTGTCGGATGTCGCAAAATGTGAACTAGGGATTATGGGTAATTTAAAAAAATAAAAAAATAAAAAATAAAACAACTTTTCTTTTTTTTAAATTAGTTTCCAATACTTTGTATCATCATCTTTCATGAAATTTCACCTTCAAAAACTTACTTAAGTCACTTTTATTATTAACCTTATAATGTTATTATATTGAATTATGTATCTTTTTGGCCTGTTTTCATGATTTCTTGTTTTGTAGCTTTTGATGACATCACAATCATCATTCACTCATAACTTTTTTGTAGTGATCGTAGAAAAATGATCGAAACAGTTCTGTAATCAGCACAATTTTAGCTTTCTTATGATATAAATATCTCCAATATGAAAAATGCCACCATGTGGCGGGTTTTCACAGATCGCATCACATATTGCTTAAAATTTATTTATTTTGTGTATAAGTCTATGTAATGAACTTTCAAATCGTGAATTTAAAAACAAGCGAAATGGCTGAAAATCAGCAAAGCGCGAAAATGTAATCGTGCGAAAATAACCACTTTTGTTTGTTTGTTTGTTTACACGGTTGGTCCGTACGGACACACGCTTGGGTCCTGAAGGGACCAGGCTCAAGCAAAATGCTCGGGCCAGGCTTAAAAAGCCTATATAAGCATGCTGGCTAAATGAAATGAAAGTAAGAAAAGATTGAAGAAATGAATGAAGTTAAAAGAGCCACTCCCTACAAATAAAGTTAACAATTTTGCTGTGAGCCTTCAGACATGAGAAAAGAATAGTCTTGATCCATCTCATTGCCATACAGGCTAATTACAGTAGTAGTATGCTGTACATATGTTTATAACTTTCCTTGACTAATCATTTCTATTATCACATGGTTGAGGGCGACATTTGAGGCAGCAGACAAGAGCGGGGATGGTCTACTCAGCATCGATGAAATTCTAAAACTTCTTCATAAACTCAACGTCAGCCTCAGCAAACGTAAAGTGAAACAACTCTTTAAGGTAAGACTCTCATGCCCTGGATAATGTTTACAGCAGCAAATAAATTCTGAAGAGCGTCACACACAAAACGCTCGCATGGTGCAACTTGGCACACAATGTCACAGTGTCGAGGTGTGCGTGAGGCTTGCATATGCCAAAAACACTGCTTGGATTACTTTTGCGCGTGGATAGATAAAAAAAAGAATATTTCTCGCCAATTTGGAACTGATTGAACTAATAGAGATAGTGCTTAACTAAAGATGGGAGCATATAATTATACAAACACTAGTGCTTAGGTACAACCACTAGGGTTTGTGTATATTTATTTATTTATTTTAATTTGATTTGTGAAAATATTTGTTTTTTGTTAGTGATGAATAAATCTGTGCCAATCTTTCTTTTCAAGGTAAGGCCAAACAAAGAAGAAGGTCTGTCTCTGAAGCCCGCCTGCATTGGCATGTGAAATGAGCTACGGCGCGTAGGTCTATGCGCTGGTGCCTAAAAAATGTCTTTTTTTAATTTATTTACTTTTAAAAAAAAAGGTTTACAAACGTTCTCTGTAAGCTTGGATAAGCAACAACAAAAAAATGCAAAAAACAAGAAGAAATTGCATAAATCATGGCCTATTTTCTAAAAAAAATAAAAAATCGCACAACACTTAGCTTTTTTGCACAATGTTTCTGAGACAGACTTTCTTCTTTGTTTGGCCTAATTGAATTACGAGCCTATTTCTTGCATTCTTTGATCCCATGTTCTCTCATCTATTTCTCAGGAAGCAGATTCTAACACCAATGATGATAACGTGGGCCAACTGAGCTACGACGAGTTTATACACTTCTACAAGAGAATAAGCACGCGAGAAGAACTAGACTCCATACTGAGAGAGTACGGCCGCGGCAAAGGCTATCTCACCTTACAGGAGCTAGCAAGATTTCTCACTCTAGAACAACGTATGGACGATGTGCAAATAGAACATTGCATAGATATCGTAAGACAATTTGAACCGGTGCCGGAGAACTCCAAGAATGGATGGCTTGGGATAGATGGTGGGTATATAGTTATAATGACTGCGTATCAGTTGTTTTGTCGGTAAGGCCAACAAAAAAAGAATGCTGTGTTGCCCTCAGCGCCCGATCCTAAAATCGTAAAAACTAGGGTCGCATTTTTTTTTTTTTTTAATTATTTTTTTTTAGATTTAAATTGGATTAAAAGTGTCTAAATGTTACTATTTCTTGCTTGAAATGAATAAGTAAGCTTAAATAAATGTATTTTTAGATTATTGTCACACTAGAATCAATAGTTAAATTGACATATGGGCCTATACCAATTTTGTCTTGACATAAACCATATATTTTTCAGCAAAAAAAAAAGAAATTGAAACTAAAATTTTGAAGAAAAAAATTTTGATAAAAAAAAGCATTTCCAACCGACCAACCAGGTTTTAAACATTTTGGCACTTGAGGGCAACACAACTTATTATTTGTTTTGGCCTAACTGTGAAATATCAAAACATTTTCACTTTGAGGAATTTCACGAGGGGCGTAGTTATAATTATTTGATTGTTATCTACATCACTCTTTATTGAGGAAGAGGAGACAGACCGAAATTTATATAATATTGGATGGCTTTGACTGTGATACACAAATATATAGCGAGTGCAATATATTCTTGTATCACACGAAAATAAGACATTCAATTTTATTTTTTTACTTATAACAGACTGTTTTGATAAAAATAAATAAATCAGCCCAAACTGACTTTAATCTCAGCGAAATTGAACGCCGATCTTACAAATGTATGGGCGCTCCGATTCGTGCAATATTGTTATGGCTCGTGCAATAATATTCTTGTATCACCCTCAAAGCCATTTAATATTATATAATTATTATGCTTTGGTGAATCCAAATGTGGGTAAATATTGGATCCAAAACATAATAATGATATATCTATGCACTAATCCACTTATATTTTGTGTGATTGATTACACAGGGTTCGCTCGCTACCTTCTGAGTCGAGAAGGTGATATCTGCAATCCTAAACACAATCGTGTGAATCAAGACATGAGCCAGCCGTTATCACATTATTACATTGCCTCATCACACAATACGTACCTTGTAGGGGATCAATTGATGTCTCAATCTAGCGTTGATGTGTACGCCATGGTATTACAGGCAGGATGCAGATGTGTGGAAAGTGAGTATAGCTATGAATCATGGGAAGGTGTCACCACCCAGGGTGGGCCTTGTTAGAGGGGTGGGGGGGGGGGTGGCATGGGAGGTTCGGGATTTGTTGCATGTCTCTATCTGGCGTTGATGTGTACGCCATGGTATTACAGGCAGGATGCAGATGTGTGGAAAGTAAGTTAGCTATGAATCCTGGGAAGGTGTCACCACCCAGGGTGGGCCTTGTTAGAGGGGGGGTGGCATGGGAGGTTAGGGATTTGTTGCATGTCTCTATCTGGCGTTGATGTGTACGCCATGGTATTACAGGCAGGATGCAGATGTGTGGAAAGTAAGTTAGTCTTGAATCCTGGGAAGGTGTCACCACCCAGGGTGGGCCTTTTTAGAGGGGGGGGGGGGGAGCATGGGAGGTTATGGATTTGTTGCATGTCTCAATCTAGCGTTGATGTGTACGCCATGGTATTACAGGCAGGATGCAGATGTGTGGAAAGTAAGTTAGTCTTGAATCCTGGGAAGGTGTCACCACCCAGGGTGGGCCTTTTTAGAGGGAAGGGGGGAGGGGAGGGGGAGGGGGGGGGGGCATGGTAGGTTAGGGATTTGTTGCATGTCTCTCATATCTAGCGTTGATGTGTACACCATGGTATTACAGGCAGGATGCAGATGTGTGAAAAGTAAGTTGCTATGAATCATGGAAAGGTGTCTGTCACCACCCCGGAGGGAGGGTTGGAGGCATGGGAGGTTATGGATTTGCTGCCAGGAAATTACACTAAATATTTACTCTCTTTTTTAAATGGATCTGCATACAGATTTGAAAGCAACAAGCTTGATCTTAACAAATCTAGGCGACAGTTCCAAAATTGCACAAAATGTTTTTAAAATGTCAACATTATTGAATTTCATCACCATATTTGGAACCACCGTGGGAAATGCATTAAATTAAGTACAAACATGTCTAGTATTGGTTTAGTAATTTTTAAGATAAGACTTTCAAAGTTTGGAAAGATTTCTGTAAATCTGTTTTGTATAATATGGTAAAACTAATAGCCGCATGGAAAGTATTAACACAGCACCCCTCTGATTAGCCTGATTGGTGAACATCAGTAAAGAAGCTTTGTTAATTAAAGCAACAATATGTGATCTCTTTCAAATTTGTACACTTATTTTTTTTCTCATTTATAATGAAGTTTTACTTATCAGAAAAGTTTTTTCTTGACTCATAAATCTATTTTGACTGTATTTTCCATAAAAAAGCCAACGCAGAACTTTACTAAATCATACTGGAAATCTGCTTCCAATTTAAAGAATGTTTCAATATATTTGTTTTGATTTTCATTATAAAGCATTCCATACTATAATAGTACAGAACCTGTTTACGGCAGTGAATGAATTCAGAAGAGCGTCGCGCGCAAAAATGCTCACATGGCGCAACATGGCACGCAATGTCGCAGTGTCACTGTATGCGCGACGCTTGTGTATGTCAAAATCGCGCTTACATGCTTGTATTACTTTTGCGCGCGGATAGATCAAAAACAAATATTTCTCGCCAATTTGGAACTGATTGAACTATAGTGTGTTCACTTGTGTACAGTATCTAACTTGGGGAATCAAATCATGAAATTTATTTACAAAAAAAAACCACTCAGAAAATAAGTTTATTTCAACTTATTCAAACCATGATTTTGAAGTAATTAGGAATCGTATCGCTCTGTAACGTGGAAGATCTTTATGATTTATGATCAGAAATGCAAAGCTGCAAGAAAATCTGCTTTCAAAATTAAAAAACACTGATAGAGGGCGTCTCTTGGAAAAATAGCATAATATGACTTTACTCTCTACTCTCAATTGTTTTATTTATTTTCAGTTTTATTATTCACAGAATTATAGATTTTTTATTTATTCATTTATTTGATTTGTAATTATTTTTACTCATTTTATTTCTCATCTTTATTTACAGTGGATTGTTGGGATGGAAAGGATGGCGAGCCAATCATTTACCATGGTTACACGCTCACTAGCCGGATTAAATTCCGAGACGTGATAACCATCGTCAACAAGTATGCTTTTGTAGCGAGTCCCTACCCGGTGATATTATCCATTGAGAATCACTGTAATATTGAACAACAGAAGAAAATGGCTCAATATCTGGTGGATATACTTGGGGGTATCCTTTGATTTCTACACATTAAAGAAGCGTTTTATCACAGAGTATATGCGATCAGGGGTGGCGCAGGATAAAAAATGTCCAATTGAATTTTTCTGGACCCTTTAAGGTCTGCAAAACCCAAATTTAAGGGGTCTACAAAATTCAAGGTGTTTCTGGTTTTTCTGATGTAAGTGAAGGATGAACAATGACAATTCTTCAGTATTTGATAAGTTTTTCATTTCCATGCATCGTGAAATTTAAAGGGGTCCATGCAATTTTGATCGTGACCCCTTGGTCAATTTCAAGGTACAACTCGATGCGCCAAACAAGAAACAAGAAAGTAAGGGGCCTATGACGCGCAGATGCGTCAGAATGCTACCTCTGATTGAGATACGACAATACAAAATAATTTCATGTCTTCAAAATGATGTTAAGGGTGGGGGGGGGGGGGGGGTCAACTAGCATGCTTGACCAAGGATACCCCAGACACCCTGTTAATATGTATTTCCTCTGAAGCCAAAATTCACCATAAAATGAGGGTTTTGGATGCTTTCCCTCTCAATTTGACCCCCTAAACAAGTAATATTCAACAGGATTTTGAGAAAAGCACCCTTTTATTCTTGAAAATGGTGGATTTTAGATCCCTTCATGCGTAATGCGTGTAACACATCCCATCTAAAAACACACCCTATTACGCGTTTTTGTTGTCACCCATGCTTGCAGTGTAATAGTTGACATCCCCGCACCCCGGGCGTCAACACAAATCCCATTTGTAAACTATGCTGGCAGCATGTGACACCCGGGCGATCCCCTGGGCAATCACTACAGGTGATAAATGCGGGCGGAATTGTTAATTACAGACGCGTGACCCTCCCCTGTCTGAGTGGATTAAGACACTGAATTCCATGCTGGTGGACCTGGGTTCGACTCCCCTTGCCGGCAAGTCTGAATTCACCCGCTAAATTTCGCAAAATTTCCACCCCTGGATAGGTTTTTTCAACATTTCCATCCCATAACTGTTCGGGATTAGTTTACACTTTCCCCCGTTACCATAAAAGAATTTTACTATGCATAAACGGTCATTTTAGTTTCACCCAAATGATCCTGATGGGCTAAAGAACCGAGACACATTACCATATAGTCTAGTTTGCAAGTGCGCATAATTGATGAGACAATTTGAATAATATGCTAATTATATCATTAATTATGCAAATATACTGATAAAAAACATCCTGTGACTGTATTTACTATCATAATATAAGATACAATATAAGATACTGCCCTCCTTAACCCCTACCTTGCTACAACAGATCGACTAGAAGTGCCTACATTAGCCTCAGTCAGCAGTCATCTACCATCACCAGAACAGTTGCGCGGAAGAATACTCATCAAGGTACGTAATATCTAGTAGAATGTTACTAAATAGTGCTATAAGTTATGTTGTCCTCGACCGCCGGCTCGTCAGATTTATGGCGCTCCAATTTTTTTCTTCTTTTTTCTTCTTTTTTAAAAAAAAAAAATCAAATTCTTTTTTTTCTTCAGATTTTTTTGTTAACAATTTAAATGGCATTGAATATTAAATTAAGTGTTTATAACATATATGTGCGACTCTTTGAGTGATTTCAACTTCTTGTTGGCTGAACTTTGAGCTTCCGCTGGTAAAAGAAAAATTTAAAATTTTTTTAAAAAAAAATCTGCCTGCCCGCCCCTCCTCTCTGAAAGCTGTGGAGGACAACATAACTTCTTCTTTTTTTGGAGGGGGGGGGGGGGGCCTAATGGCCGTGTAGAAGTAATGTTAAATTGTCTTTATTGCATTATGTAAATTGTTAATAAGTTCAAAACTCTCTTCTTGTATATTGTGTGTATCATAATGGTAATAGTTGATCTGTTTCATAGCTCTTTTCAAATTGGTATTCGTTGATCAAGTCTGAAATTTTGATGGCCATTCATGCTAAACAATAGGGAATTTACCCCTATTATTGAAAGAGATTCATTTAAAGTCAATATTATATCATGTATCGACATTATGACATAATGCCAATAGATAGACTACCTTTGAATAGAGTGCTCAATTCCGCAAGGAAGAGCATAATAAAAATTCAAAGTAATAGACCTTCTGGAATAGAAGTCGTAACTCTGACAATTGCGAAAGCATGAAACTCAGAGTTACGACTTCAATACCAGAAGGTCTATTACTTTGAATTTTTAAAGTAAATAATAGGTTAGAAATAACATTTCTAAATTGTTGGCAAACAAATATGAAAACAGAACAACAATATTGCCTATTTTCAGTTTATTACATTGGTTTCTTGTAAGAGTTATATTTCTGACTGTTGTTTGTATCTTTAAAAGTAAATTGTTTCTTTGGTGTCCAAGTGACTGTGTGATATCATATGTGATATATAGCCTAGGTGTCAATTGCACATCTCATGAACACCTCATGCACATCACATGGACATCTCATGTACAGGGTGAGTCAAAAAAAAGTTGTACGGATTTGAAATATTTTTTCCTGAGAAAGAAAATTGACCTAAAACTCAAGCGATATTTTCACGAGAATATTCTTCCGATCATCTGAAGAAAAGAATGACTGAAATCGATCATTCCTTTCCAGAGTTATAGCTTTTTTTAGCTGTCCACCGATACGTAAAACAGAACAAAGTAAAGAAAATGTTTAAAACTCATCATTATCATATCAGGAAGTAATTGTTTTATTTCTCATAATGCAAAATCATAGAATTCGTCAAAAAGAGAAGGTTAAAGTCTTATTGTATAGTCACTGATTATTCATTTTAGGCACATCATTCCCACCTGTGTTTGAAACTCCCGGGCTTTAATCTTATTTGAATATGAATGACCGTGTGTATATTTTGCTTCCCACAGCGTTCCGTGGACAGCTAAAAAAAGGGTTCTTTTTTAAAAACAGGCATAGCTCCTGATATAATCGATCGATTTCAATGATTTCTTTTGTCATATGAGCGGAATAAGTTGCTCTTTGAATACGTGTCTCATTGGTTTGTCAAATTTGTTTGGTCTATTTTTAAACAAATATTCATTCCTGTACAACTTCTTTTTGACTCACCCTGTATATCACAAAGGACATCACATGTTGTCTCCCGGAGAGATAGTGGAGTTATATGGATATAGTATGAGTGTTACATGCACATCGCATGGATATACCCCAATATGTATGGCAGATGATAGTGACTTTATAAAGTGCTCAACAAAAGAAAGTCGTGCACTTTGTTTAGGTCATTTAAAGTAACTTTCGATTCTTTTTTTACCAAACAGGCTAGATAGACATTTGGATGAATCTTTTAGGCACATTTTGATACCAAACATAACACCTAACAACAAAGATAAACCATGATTAGCTCCATTTATAGAAAATTAGTCACTTTTCAAAAGTTACATTTTCAATACACTACGCGGAAGAAAACACCAATTGTTAACAAGCACATAATGCCCTTTATGTTCGGAATCAAATATCCCGCTCACTAAGTGTACGCCAGCGCAGGGGTGTGTACAAGGCTACACTGTGCGATCGATTGCCCGCCGGTCAATCCTGGTGAAAAACAGTATCACACACGGGGTGAACCTCGCACACACCTCTTTTCCTCCCGTGTAGTAATTGAAAATGTGACTTTTGAAAAGTGACTATTTTTTTTTAAATGGCGCTAATCATGGTTTATCTTTGTTGCTAGGTGTTATGTTTGGTATCAAAATGTGCCTAAAAGATTCATCCAAATGTCTATTTAGACTGTTTGTTAAAAAAATAATCAAAAGTTACTTTAATTGACCTAAACAAAGTGTACGACTTTCTTTTGTTGAGCACTTTAGAATTGCAAGCAACGTTTCAGAAATATCTCTCATAGGACCATGTCAATCCATCAGTTTTTTAAGACATACGCACATTATCAATTAAGTTTGACACACTTAAACATTATCATTTTTTTTTATTTTTTTTTTAATTTTTTTATTTTTAAAATATATATATTATTATTATTATTATTTTTTTTTTTTTTTTTTTTTTTTTTTTTAAATTTATTTATCTTCTTCTTTTTTTTTTTTTTAATTTTAATTTTTATTATTATTTTTTTTTTTACTCATTTTTTTGATTTAGTTATTAGTTATTATTTTTAGTTATTATTTATTATATATTATTTATTATTTATTATTTAGTTATTTAATTATTCATTTATTATCTAGTTATTTAATTATTCATTTATTTTGTATTATTTATTTATACATTTATTTTTCATTATTATTGGATGGTAATTGTTGTCATTATAAATGATGTTCTCTAAATAAAAGCCACATTTACTCTCTCTCTTTCTTAATATCATCATATCACAGGCACATTTCTACATTTGTATATTTTCTTCAGAGAGTAGTTTAGTATCTAGAAATACCTGGGTACAAATGTTGTTATTGATCATTAGCGATTTTTCAGAGAGAGACCCCAATTGGTCCTTTTTTCTCATGCTGTGTATTGGAAATGACTTTTGAAAATAGGAAATTTTTCTTTAAATGGTGCTAATCATGGTTTATCTTTGTTGTTAGGGGAAAATTTGGTATCAAATTATGCCTGGCCTAAAAGATTCATCTAAATGGCTATCTAGCCTGTTTGGCCATAACAAAATTGAATGTTACTCAAAATGACATAAACAAAGTGGTATACTTTCTTTTGTTGAACCCTTTATATAGGTCAATGTTTATATTGTTAGTTAAGTAGCAAAATAAAACTTTCATTTACAAATCAAAACTGTTTATGCATTTGAAGCCAAGAAAAAAAGGTTTTATTTATCATGACAAACCATTAAGATATGCATTCAACATTTTAATATTATGCATTTTTAAAGTTGTATCATTATATATTGAGATGTTAGTAACAAACATATAATACACAGCAGCTATTACACTTTTCATACGTTACAATGAGGTGTTTATATGAGATATCCATATTTGCAATAGCTGCCCTGTGTTTTACCAAACATTTTCTAGTGCAGGGATGATAAGGCCAAACAAAAAACAAGTTTGTTTCCAGTAGTGCGCGCGCATTTCACTGAGATGCTTGATTCTTGCGCATTTTCTTTTTATATAGAAAAAATGGGAACAAAAATTGTTAGGGCGCCATCTTTTGTTGAAATTGTGTCCAACACGTTTCGAGATGGCGATTGGCCACCCATACGGCAAACACAAAAGTGAAAATCCGCAGTGAATATCACATTTAAGCAAGTATAAGAGTAACAAAAATGCACAGATTTGACTAAATAAAACCATTTCAAGTGAATCTCCGCCATGAATTTGAGCAATAAAAAAAAAAATGCATTTCGCATTCAACTTTTCAGGCTTATTTAATTTTCAGTTACGCCATTAATTTGTTAACAAACCAAAACTTTAAATGTCAATAACTTGACAATTTGTATTTGGTGTTTTGAGACAAAAAGATTTTCAGTAATCCGTAATTTTGGTTAGGAATGAGATATAACTTTGACTTTGGTACCAAAATCTCCCATGATTGATATCGTCATGATATGTACAACTCAATTTTCATATTTCCCTCATTGCACCTCATTTACTTGTGTCGGGTCACATATAGTATTATGAAAATATAAGGGTAGCGATTGTATTTGACATGTTGGTACTTACCTCTCAGTATATATACAGTGCTGAATAGATTAATTTACGGATAATAAACATGCTCAGAACTCTACAATTATACCTCCAACAAATGATGTTAATTTATTGAATTGTGAAGACATTTCTTCTCTTTAATTTGAGATATAGCATGTAAAGATTGGTTGAATATCAAGAAAGGTGCGTGATAAGAACTAAAATAAAGTGCAATTTTTTTTGTTTAGGTGTGCATGTGTATAGGATGTATTGAAAAGTATTCCCAGATCCACATCCCACTTTCGCCAGTTGAATATTGCTACCAGCTAATCAATAGTCTCCCTATTGCTGCACCGAGCCTGGCTCACACAGAGACTGCGTTTTGAAGAAAAAAACAAGTGCAAAATCAAAATCCTTCGTTTTGGTTTTTGTCACATAACATTTTTAATATTCAACCAATCTGTGCTTGCAATATCTCAATTCAAAGACAAGACATTTCTCCACAACACCATAATGCATTATCTTTACAATGGAGCTATAATTCCGGAGTTACGAGCATGTTTATTACCTGGGAAGTTATTTTGTGCGCACTGTAGACTGTTTTTCTTGTATTAGGCCCTTCCATTTATAATATCTACCCCCTGGTAAATTGAGGGTTATGAAAGCCAACAAGCATATGGCTCGCACAGGGGTTGTAATATAAATGTAATGGGTCCAATACACTTATTTTGAGATCTTCCATTTATACTGCATCCTCCCCTGTGGAAGGCATTGTGACATATTTGAATGCCTTTCATAGGGGTGGTGGAATATAAACGGAACATCCCAATTATTGTCTTATTGGAATAGAGCAAGAAGATCAATTGGGACTATTTGAGGCAAAAAATGGCAGCGGAGGCAGATGTGAGTGATGAGGCACTCTATAATTACTATTCATGATCGGTGCACACTGCACATTCATCATATTTGCATGCTAATTCATCAAGTGATTGCAGAATACAGTAGACACCAGGCCTGAGTTATTGGGAACAAAACTGACTATTTTTAATGGAAAAAGAATAATAATCTCTACAAAGTTAATTTGTAGGTCTCATATAATCATTTAAATTATAGTGTTCTTAAAACATTTTTCAATGCATTTCCCATGGTGATTCCAAATATGGTGATGAAATTCAATAATTTGGATATTCTTGAAACATTTTGTGAAATTTTGGAACTGTCGTCTGCAGATGTCTTCCGTGTGGAAAGCATTAAACCATTAGCCAATAGCTTCAGGTCGTGTGTGATATAGCATTGTTTCACATTGTTGTCAGCTGTATTCTGCAATTGCACCAACATCATGATCATCATGCATGCTATGCATCTTTTCATTTTTTTAAATTCTGTAATCATTAACATTTTGTTAGGTCTTCATTCATGATTTGCTTTAGCAACCCATAGCAAACAAGTACGCTAAGTGTGTATGCATAGCGATTGACATACAGGGTGAGTCAGAAAGAATGGGCACTTTTTGGGGGGAATGCGCCACAAATATTTCAGGCCTGGATATTCAAAACCATTGATAGTGCTATAAGGACACAATATTTGGCTTTCAATCCAAAAAAGAATTTTTGAATTCAAACATTTCGTCATCATGTTGCTACCATTTGAGTAGAACCCGGTATTTTAAAGCCAATCCATGCAATAACACATGGTATTGTAGGCTGGCTGATTCAGAGATGCCAATCGATGAAACTAGTGAAAAACCTGAAACAACACATGAACGTTGGATATAAAATCTTTAAATTATTTGAAATAAATAAAAACTGTGGAATTGTGAGTAATAAAAAAGCCTGATTTCAAAACAAAAAAAATGAAAAGAGGCCTCTCATAATATATCAGCTAATTCAGAAACCGAACCTCATTAGAATACATTGAGGAATGGCTTGATATAACTTGACCAATGACCATCCCGTGGAGCTTTACTCAAATTAGTGTAACATGATAACGCAATGGTTAAATTTTTAAAATTCTTCCTTTGAATGAAAGCCAAATTATAGGGCTCCATTCGTTTTAAATAGGTATACCAATATATTTTTTGATGCCTTTGCCTAGAAAAAGTTCTTACTGTCTCACCCAAGTACATGTCCATGGGGATGTTTGATTAGTCACAGGTAGTAAAATAAATAATAAAAAAGCCAATATTTTGGGTTGTTTTAAAGCGAGTCAATTTTTTTTACAAACACAGATTAATTCAATGTCTATGAAAATTCGTAAAATGTAATTTTTGACCTTGTGATTTTTCTCGGGCCTGCGTCCCTCTGGAAATTCCTTGGTAACAAAGTAAAAATATTACAAATTTCCGCGGTGTCCTTTAAATATTCTGATACATAGAGCGTGTTTCTACTGGGGCACTGCAAAAAGTAAACGCTAATAAACGCTAAGATTCAATCCGTAAGTTTTCAATCCCCCCTGTTTCTACTCGCGAAAAGTAACCGCTAAGTTTATTGATCCTAGTCGATGGGCCACAACATTTGACCTTTTGCAATACCAAACAAATGCCTCCGCACCTGAAAAAGATTGCTTCACGATTTGTATAACCCAGCATGACACAGTTCACGGCACAAACGGCTAAAAGATTAATCGCCTTTTTGTTTCTATTGGGGTTTATTGCCGATTCTTACCGGTTCCAAACCTGGTTTGTGAATGTTTTTGGGATTACCAAAAATACCGATTTTTAGCGGGTTCTGCCTGTTTCTACTGGGCAAACTTACCGTTTATTAGCGGTTTCTTCCCCAGTAGAAACACGCTCATAGTCATTAACCTCTAATTGGTGTAATCTTGCATCATCACATCACACATCACACCATGCACTGATGACCACACATAGCACGTGATGGGATTGTGATGGCACAATTATTTCTAGCCCATGCAATGGGGAGCAGATATTCTTTTCTGGTACACTAAGGACCTGTATTTTGACTAACTCATATAATTGGTCCCAATAGATGGGGCGACAGGTGACGTCACACCGGGCATTTGGTCAGCAGTTGCCATTGTTCTTTGCCCGGCAGTTTGCGCGCGCATCCAGTTTTGTTTGTGCTTTTAAAACTCGCGCCAAAGCATTATATAGGGCAATAAGGCGCAGTGGACAGTGTTGTGGTCATATGCTGTTCCCTCAAGCATGTCTCAACAGTCCGGTCCCTTTGACCGTTGCGTTTGTTGACACCCCATCTATAGAAACATGCTAATACTATAGAACCCAAGGAGTTTGGGTACTCAAAAGTTGTAGGATTACTGCTAATGGATGGAGCTAAATATTTGTATGAATGCACAGAATCCATGTGCAAAATGTGTAGGGACATTGTAGGTTTATGGTAGGGACAGCAAGTGGGAATGAGACTCAATGATCCACTAAGATTAAGTCTATGCGGCAAAAAGGTTCACTGTTTCTTTACCCCAATCTCCATATCGGGGTACGTCAAAATGGTTCAAATTAGCGTGACAGGTTTTTTTATAAACCAAACTATATGTCATAGGTGGCTAGGCCTATCACATTGTCATGTGTATTGAGAAATGATTAAATCTGAATATTCTCTTTCCTCTAGAGATTTGCAAAATCCCCTCATTGACCTCATTCCGAACTGACCTTATACTTTAATTTTGTGTTATAGACTTTCCTTGTACATTGCCCCTTCCTGCAATTTAGCGTTTCAACATGGTGCTCATCACCTGTCATGAACCAGTGACATTTAAATTGAAGGGATGGCTAAGCCGGTATTTTCAGTTGAATCTATGTGTGTCTTGGATTAAAATTGATCAAAAGTAACCATAATAAAAGGCCGCATAGTCTCAAGCGCTGTCATGAAATAACTCCTCAACAGTAATACACAACACGACACTCTCACTCCCAGACACTAGTATCAATTTGAAAAGATGAACTGATTGTCCTAAATGCATGTGGGTTCAAGTTTAGGTCTAACAAAACACTGAGTAAAACAATTGTATAAAATACGTTTTAAATTTTGTTACGTATATCGTGTCGGTGATTCATCAATAATTTAAGTTGTTCAAAATGTTTGACGGATTTGAATTTCCACCGACACATTTTTTCTAAAGATAGTTTGATATATCATAACATAATAGTATAAGACAATTTGTTGTCACAACAGACTTCTAGTACCATATTATCCCTATAAAGCGCCCATGTCCTTAAAAGCGCCCTCCCTTCTTTTTCCCAATGACTACCAAAAGTTAACACCTAATAAGCGCCCATCTTTGTAGCCACTGTAGCTTAAAGGTAGATGTTCCAATTTTCAACTTGAAGTTTTCTATTCTACATGAAAGGTCATCCTTAAAAAAGTTGTGTTCCAAAGTTTGCATTGCATAGCTCTAATGGTTCTTATTTCAGATGCACAAGATGCTGTGAACTGTACCCATTGAGTAGTACACAAACTATATCGGTGGTTTATCGGTGGTTACCACCATTCACGGTAATTCGACGTTATTTCATCGATTTCTCCGTAATTATACCGATTTAGGCCGTCAAATTTCAGTATGATGATGAGAAAAATACGAGCTTACATATGATATGAAAATCTCCGTATGTTTGAAATAATTCTGTGTTACGAAAATGTGATCGGGTCATCTACCTTTAATAATAATAAAAAATTAAAAAACACACCAAATTTTGTGTCCTCAGTGAGCACGAAGGGAGTGGAAAGTGTACACAACATACCAATTGTCCTCAATGTGCACACAGGCAATGGAAGGTGTACATTACAAATTTGTACTAATTTTTTTTTTTTTAAATACTTTCAAAAAGGTAACTTAATAAGCGCCCACCCAAAATGACTTTAAGTGGGATAATACAGTACCAGTATTGAATACCGGGCTTTTCAAACCTAAAGTCATACAGGTGCGAGCGAGACAGACATAGCACACATTTTCTACATAATTTCAATAGAGATGATCATCCCTACTACTCACCGTCTCTGCATTAACTAATGAGTTTTGGGATGCCTTTTTCAATGGGTGATAGATTTTAGACCATGAATGCGGGACAACCATGTATATTGAAATCCCATTGAAACGTTGTGTAATGTGTAGAGCTGATACTATGTGCGTCTCGCTCACACTTATGACTGGCATGTTTGAGAAGCCCAGTGATAAATTTGGATATCACATCACATCTTTTCAAATCAATTTTTGTGTTGAGCGATCTTAAGCCCAAACGAGCATAGTTACAAAGGAAAGTAGCCACTTTGCCATCCATGCCTTCATAATCTATGAATAGATGACGAGATGTGAATAAACCTATACAAAACAGTTGGAAGGGGCCAATGTCAAGTAAGGACTATAGCACAGATAATATATTCATAATTTCTTATTCATATTGCTAATACATTACTAATATTACACCAAGTTTGGCATAATTCTGGAATACCTTCCACACCCTATAGTATAATACACATTATTCCATATAAAATGTGAATTGTACAATATGTGAAGGGTATTGCATAATTATTCCTAAAGTTTAACTTTATGCCATTTTACTTTACATATTAAGGGTTGAATGCCAGAAGGCCGTAACTCAAGAAATGCTATTTTTAGATAATCTACTTTCAAATATTTGGGCCTCATTTAATACAATACACTCTAGCACCCAATGTATAACTCTAATTTTAGTCAAATTCAGAGTGTTTATGAGTTATCTCTTTATGGTTATATAGATTATTTTTGTACCAAAATATCAATTTGCCCAAAAGTTGAGTTACGGCCTTCTGGTGCTCAACCCTTGATATATGAGCGTGTTTCTCATGGGGGCACTGGAAAGTTAACGCTAAGTTAAAGGCATATTATGTAATCTTTTCCAGAGAGCGCCCTCTATTCATGATTTTTGTTAGAAAGTAGATTTTCTTGCAGATTTACATTTCTGATCATAAATCGTACATACATTCCAAGTTACAGAGCGGTACGATTCCTAATTACCTCAAAATCGTGATTGTAGTGTTATCACGACAGTTTATTTTCACTCTAAAACCATGATTTTGAAGTAATTAAGAATCGTATCGCCCTGTAACTTGGAATATATGTATGATTTATGATCAGAAATGTAAATCTGCAAGAACATCTGCTTTCTATTTTTTTTCGATGTTGAGGGCGTTCCCTGGAAAGATCACATAATATACCTTTAACTTAACGGTAATTAATGCTAACTTTTTAACCCCCCCATTTCTACTCTCGAAAAGTCTTTACCGCTAAGTTTATTAGCATCCTAATCGATGGGCCACGCCATTTTACCTTCTGTTATACCAACAATGCTGCCCCACCTGAAAAAGACACGCCTTCACATACCTTGTCTTTTAATATTGCATGTTAACAATAAAAACATGTGTATACTTCCGGGTCACAATAACTTAGCGTTAAGATTTAAAGGGTGGCTGTTTCTACTGGGCAAGTTAGCGTTAATTATTGTTAACAAACCTGGTTTGTGCAGGTTTTTGCCGTTGGAAAAACTTAGCGTTAATTAGCGTTATCTGGCTGATTCTACCGGGCAAACATGTTCTATGTGTGACTATACAATCATGGTTGTTAGATGTCATTGTCTGTTCCAGTTCCTGTAGAGGTTTATTTGTATGTTGTTAGGGCTTCAGTCTGTTTGTTAGTTTTGTTTATTTTGTGGGTGTCTGTTGCTTTGTTTCTCTGTATTAGTTTGCACTTTAAAAAGGGGCTACATTTTGGGAATAAAGTGTCACTTTATGGCCCTGTCACACTGTTGCCAATAGAGCTAACGTGTGCCCAAGGTTTTTTTGGAAATCAGATGTATGTTTGTGTAGGTTGTCATTCAGAATCCAGATGATTTGAGAGTAGGTGCCCCATTCCTACTTGTGAAAGATTAGTGGCTATGAAAAGAGCCGTCCGACAATCTTTACAGATCAGTGACCGCACTACAGTAGACTTGTTGTAGTCTGTAGTAGACAAGGGGCATCTACATTATTTCCATTGGTCAAGAGGCAGTCCTTTGGAATAGGTTCTATTAGAGCCGAATTTATAGTGGGCCAGCGGCAACCTACGTTTAGAGCTCTTTTCAGAGCCATCATCTCCGTTCAGTGGGCAAGGCTCTTTTCAGAGCCACCAATCTTTCACAAGTAGGAAAGAAGCACTTACTCTCAAATCATCGGGCAAGGGGCAGCCCAAATGATGATAATAATAAGTGGCAATCTCTATGTTTTGCTTAATATTATGATAATTTGGTCCTGAAGAAGCCGGACTTGTCCGACGGCAAAGTCCGACGGCGAACCTGTTAAACTCGCAACCTGTATGATGAATAACCGGTTCATAAAACCCTATTTCACAATTTGTTATAGTGTTAATAAAGTGTCCATTTTTTGTATGAAATATCCAACTAAAATCTCGTTTAGGCTTTACTGATGTATTTATCACACATTTTGGCAAAGTATTTCAATTCCAAACTTACACCAGCACTTCCAGGGGCATGCGATGACAATCAAACTATTATTTTTGCCTAATGCAGACATGAGAAGTTTTAAACCTGAATTCAGGTGTTTTTTTGTCAAAATGTCAGTACTTTATTTAAATAATAGCCTGTTTTAGGCTTTTTAGCCCAATTTTATGCATATTTTCAGAGTTTGTTTTCAATTTGAGTTTGTTCTCATGCCTGCTAATGGACTGCTATACTACTAACCAACTTGTGAGGCAAAAACATTGGTGGGTACTTGCACTGTAAAAAAAATGGATGCCTCAAAAGGTGTTCTGGCTATTAACACCAATTGGTGTTCTATGATTTTAAACTTTTATATTGAAAATATTTACACATATTATCAGTTTTCTCTTATTTAAATAGTATCCTATATCCACAAATATTTGAAAAACGCGTTCTAGAACACATTGGTGTTCCCAAACTGTTACAGAAAAGGTGTTAAGAAAGGTGTAAGAAAGGTGTTCCTTTGTTTAACACGATGTTCAAAATAGAACACGTTCAATTTTCAGTTGACTTAATCCTCTAATGATAATATTGATTTTGATGTTTTTCAAATATTTGTGGATATAGGATACTATTTAAATAAGAGAAAACTGATAATATGTGTAAATATTTTCAATATAAAAGTTTAAAATCATAGAACACCAATTGGTGTTAATAGCCAGAACACCTTTTGAGGCGTCCATTTTTTTTACAGTGTGGAGAGTAACCCCCTTGAAGAAGCTGGAGACATTTATCTTCTGTTTTTGCCTCATTAGTAAAATGAAGACAGCACATCATTTTATCATGCTATTCATGCTAATTTGAATGTTAAGCCTTGTGACACCTACGGATGAACATTTGAGGAACTATAGATTGTTTAATTGTAAACTTGACACTTTCCACGCAGCAGGCGTCTGCAGACGGCATTCCAAAATTTTTCAAAAATGTCAAATTTATTGACTGTCAGTACCATACTTGGAATCACCATGATAAATGCATTGAAATAAGTACAAACATGTCTAGTTTTGGTTCAATAATCCTTGAGATATATAGACCTTGAAAGTTGGGAAAGGTTTCTGAAAACTCTGTTTTGTATATGGTAAAACTTATAGCCATGTGAAAAGTCTTAAGAACAGGTTTTACAATGATTGATGGAGATTTATAGGGACCACAGTTCTGTGTGGTGGCCATACAAAGACCCCCATCTCTTCTCATGACCACGGATTGATCCCATGTTTGCATGTGTTTAAATTGGCGAGTTAAAACTTTCCACAGGGCTATCAGTTTTACGTTTTACCATACAAAATAGGGGTTTAGAAATCTCTCCCAACTTTCAAAGTCTGATCTTAAGAATTACTGAACCAATACTAGGCATGTTTGTACTTACTTGAATGCATTCCTCACAGTGATTCCAAATATGGTGAAGAGATTCTATAATGTTGACATTTTTGAAACATTTTGAGACATTTTGGAACTGTCGTCTGCAGACGATTGCCGTGTGGAAAGTGTTCAACTCCACTATAGCGCTTGTGTAAAGATTGATCTTTGCGGCTTAGTATTGCTATATAGGGTGTCCCAAAATTATCTTAACAATTGGACAAAGTCAACATTCGTGAACAATATTGACCTGCATGTTTAAAATAGATATAAAAACATTCTGTAAATAATGGGAAAGAAAAGACTTCCCCAATGAATCTTGGGCTCCTTTCCTAGATAACACAGCTTTATAAACTAACAATTTGAGTGAATTATACACTAACTATAAAATAACAGCTTGATTACTTTTCTTTTTTTCCTTCTTTTTAAACCAGTTGAACAATATGATGCACGTATCAATATTTTGTCACAATTACATTGTCAAGACAATATTGGGATACATTTATGTTAATTCATGCTAATTTATGCTAATTTATGCACTCACTAACACATGTAGCGTTTTGTAGAACACACTCAATATTTGCATTTCATCATCAATTATATCCTAGACGGCAAACACAGTCTGGTCTAAGAACTCTCTGATTGGGTGGATTGGTCAGGATTTTTCCCCGTAATAATTTTTTCCGAAACATTTGTTTAAAAATTCAAATTGTCTAGAATTGTAGTTTTTCATAAAATTTCAACAAATTTCAAAAATTTTCAATTGTTTTTTACTAACATTTTCAAAATGTTTTCAGATTTTTTAATTAATTTTAACAATTTTGAAAGAATATTTTTCTCTTGGCCTATATTAACACAATTTTGCTTCATAATATGTAAATAATGACACAAAATATTCAGATGTCTGTACGCACAGCTTGCCATGAAAATTGGAACTAATGGCTGCACATGTGTAAGACCTTATCATTTGGCATCAAATTGTGGCTTATAATTGATCGGTAAACAATACAATAACAATGGCTCTGAGTTCGTTATAAGAATATACGACAGGGGTCATCGTATCATTTGCCTCCCTCCCCATCCACATTCCTCTCCCCCTTTCCATTTATTTTACTTTTCTTTAGTGTCTTTTGTAATTCTTCTGTTTGATGTAGTTTACATATTGTTATTATTATTAGGCCAAGAAGTTACCATTGGATCATAATGAAGATCTGGAGGTTGGAGAAGTTAGTGAGGAAGACAGTGCCGATGAACTGGATGAAGATTTCAAGGTAATACTCTGGTTTATAGTAGTCTGGTATAGTCCAGTATAGTCTAGTCTAGTCTAGTCTAGTCTAGTTAAGTCCAGTTCTACTCCAGTTCAGCCCAGATGAGTTCATCACTCATCGTTCTATTGATACAAATTCACGGTTTTCATATATTTTTGAACAGACGTATGACTTTACATGAAGTTTATTAACAATATAAAGATACTTTTTGTCAAATATCACTTGTCAGAGAGTGATGGAAAGGGAGTTAGATGGAGATATTTTCAGGGCATTTCATGACTTCGGAAAATCAAAATCGTACGTGTAGGAATCTAGGTGCAGCTAATCGATATCCCCACAGACGGCCGTGATAATTTGTTTACACAATGGCAAATAGGAAATAGCTGGTGATTTGCGTGTATTTAATAGGCTAAACAATCAAACAAATCCATATGCATTCCAGTCCCATCCACTTTAGTCTACTCCATTCTACTTCATTCTGCTCCGGGTCCACTCCATCCAGCCCAGTCTAGTCCATTCCAGTCCAGTCCACTTTTGTCTAGTCCATTCTACTCCATTCTACTTCATTCTGCTCCCAAAGTCCACTCCAGCCCAGTCTAGTCCATTCCACTCCAGCCCAGTCTAGTCCATTCCAGTCCAGTCCACTTTAGTCTATTCTACTCCATTCTACTTCATTCTGCTCCGGGTCCACTCCATCCAGCCCAGTCTAGTCTATTCCAGTCCAGTCCACTTTAGTCTAGTCCATTCTACTCCATTCTACTTCAGTCTGCTCCCATTCCACTCCAGCCCAGTCTAGTCCATTCTACTCCAGCCCAGTCTAGTCCATTCCACTCCAGTCCACTTCATTCTAATCCATATGGCCTACTCATCTACTCCCCCGCGTTGATGAAGCCAAGGTTTTAGGCCTGGTTCTCCAAAACGACCTTAAGTGGAACACACAGGTTGACAACATGCTTAAGAAAGCCAATAAAAGGTTGTTCATGCTGCGGACCCTCAAACGTTTTGGTTTTAGCAGCAAGGAGCTCTGTGTAGTATACAGTGGCTATGTAAGACCGGTTCTTGAATACGCTGATGTAGTTTGGCACTCAACTATTTCTGTCAAACAATCAAAGGACTTGGAATCCATTCAAAAAAGGGCTTGTAGAACCATACTTGGGAAAAAGTATGAGTCTTATGATGAAGCCTTGGGTAGTTGCCATTTTGACACCTTGTCTGGAAGAAGGGAGCAGCATTGTCGTAAATTTGCTGAAGGGCTTCCTAAAAATGAGAGGACAAAATCTCTCCTCCCTCCTACCAGACTGGAGTGTCATGACAGATCACTTCGTAATAGTGGCAACTTGACCCAATTTCATTGTAGGACTCAGCGTTTCCAAAATAGTCCTGTTCCTTATTTTGTCAATATTTTAAATGATTAGGTACCCATTATCTCTCTCTCACGACTGGTCGTGCAGCTATGTTCCATGATGTGTGACATTTTGTTGTTTCTTAATTCGTGTACATTTTATCTTTAATATATCTTTATCTGTTAATTGTGATTCAATCCTACAAGTGCAATATTTTGATGTTATTAATGTGCATTTTTATATCGTAATTTTAATCATGTATATTAGCATGTAATTTGGCCTGCGGGCCACGAGATGCTTCTGAATAAAATACCAATAATAATAATAATCTATTTATATGGTATTAATCTATTTTTGTTTTTGCTCTATTATATCTTGTTACAGCTAGAGAAGAGGAGTATGTCGCAAAGATTTGAATCGATGGCTATGGCACAGATGGCATTAATGAAAAAGAAACCGATCAAACCATCTCAAAGTGCTTGGAAAAGAATTGCAGCAAAGGTAAGGGAACCATAAAACCATAGCACTTTCCAGGTGGCTATTTAGTTTTACCATATATACAAAAGAGATTTGTCCGAAACCTTTCAAGGTCTATTTCAAGGATGACTGAACCGATACTAGGCATGTTTGTACTTATTTTAATGCATTCCTCATGGTGACTCCAAATATGTTAATGAATTTTAATAATTTTGACATTTTTGAAACATTTTGTGAAATGTTGGAATGTCGTCTGCAGACTCCTGCCGTGTGGAAAGTGTTAGAGTGCTTGCACACTGATGTGATGGTGATCTTACTGCATGTCAACCACTAATATATATCTTTCTGGATATTCAGTTTTACAATGTTTGCATGTATTTGCTGATTTGGGTACAAAGCAAATATGTGACCTTCCACCACGAACCCAGTGTAATATGGCTTAATAAATTAATAAATTAAAGAAAATTCATTAAAAAACAAAGGATTTTCAAGAGGATTTTTGATTATTTAAGTGTTTATTTACAAAACAATAACTACATGTTTAATATATATAATTTTCAAGCTTATTTGAAGTCGATTTTAACTAAATCAAAATGTCCATTTTAAAAAATGGTGACTTTACACTGGATTCGTTGTGGACGGTCACATATGTCAATATGATCAAATTTTACCTAAAGCGACACCAAAACCCTTGTTGTGATGAGCGAGATTGGTCTGTGGAGATTGGTATTTGTTGATCTTTAACATTTATTTCTAACCATTGATTGCTTACAGGCCCGTGAACAACAAGAAGATGAGGGTGGTTCACCTCAGCCAGCAGGAAACAACGGTAAAGCAACCAGTCTGACTGGGACATTGAGAAGACTCAAGCTTAACAAAGTAAATATCAATTTGTTGCGAATAAATGTTCTTCTTAAACGTGTTGGTAGTAGTAGACATAGAGAAGAGAATAATTTATAACAGGTCTTCAACATTCACTTTTTAACTGTAATTTTCAGACTAATCACAGTCCGTCTTCAGCAAGAAATATGCATTTTATCTCCCTGTGTGAAAAAGTAATATAAGAACTTGAAATAAGATCGAAATACACCAGCAAGCATTTCTTTTACAATATTAGATATCAAATATTTAATGAGTTCTTAGATCAAGATTTGCAAAAAAGTTACCCTAAATGGCTCACCTGCAATACACTAGGTTGCCTGCAATAAACTGCACACAGATCTGGAAGTCTGACCTCGAAAGAACAACAAAAATCAGATTCGTCAACGCCTGCGTAGAAAGCATTTTGTTGTACGGCTCTGAAACATGGACCATCAGCAGGAAAATTGAATACCGAATCAACTGATGCTATACTCAACTGTTACGTAGAATATTTAACATCAGTTGGAGAGATCACATCCCAAACAGCGTGGTATATGGTGATATCCCCCTATAACATCAATAATCAGGCAGCGCCGTTTATGTCTCCCTGGCCACTGCATACAAACAACCAACCAGCCTATCTCCGGTCTAATTTTCTGGACTCCTCCTGGTGGGAAAGCTAACAGAGGCAGAAAACCCCTTCAGTATCCTGATAATGTCAAGAACGATATGGGTTTAGATCCTCCAGAGATCCGCCAACTCATGAATTACAGGAAAGTCTGGGCCCAGTATGTTGCGAATGCTACCTCCATTTCATCCACGGACGATCAATGATGATGATGATGAAATGGCTTACGCACTAAAGGTATCAAATAAAAACTGACAGCTGACTTATGTATGATGACATGGTACCATAATGTCAGGTTCCAAACCGGGTGTAACACTAAAGCTATAATATGAATTCTGTTCTTCCTTTTTTTTAACAGAAAAAGAAATCCCAGTCCTCCTCAGAATCTGAGAGCGGTGAATGGGATAAGCTACCAGGTACAGAGGATGCAGAGAGTAGCAGCTCACGAACAGGCAGCATTGAGAAAGAGGAGGTGGGTTATGCGATATTGTCAGAGAGAATTTTGTTTTATAAAGAGATTTTAAAAACAGATGTCACTTTGTGACGCTGCTAGCGTATTATTGTTAATATCATTGTTCCATGTTGTCAAGAATGACGTAGTTCAAGCGTGTTTTGCAAGTTTTCCTATTCGCCGTTCAAAAACAAGTACCAAGGGAAAAAAAGAGCGAATTATCCCCTTAAAATCAACCCGGTGGGACCGCCTGTAATTTCAGTCTTCCGATTTATAGCACTTTATAAATTACAATTATTATTAATATCATTCAGTGATCCATAAATGGGGGTTTCATGATACAAATACTTGTCCATTACGTTTCTAGGTATCAAACAGGACATCGCAGCGAATGGGCAAAGACAAACTGACCAATTCCAGTTGGCTCTTCAAGTTGTCATTTTATATGATAAGTTGTTGAAAATAAGGATACTTCAGAAACAGTTATTATAATTTTGTATTCAACCTCTTTCTTTGTATCTCTTCTAGTCTACTAAACCAGATAGTCAAAGCAGTAAGACTGCGTCCACTACACAGACGTCAGGATCAGCCCGTACTAGCAGTGGTACCACAAGAGCAGCGGCGGGTAGTAGCGCTAGTAGAGGCAAACGTATTGTACTCAGCAAACAGTTATCGGAATTAGTCAAGCTTACTAGATCTGTGAATTTCAGAGGGTTTATCAACTGTAAGTAGCATTGATGGAATTAACATATGTGATGCAGCAAATCAGTACATTTTGTAAGCTTTGACACCAAATTTATCAACATTTATCAAGGCATTCATATTTTACGAGTGAAAATGACTCCTAAATCCTTATTATTTTTTCTTTATTTTGGGTCTGTTTTCATCTATATCTTGAAAAACACACAGCCGCAATGCCCCCTTTTGATGTACTGCATCACTTCACCTCAAGCTGGGAGGTGACACGACACATATTCTAGTCATAGACACGGCATTTTACATGGCGAGGCCAGCGTTATTTTCGGACCATGCAGAAACATATGCTAACGCATTAGAGATACAGGTTTTATGTTATGATGCAAACTTTAGGATCAACTGTCCTGTCCAGACATGGCAATATTAATCTCCCATTTTCCAAGTGTACAATTTTATATGTCTATTTTTATTTCATTCTTTTTTTTACTTCAGTGCCATGTTGGGAATTGCCATCTCTAGGTGAGATGCGAGCCAGTAATATGGTAGCTACTAAACCCATGGAATTTGTAGCGTTCACGACCAGACACATGTGTAGAGTATATCCCTCCGCTTATAGGATCGATTCAAGCAATTATAACCCACAACCTATGTGGAACTGTGGATGTCAACTGGGTAAGTTTAACCAAGTTATACAGGGTGGGTAAAGAAAAATGTACTCAACTTTGGGATTTTATTTCTTAAAATCTGTTCAGAAATTCCCCAGGTTATTTATTCCTGCAGAGGGGCTGTCTCATTAGCTTTTAAAAGAATTTTAATTGATTAAGATTGGTTGAGGAAAACATGTTTTATGCTCATTTAGATAAAAGTGAACATTTAAAAAAACGAACAAGATTTGTGATATTTATCTATAAGCTCTTTTGAATTTCACTATTGAATAACAGTGCACACTCTAATCCAATCATCACAAAAGCACGATTTTATCTTTGCTCTGATGACTTCTCAAAATAGTAACATTAACATAGCCGCGTGGAAAGTGTTAATTACTTTTATGTTTTAAAATGGCACCCGCAAGTACTCTCTTATTAACTTTTATGTTTCAAAATAGTACACTCAAGTATTCTCTTATTTACTTGTATGTTTCAAATTGGCACCCGCAAGTATTCTCTTATTTACTTGTATGTTTCAAAATGGCACCTGAAAGTATTCTCTTATTTACTTGTATGTTTCAAAATGGCACCTGAAAGTATTCTCTTATTTACTTGTATGTTTCAAAATGGCACCTGAAAGTATTCTCTTATTTACTTGTATGTTTCAAAATGGCACCTGAAAGTATTCTCTTATTTACTTGTATGTTTCAAAATGGCACCTGAAAGTATTCTCTTATTTACTTTTATTCTTCCATTAACAGTTGCTTTGAACTACCAGACAGAAGGCAAACCCATGCAACTATCTAAGGCATTGTTTAGTGGGAATGGAAGCTGTGGCTATGTACTCAAACCATATCCATATAGAGATGGTAGGTCAACTAACCCCATGTACACCGTGCCCCCTCCCTGTACCATATCCATATAGAGATGGTAGGTCAACTAACCCCATGTACACCGTGCCCCCTCCCTGTACCATATCCATATAGAGATGGTAGGTCAACTAACCCCATGTACACCATGCCCCCTCCCTGTACCATATCCATATAGAGATGGTAGGTCAACTAACCCCATGTACACCGTGCCCCCTCCCTGTACCATATCCATATAGAGATGGTAAGTCAACTAACCCCATGTACACCGCGCCCCTCCCTGTCCTCCACTACACCACATACAGGGTTTCCCCCTCCTAATCCACACACAAGATTGGTCGTACCCTACCCAATTTATACATTGTATAAAGTGTCCTTCTCCCCATCCCATCATGCAAAGTTGCCATCCCATGCACCCACATCATATTCATACCACACCAAGTCAAGAACCCCCTCTTTCTTCACCCAATCCCACACACAATGTGTCCTCACCCCATTAACTCACATGCAAGGTTTTACCGCCACCAAACTAAGGCAAAACAAAAAGGTTGTGTTGCCCTCAGCGACTGACCCTAAAGTCGTAAAAACTAGGGTCACATTTTTTTCTTCTCTTTTTTCCACATATTTTTTCCCATTCTTTTTCATTCTTTTTTAAGCTTTAAATTTGATCTCTAAGTGTCTAAATGTTACAATTTCTTGCTTGAAATGAATAAGTAAGCTTAAATAAAAAAATTTTAGACAATTATCACACTAGAAACATTAGTTAAATTGACTTATGGCCTATACCAATTTCTCAACATAAACCATTTATTTTTCAGCCAAGAAAAGAAAAAAAATTCTGACCGACCGACCTGATTTTAAATTTTAAGCACTTGAGGGCAACACAACTTCTTTTTTTTTGTGGGGGGGGGGGGGCTAACCTGCCATATAAAGTACCCTTACTCTCCTCACAATAATGTATACAAGATGTCCATTCCCCACCTCTCATCCATCCCCACCCCTATGCAATGTTTCCCCACCCCTATGCAATGTTTCCCTACCACCTCAATTAACCAAAAGGAGTGTCCCCTCCTCCACCCTACTTATCCGCATACACCAACTAAGGCCAAGAGGAAAAAAGTTCTGTCTAACATACCCCACGCGCATAAATATGTGGAGTCACTTTTGCGGCATAACCCTACACGATGAGCCCAATATTTATTTATTATTAGTTATCAAAATTGGCTCTGTAAGGTGGAAAAGTGGGCAAAAATGTCCTAAATGTATGTGAGACAGACCTTCTTTTAAATTTTTTAAATTAAAAGAAAAGGTTTTGTCAATTCATATTTCATGTGTAAATAAATTCCAATCCATTAAACATCCACTCTATTTGGTTTGTATCCGTTGTTGATTTAGGTTTGGTTGGAAAAGGTAAGACCATTGTTTAGAATTAGAGAAATAAGGAGGTGATGGTGGCTAAAACGTAACAGTTAAGGTGGTGCACGTGGCTTAGACTGTCCAAGTTACTAATGTCTATTTTTTCATAGATACATCCAATTATTAGAGTTTTAGAAATTAATTACACGAATTGAATGTATGTTAGATTTACTGAATGTGTATCAAATTTTTTGGTATCATATTTCACTAAAAATGCTGATTTATACAATGTTGACCAAAAAAATAAATCACTTTTTTGGCTCAAATTCTTTGGACTTATGTAAGAAAATCAGTTTTTAGTAAAAAATTCCAACATTGCACCAAAATCATCTAAAAAGACATTTATTGAGGAATGTTTTTAAATTTGTTTGAAAACATGTTTAAATTTTACTTTTTTTCCCTTTTTTGTCTCAAAAATTTAAAAACTAAACATGTTTACATTTTTTTTAAATGTTCTAAAAATGGATCTCCAAATGTGATATTTTACCAGTAACACTGCATGCTTCCCTCTCGTATAAAACACTTGCAATAAAAATGTTGTTTGTGTAACATGGACAGTAAGAGCTTTCACAAGCACCATCTTGTGTGTACTCAAATCTATCTGACTATCAGTCTGTTAAAAGGCATGCAGTGCAAAGGCTTTGCTATCTTAATATTTTCCACGTGGCTGTTAGTTTTAGCATTATACAAAACAGGATGTTGGAGAAACCTTTCTCAACTTCTAAAGTCTATCTCAAGGATTACTGAACCAATATTAGGCATGTTTGTACTTATCTTAACGCATTGCTCATGGTGATTCCAAATATGGTAATGGAATTAAATAATTTTGACATATTTGAAACATTTTGTGAAATGTTGGAACTGTCGTCTGCAGACGCCTGCCGTGTGGGAAGTGTTAACTACAAAGGTGAACATTTACTCTTCTGAGATTTATTTGAAAGAAAAAGGGTTAAGGAAGTGTTTTTTGAATTTTGTGAGTGCTGTAATTATTGAACTATGACTCAAATGTACACAAAAGTATACATTTTGTGAAAGGAAATGGATCAGAGAATCCAAATTTAGCATAAATTTTGACCAAAGATGTTGATTTTTTGAGAAAGTCACAAAAAATAAATCACTTTTTTGACCCTATTTTTTTGGAAAAAAATGATTGTGAGTAAAAATGCCCAAATCGCTAGATGATGATTTAAAGACACTAACTTAGGTTGTGATTTTTTTTTTAACCTTATCTAATATTTGTTGAAATTTTCACTAACAAAAAAATATTTTCAATTTTTTTCCACTTTTTGGCACTTTTTGATCAACATTTCAACAAATATTTGATTAGGTTAAAATTTTAAAAAATCACAACCTAAGTAAGTGTCTTTACATCATCATCTAGCGATTTGGGCATTTTTACTCAAAATTATTTTTGCTAGCTTTGTCAAAAATAAATTGGGTCAAAAAAGTGAATTATGTGATTTTCTCAAAAACCCAACATTTTTGGTCAAAATTGATTCAAACTTTGGATTCTCTGATCTATTTCCTTTCTAAAAATGTATACTTTTATATGCTTTGATTAACAGTTCAATAATTACAGCACTCACAAAAATCAACAAATCAAATCAAACAAAAACTTCCTTGAGTCCCCCCTTAACTGATCACTCAAAATCATTTAAAAAAATGTCAGTGATGTGAGCGGTTTTTTTTTAACTCTCTTTGCTTGGATTAAAAGATATTCTGTACCATTTTTAAATTGGGTTAAATGATTGAGTTTGTTGAAATTGGAATATTTAACATGAAAGGTTGGTCATGAGTTATGCCAGTAAATAAATGCATGCTATTTGTCCAAATATATAGTTTTGTTTGTTTCAAAGCTCACAATACATGTAGGATAATGGCAATGCAATATTTTCTCATTTTGGTGAACATAGACTAGACTAATCTGTTTCGAAAACTTTATCTTCAAAATGGAGTGGGAAAGAGGGAAATACTGTGGAATTTTACATTTTCATAACAACCTGCTTGAGCTTAGGGGCAAACAAATAACCTTTTTCTTGTAAATGCTCAAATATTGCTGAAGAATGCTCTTTTTGATCTTATTGAATGTGAAGGTTTCTCTGGTGATGGTCATACTACAATTTCTTTATATACATAGTTAAGAATATCCTTTATTCAGATAACAAAAAATCATTCCATTCGGATTGGATGCTTAAGGGCTCTTGCCCTTTAAGGCAATAGATCTAAGCGCGGGGATAGCGTGGGGATAGTGCGATCCTTATTTTTCTATTGTTAAAAGGATCGCAGAAGGATCAGTGATTAACACCCCGCTGAGCCGCCTCTCTACTTGTCTGGCGTTAATAATAGAACTATTGTTGTACTGTTCACCAATGGCAATACTGCGCGAAACACAAAGACTGGGATGATAATATAGATTATTTCTAGAGCAGTCAATGATTAGAGCGAGAGTAAACAACATTTCCACCCATGATGGGTCGGTAGCCTAATTGATATGTCTAGATGACCAGATACATGTTGAGGCATTTGGTATTGTTTAGCTATTGATCGTCGTTGAACATAAACATTTTACGACCGTGGAAGGAGCTAATTTTTAAATCAGCTCCTAAGCTCGATGAAAGATCGCACTTAGAGAGGTTGAGAGTAAGGGCAAGAGCCCTAAGTTGCAGCTATAAATTAACCAAATTAAAAAAAGTGAAGGATAAAAATCATGTGTTATCTGGATTAGGAACAAATTCATAGCTGTAACATGGGTAATTGCTATTACAATTTAGTCTTTTGCAAAGTCTGTATTTCAGCACTGCTGCCTCAGTGTAAGATCTCAAGTATGTGATGCGATCAAGCAGAATGAGTCTCAAATCATACATTTCGTATTGTAATCCTCTATTGGTGACTCGCAACAGCTTTATTTTGCAGGAAACCCTGTTTAAATCAACAATTCATTCCAAAGATTGACAGGAAACCCTGTTTAAATCAACAATTCATTCCAAAGATTGAAGTGATCGGAGGGTTTTCAAAAACAACAGAAAACAAAAGAATTTCTATTCTTTGTATGGTTATAACTCAAAATCAATATTTAACACTTTCCACGCGGCAGGCGTCTGCAGACGACATTCCAAAATGTCATAAAATGTTTCAAAAATGTCAAATTTATTGAATTTCATTACAATATTCGGAATCATCATGGGAAATGCATTGAAATAAGTACAAACATGCCTACTACAGGAGTCGCATTATGACACATCTGCGCGTCCTGGACCTCTCAATTTCTTTTAGTGACGCGTCAGGTTTCAAATTGGAAAGACTTGCTGGTCCCGATCAAAATTAAAGGGACTCCATGAATTTGACGATGTATGGAAATGGAAATCTTAAGAAATTCTGTAAATTACATATCCATCCTTAGCTCACAATATAAATTCATTAAAACTGTCCGTAAAAAGTAAAATTTTCAAATACCCAAACTTCAGGACCCCTCATTTTCTTGGGGGACCCCTTAAATTTGTTTTTTGAAGTCCTACGTGGTCCTACAAAATTTCATAGGACCTCCTACATTTTTGATCCAGTGCTATTCCTGGCCTAGTATTGATTCAGTAATCCTTTGGATAGACCATGACAGGTTTCTGAAAATCTATTTTGTATTGGACCAATAGCCGTGTGGAAAATGTTAAGACTCCGACTCATTCTGCCTGATCACAACACATACGGACTTCAGTGCACCAATATGGGCTTCTTTAGGAAAAGTCTTCGCTCTAATCATTTAACCTACAGTACCAAGTATATATAGTTTCAATTCATATGTGATTAAATATAGCGTTTTATTTTCTACTCTTTGAACTTGTTTCACTAGTTATAACATTTGTATTTGTATAAAACTAATCGAGGGTTTTGTGCAACAAAGGGCTTTCTGCATTTTTGGCCAAAATGAGATTTTGGTATCAAAATGATCCGCACAAGATCAGGAACCTAATTATGAGAAAAATGGTAAATTCACCTAATCAAAAAGGTTTGAATAGCATTTCTTTGAACTTGTCAAAACCAATAGGTGAAAATGATGGGTACAAATCTTTAATTCACTTTTTCTCAAAATCACCTGAAATGCAGATAGTCCTTTGTTGCACTAAGCCCTCGTAATGATCATATTATTAATGAGATGGTCTATGAAATTTCAAATTCTCATAGTGGGATATGGTAGTGTGTTATCTTATTTTGTGCCTGTAATTCAAATTTCATTTCATAATTCCTTAGAACTTTAGCTCATCATTTATTTCGGAATGTTTAAAGTTCTTCTTAAGATCAAATTGTTGTCCAGGAGACTCGGCAAACCATATAGGGAATACCTGGTCCTGCTTAGTAGAGACATGCAATTTGGTTGCGTTTCCCTTTACTGTATAGTGTGGTATTTTTCGCAACAGGTTTTATTTTCACGAATTTCGCAAGTGGACATGAAAACGCAAAAATATAAAGACAGCAAATATTATTTTGCAATAGAGTTACATTACAATTAATGAAGAAACCGTGAAATTAAAGTCTTTCACATTTTCCAAAGACTATACATTCATGAAAATAGCTGTACGCGAAAATGACCACTTATCCAGTATTCGGTTGTTGGTGTCTTTTGGGGGATAATGTAATGTCGCTGATGTTGATCTATCTGAAAACATTTTGCACACTTGTAGAAATATATTTCAAAGAATTTTGAAGGTCTTGTTTGAATAAGAATGCTTACTGTACCTATATTAAAAATCTGAATTATTGTCGTGCTTCAAATGCATTTTTGTCTATTTGATCAAATCTAGATAATAGATTCCTAACACTTTACTACCTGATTATAACACATTCGGTGTTGAAAATAATAACGGATTGTATAAGGCCAAGTAAAAAAAAGCAACTAGTTTCTCGTCCGAACTTTTTGAAAAACGGAGGATGCAGGCACTTTTTTTCCTTTTTTTCTTTCAAAACTACCGAACCAAGATGGCGGAGAATTTGATGCATTCGGATAGATTTATCACAGAATTTATAATATTGTCATAGGTAGTATTTACTCTACCTGTGCATAGGCTGCAAAAGAGACTATTTTCATGATTGAGAAAAAGTGCAGATTGTGAAAATGACTCGGGATTTCGAAAATTACTTGAAAAAGACAATGACAAATAGAATTAAAAAAATTAAAAATATATAAAAAAAACACACTTTTCTTGATGCGGCAGCCAAAAGGGATGAGAAACTACTATATTTTTTTATTTGGCCTAAAAGTAAGTTATAATTGATGTTTTCTAGTTCTTTAAAATACAATTGATTTTGAATTTTTTGGGTTGACAATTCACCAGTCTGGCAGCAACATCCCCAGCGGTTCATGTGTCTTGTGCTTTTATAACATTTTGCACTTTTATGCAAATTGAGCATGACTTTCATTAATTGTGGGAACATTCGATATAGGTGAAGGTTAAACCCTCAGACTACCAGATACCACAGAATACCAGAACAAATTCTATCTTCCAACGCATGCGTGACAGGTTTTCCATGACGTAATCGACCGAGCCTATGTAGTGAGCACAGTTTACTGCGTGAATGAAAGCTTATAGCCGTGGATTGCCTGTGGGGGCCGGCGCTTGATGTGTGGAGGATCCCTAGATCGAATCCCGGTGGGGAGCGGGGAATTATTCGTTAAAACTACTCCAAAATCCTCGTTTTTGTTTAAAAAACAGGCTGGTCGGTTAGGGTTATATGGCTTGTAATTGTGTTCATAATGCAATTGCTTAAAAGCATGTTATTTATACTATGATTTGTTTTGGTAGATTCCATGCCGTTTGATCCCAATAGTGTTGATCCTATGCCGGGCAGTAAGAAGAAACATGTCTCTATACATATCATCAGTGGACAACAGCTGCCAAAACCACCGCAGAGTTTACTGGGGGAAAGAGGAGAGGTAAGAAAGCCCGATATATTTTGGTAGGGTTGTGCCGCCTGCAAAATGAAAAACTGACCGATACATTTACCAATTTTTGAGGGGGAAATGGACCCATACGTTAACCGGAAACCTATAAGTATCCTATATATTTTACAGATTTTTCTAAAATGTTGGTGACAAACAGCACAAAGTTAAAGATTTTAGACCCATACATTTACCAAAAATGGCTTTGAAAAGGAGTCATCCATTTACCAAAGGGTGAATAATGGGACCCTATTTGGCGGCATGTCCCCGTAGCCTCATATCCACTAAGTAACCCGGGTAAGAATGTTAACACTTTCCAGGCGGCTATTAGTTTTACCATATACAAAACAGATGTTTCAAAAGCCTTTCCCAACTTACTAAGTCGATCTCAAGAATTACTGAACCAATACTAGGCATGTTTGTACTTATTTCAATCCATTTCTCATGGTCATTCCAGATGTGGTGATGAAATTCAATAATTTTGACATATTTGAAAGATTTTGTTCAATTTTGGAACTGTTGTCTTCAGACGCCTGCTGTGTGAAAAGTGTTAACATGATGGACAATTGTTGTCAAAGGTTTGGTTGGTTGGTTGGGTTATGTGGGATGGGGCAAAGAGTTTGGATGGGGTGAAAAGTTAGGTGGGGTGGGTGGTTGTATGTAATAAGAAATTGTGTCATGAAATAAAACCGCTTTTTGCTGGCCTGGTATAGATTACCCCATTTAAACACATTTTGGTAAATCAGTGGATCTATTACCAACATTTGTTTTCACAACAAATTCAGATGGAAAAAACATCAGATTTTATTGATCTAATATATAATAAGCTTTTAAAGTTTTAATTAGGAACCTATTTTGGTCAATTAGCACCCAAGTGGTGTAAGTTGAGGTATATTTTCAGTTCAAAAGAACAAGATGAATCATAGGCCAAACATTGAATTGAAAGACTTGCAAGGTTTGGAGATACAGCATGACCTGCGATGGGATGCGCAGCGTGACCTGCAATGAGATACAGCATGACCTGCGATGGGATGCAGCATGACCTGCGATGGGATACAGCATGACCTGCGATGGGATACAGCATGACCTGCGATGGGATACAGCATGACCTACGATGGGATACAGCATGACCTGCGATGGGATACAGCATGACCTGCGATGGGATACATTATGACCTGCGATGGGATACAGCATGACCTACGATGGGATACAGCATGACCTGCGATGGGATACAGCATGACCTGCAATGGGATACAGCATGACCTGCGATGGGATACAGCATGACCTGCGATGGGATACAGTATGACCTGCGATGGGATACAGCATGACCTGCGATGGGATACATTATGACCTGCGATGGGATACATTATGACCTGTGATGGGATACATTATGACCTGCGATGGGATACATTATGACCTGCGATGGGATACATTATGACCTGCGATGGGATACAGCATGACCTGCGATGGGATACAGCATGACCTGCAATGAGATACAGCATGACCTGCGATGGGATACATTATGACCTGCGATGGGATACATTATGACCTGCGATGGGATACATTATGACCTGCGATGGGATACATTATGACCTGCGATGGGATACAGCATGACCTGCGATGGGATACAGCATGACCTGCGATGAGATACAGCATGACCTGCGATGGGATGCAGCGTGACCTGCGATGAGATACATCATTACCTGCGATGGGATGTGCAGCGTGACCTGCAATGAGATACAGCATGACCTGCGATGGGATGCAGCATGACCTGCGATGGGATACAGCATGACCTGCGATGGGATACATTATGACCTGCGATGGGATACAGCATGACCTACGATGGGATACAGCATGACCTGCGATGGGATACAGCATGACCTGCGATGGGATACATTATGACCTGCGATGTGATGCGCAGCGTGACCTGCAATGAGATACAGCATGACCTGCGATGGGATGCAGCATGACCTGCAATGAGATACAGCATGACCTGCGATGGGATACAGCATGACCTGCGATGGGATACAGCATGACCTGCGATGGGATACAGCATGACCTGCGATGGGATACAGCATGACCTGCGATGGGATACAGCATGACCTGCGATGGGATACAGTATGACCTGCGATGGGATACAGCATGACCTCCGATGGGATACATTATGACCTGCGATGGGATACAGCATGACCTGCGATGGGATACAGCATGACCTGCGATGGGATACAGCATGACCTGCGATGGGATACAGCATGACCTGCGATGGGATACAGCATGACCTGCGATGGGATACATTATGACCTACGATGGGATACAGCATGACCTGCGATGGGATACAGCATGACCTACGATGGGATACAGCATGACCTACGATGGGATACAGCATGACCTGCGATGGGATACAGCATGACCTGCGATGGGATACAGTATAAGTAGGACCAAGTCGCACTACTAGGATGATAGAAGCCTATTGCAAATGTAACATTAATATTTTCATTTTTTTCTTCAGATAATTGATCCTTATATTGAGGTAGAAGTTATCGGACTTCCCATTGATTGTGCCAAAGCTCAGACAAAGACCATCCAAGATAATGGTAAGCTGTTAGGTTTTAGAATGTTTGAATGGCCTAGGAAAGCTCTCTTGCTATGAATATTTACATTAATTTTTAAAAAAACTTTTGCTTGGTTCATAAACACTCTAAAAAACGAGAGACACTAATGAATGATGAAAAATGTAACATTAAAACTACAACGCGCAATCACGCGCGCAAAAAAAGGTCCAGTTATGTAACTAAAATGGTCCAGAAAACATTTCTGAAGCCATCTTGTTTCAAAAATCACCAGTTTTTTAACTAACATGGTCCACAAAACGTTCCTGAAGCGAACTTGTTTTGCTTGAATAATTAAACATTGAAACTAATATGTGCGAAGCGTGCAAAATGTCCAAATTTTTTACTAAAGTGGTCCAGAAAACGTTCCTAAAGCCATCTTCTTTTTCCTGATTAATGAAATACTGAACATAATTATGCGCGAAGCGCGCAAAATTTCCATTTTTGTAAACTAAAATGGTCCAGAAAACGTTCCTGAAGCCATCTTGTTGTGCTTGATTAATGAAATATTGAACATAATTGCGCTTCAGGCAATATTTTCCATTTTTGTAAACTAAAATGGTCCAGAAAACGTTCCTGAGGCCATCTTGTTATATGCTTGAATAATTAAACAAAATCTTAGGGGTGCTGCACCCCCACTTCCCAGGGCTTGCGACCAACCCAACCTGAGAGGTCCGTTTGCCTACAGGGTTTATTTTTTTATAGTGGCCTAACCACAGCTTCATCATGAATACAGATAACCAAGCCTTAGTTTGCAGGGAGTAGTAAACTGAGCGTTTTCTTTTTTGCCAATTACAAATCTCTACCCAAAATATGAATACATTGACTTTTGTTTTCATCCCCATAGGTTTTAATCCATTTTGGGATTGTAGTATGTCTTTCACTATCCACCTGTATGACCTAGCCCTTATACGATTTGCCGTATGGGATGAAGACCCTATAGGCAGAGATTTTATCGGCCAGGTCACCATGCCAGTACGCAGTCTCATCCCAGGTAAGTTGCACTCAATGCGGCTATTAGTTTTTATCATATATAAAACAGATTTTTCAGAAAATTGTCCTAATTTTCAAAGTCTATCTCAAGGATAACTGAATCAATACTAGGCATGTTTGTACTTATTTCAATGCATTTCTCACGGTGATTCCAAATATGTTAATGAAATTCAATACATGTGAAATTTTTGAAACATTTTGTGACATTTTGGAATGTCGTCTGCAGACGCCTGCCGCATGGAAAGTGTTAAAGGTGGGAGGACACCAGGGGGGAGATGTAAGATATGAACATTTTAAATTTTCGGACTACTGCCGCGAGGAATTCTGGTTCCTATACTGCCCTCAATTTGTTAAAATGTTAATTTTAAGCAAATATTTAGGGTTGATATTACGAGCGAAAATGCAATGATTGCGCAAATTGACAGGTTCACGTTACCACGGTGACGCACAATCGTTTCAAATGTTAGTGCCCTCATGCGAAACAGGCTCTCGTTCCGGAGATGACCGATGACAAATTTCTAGTAATCATAGTGTTTCTATTTTGTGTTTGTCTATTATAGGTTATAGGCATGTCCATATGGAGGGTTTGGATCAGGCTAGTTTATTTGTACATATTTCAATAGAGGACTATGATACTTGGGTAAGTAAGAAACACTATAAGATTCAATGTGTTTCAAATGAGATGAAGTTAAGGAAATACCATCTCTATAGTATCTTCTTCATGGTAGAGTTTATTTTAAAAAGAAATGTTATTGTGATTTGCGACTGATGCTGAATACTATGATGCATACATTTCTCAGAAAATGTGAAAGGAAGTTACTATACTTTGAATAGGCTAACAACCAAAAATTGTTTGTTTGTCCACGTCTGACCGACCATGTAATATAGCCCCGACCGTGTAACTTTTTTGTCATTTTTTTCTTTAAAAAATAAAATAATACAAAAATATATATATTTGTTTAAACATTTTTCAAAGTCACATATATGGCCTTAATTGACCCCCACGTGACCCCTCATGTAAATACTGTGTATAGTATTATGTATGTTATTTTGGGTCAAGTATGGGTCATCCAAAAGATCTGACACGGCTCTGAATTCGGCGAACTGGCTAGGACTGGGCCAGAACAACCCCTTATAAAAAAAGAAAAAGAAATAAAGAAAAAAATCTGACCTACCGACCCTACCTTTTGAGGACCCTCTATGGACAAACAAACAATTTTATTTTTTGGCCTTAGCTCAAAAATTCATGCGCCTCCTTCTAAACATTAATGCAGAGGAATAAGGGCACACATGAACACAGTGCATGTAGCTGTGTATCACATGCATGATGTGTGCTTATCTCAAATAGCATTAACTATAAAATAAATGCCATGGCAAAATACTTGCCTCCTAACCCTAACCCCCAAACCAGGTTTTTTTAAAACCGATATAGCAATTTTGGATGAAAAATCGACAAAAAAAATCGCTGCAACCAGACCAGGGATCGAACCAGGGACCCTCCGGATCCGAAATCCAGACCTCCATAGACAAGCCATGGCTCTCAGCTACTCGTTCGCGCAGTATACTGCTCTCACTATATAGGCTCGGTTGATTACATCTTGCGCATGGAGATAAGCTTGCTTGGAGAGAACAGAGAAGCTGCGTCAGCATTAAATGATATCAATGATATGGAGTCAGAAATAAAAAAAAATGCTGTGATTATAAAGTGTTTATTGTAAAAAAATTGGCCATCGGCTTACTTGAAGTATTTTAAAATTTTGAGTACTCAGTTTAGGTAAGGGTTAAATTACGATTCCCCTTATACTCTCCAACTGATTACAGCTTCATAGTTATAAGGGGGGACTCAAGGAAGTTTTTGATTTGAATGTTTTAATTTTGTGAATGCTGTAATTATTGAACTATTAATTAAATGCATATAAAAGTATACATTTTTGGAAAGGAAATGGAGCAAAGAATCCAAATTTGGCGTCAATTTTTACCAAAACCTTTGATTTTTTGAGAAAATCACAAAATTCACTTTTTTCACCCAATTTCTTTTTAACGAAGCTAACAAAAAGAGTAAAAAATGCCCAATCACTTGATTTTGATGTACAGACACCAACTTAGGTACGAATTTCTCATTTTTTAACCTAATCTTATATTTTTGACATTTTGACTAAAAAGTGCCAAAAATAAAGTTTCCATTTATTTTCTCACTTTTTCAAAAAAGTTAATTTTGTGATTTTCTCAAAAAAATATACATTTTTGATAAATTGATGCCAAATTCTCTGATCCATTTCCTTTCCAAAAATGTATACTTTTATATACATTTGAGTCATAGTTCAATAATTGCAGCATTCAGAAATTTCAAAGAGTGACTTCCTTGACACGTGAACTTTCTTTATATATAGGTTGTACACAAGAGGAAACCTAAAGGTACGTTTTGCCGCACCAAATCCGTTGAACTAGAATACTCTCCCCTCAACGGAGGCCATCGTAACTCACCACGGAGACGCTCATCTCTTGCACAGATGTTCAGGAGGAAGCATTCTATGCCAGCGATGACAAAAGATATCATCGGGGGATCATCAGCACCAAGAATGAAGAGGCGTAGCTATGACGATGCTAATAGTCCCCATAGTAGTATAGAAGAAAAAATACTGCCTGATGGTGAGTACTAATTAGAATGGTCACAGGTTTTAGGCCCAAAAAATGTAATACTTTGTCTCAGCGGCCCGCGCGCATTGCTTTTAAAATGGGATTTTGTGAGTAACGCTACGCGCGGGTGCCATTTTGTTCATTTTTGGGGGGCTTTTTAAAAAAAAAATCTTAATCAATTTTTTCACAAAACTAGTCAGTTTCGGTGATACTCGGCAACCTTGTGACTGAGAACACACATTCAGCTAACTTTGTAAAGTTAAGAGATAAAGAGAACACGGGCATACCAATGGGCATTGATCATATCTGATTACTTTTATTAAAAAGAAAAAAAGCACAACTATTGACTATATTATTATTTTTATAAAAAGAAAATATATAGAGCGCATAGACCATAGCTTATTTTGGTAAAAACAAACAAAATCAAAACAAAATCGCATAGCACAAGCTTTTTAGCCAAACGGCGCTGAGACAATTTTATTTTTTTTGGCCTTAGTTAGATATAAAGCTATATGACAAGTATTTTAATACATGTACAACATGTCGCACACACCCAACCCCAAAACCCAATAAGTATACAGTGTGCCCCCAAAAAACTGGGTCCAAAAACTGAGAGCTTATAACTTTATAAGGAGGAAACGTAGCTGCGTCATCGTTGTATGCAAGGTTTACCTGCATTCTCTGAAATAAGGCCAAAAAAAAAAAAGTTGACTTGCCCTCTCCGACCGACCCTAATTTTCGGAAATCTAGGGTCGCTATTTTTTTTTAATTTATTTTTTTTTTCAAAAAAAAAAATTAAAAAAAATTGAAAAAAAAAAAAAAAATAATTGAAAGAAGCACATAACAATAAAGAAAGATCAGAACGTGTTTTTAAGTAGTATCTGCTTGTTTAAAAATTTAAAAAAAAAAATTTAAAAAATTTAAAAAATTTAAAAAAAAAAAACCTTTAAAACGTGTTTTTGTGCAGTAAATTTTCAAAAAATTTCAACAAAAAAAAAAAAAAAAAAAAATCCGACCGTCCGACCCTGACTTTGACCCTGAAAGGGCAAGTCAACTTTTTTTTTTTTTGGCCTAACTTACTGTTTGGTCAAACTAAGTACATTTATCTTCCATTTGTTTACATTTGGGTTTCCGTTTGTTATTTGAATAAGTCACATCATAGCAAGGAACGATCTGTTTAATAAACTCATTTTGTTGCAATAACTATTTTCGATTCAGCTTGTAATCTCAAAGGAATTGTCACAGCTTCTAAAACATTTGACATGGATAATACTTTTTCTCTCCCGAAATAGAAATTTGACAATATGATAAAGATATTACAAATCTCGAGTGTAAACAATAAATTAAAAACCTCTTTCTTCAAAAGTAATAAGTTAAATATATAATTGCACAATGTAATCGATATAAGTACCTTTTTTGCACAAATTATTTGTTTTGTAATTAAATAAAATCAAAATTTATAATTAAATAAAATCAAAATTTATAATTAAATAAAATTAAAATTTATAATTTAATAAAATCCAAATTTATAATTACATAAAATTAATATTTATAATTAAATAAAATAAAATTGTATAATGTATTTTTTCTTTATAAAACAAAAAACATGTTAATTCCAATATAACCCTCTTTCCATTGATGTAGCACCAAATGTATGAAGCATTGTAAATTAATAAAAACAGAAGTTTTTCACTGACTGGGCATTTTTCAATGAAAAATGGGCTATTTGAAATACTGATATTTGTATACTTCTTATTTAACTGCAGAGATTAAAGTTATTGTCTTAGGTATCATGAGTATGCAAATAGATTCAGGATTTGCCTGTTTCTGGTGTCCTGTTAAAGGTATATTATGCGATCTTTTCCAGGGAACGCCATGGATCACATACTATGCCCTTAAACATGTGTTTCACACAAACAATTTAAATTTTCCACCAATAATTAATTTGGCAGTGTCCAAAGTGTACTTACTTTAAGCCAATGCCACGACGTCAAAGGACATACTTAGAAATCCAAAAGTGAATTATTTGAAAGACAAAGGTTCATATGTTATAATGGTTACACTATTTCTCAATATAATCACTCCATATGTCTCATAACAAGATCACTTTCATTACATATTGACCGACCCTTGTATATAATATATCACTCATAAAACACGAAATAATACTAACCTAAACATTATTTCTATTCACCCATTGCCTACAATATTATGATCTTATAGGATCAAGTTAGAAGGTAAAACATGTATTTCGTATTTTGTAGCATTGTGTTGGTGTTGATATTTGGTGTTATGTGTTGGTGTCGATATTTGGTGTTATGTGTTGGTGTTGATATTTGGTGTTATGTGTTGGTGTCGATATTTGGTGTTATGTGTTGGTGTTGATATTTGGTGGTATGTGTTACAAAAAAATAATCAACCAGATATTATTTCTTATCTTTTTGTCTTTATATCTCCATGTGTTGGTTTTTTATTCCCGGTGGTTTCAGTCAACGATGACTTTGGGTACACATGATCGTTACCAAAATCGCAGAAAAGGGGGAGTTTTCATATCATGTCTGCAGACATAAAATTCAGGGATTTCCCAAAATAAGGGGTGTTTTTTAAAGCCATGTCCGCAAAAAAAACCACCCAAAACCTGGTAGGTCTATTATATTTGAAGACCCTATGTCTGCTCCTCTGTGCATACATTGTAAAAGGGAGTATTTTGAAGCAAATGTGTCCTAATTTTTGCGCAAAAAAGGGAACTATTTAGAAAGTGTCCTTGAAATGGTCAAATAAGGGGGTGTTTTTTCCAGGCAAAATGTCCTAGTTTTTGCACAAAAAAGGGGGTCATATGAGCAAAATTGTCCTTGAAATGCCGTCAAATAGGGGGGGGGGGGTATTTCAACATCCTGGAATGATCATGTGTTACCCCTCTGAATACAAAGAGTAAACACAGGAGTTTATTTTCATTTTGTTGTACATTAAACCTTTGTGTTAATTTTTGTATATTGTAAGACTTGGTAGCAATGACAAATTACTTTTACAAAAAAGCAGTATGTTTCCAGGAGAATAAAACCCTACACAAGTATAATCTGTCCTGTAAGTGATGATAAGTGATATATTAATGATACCAGAAGCATTATCGTTTAACAAAAAGAACAAGATTTTCTTTAATCATAGAGTTTATGAAATGGATTTCTATTTAACTAACTGGACCATGATTACCACTACACTTACACTTTCCACACGGCAGTTGTCTGTAGACGACAGTTCTAAAATTTCACAACATTTTACAAAAGTGTCAAGATTATTGAATCTTATTACCATATTTGGAATCACCGTGAGAAATTCAATAAAATAAGTACAAGCATGCCAAGTATTTATTCAGTCATTCTGGAGATAGATTTTGAAAGTTGTGAAAGGTTTCTGAAAAATCTGTTATGTATAATATGGTAAAACTAATAGTGATATCTGCACAACTTTGCCCGTATCTGCAAACACATCACAGGAGGCGCATAAGAAATAACGAGAGAGGAAAAAAATATGTGCCATATGTAGTTCGTATTGAAAAGAATAGCATATCAAATCAAAAGGATTATTATTAAATACCAACACTTTCGAAATATGACACTGTTGACCTAGTGACATTACCTACCCCATTTTATCTGTTATAGATTTGATATATAATGAATGCGTGTTTTAGTCATATTTGTTATTGTATGCATGCACATGTAATGGTTTCAACGAAGAGATGGTATTATATTCTACTTTTGTGACAGTGTGTCCCAAAAGTAAAACTATTCTTTTCACTGTTATCAAATCATCACCATTATTTTATCTTTTTTTGTTTTGTTTTATAGAACTATTCTTTTCACTGTTTTCAAATCATCACCATTATTGTATCTTTCTTTGATTTATTTTATAGATCGTTTGACCCATCACAAGATGATCTACCCACTGTGTCAGGATGCCCTCTTGAGGGCGCTGTTATGGATCGGTGTACCCAACCAGCTGGAAGCAGACGGTAGCATTAGCGTTCACATTAGATACCTGCACCATTTGTATATTACCTGTGACTTATCGCCGTCTCATCTCCTGACGGCGATCCGTGAAGGAACTATCAGTGTCTGGTCTGAGGAAGGTGGATATCTGTTGACGGGGAACTATAATTGGGATCTTGTGCAACATTGTCAGGATATAAAGAAACTGGGTCTGGTAGGTGAAGGATTTGATGAAGAAGATGAAGATCATTGGGAGGAAGATCCCGTTATCATTAGACCGTATTCACACGAGAATGGCCTAGATGCCATTGAGGTCCCGCAACAGGATGAACCATGCGATTGCGATGGTGATCTCCACAGGACAGAATGTCATCTCACCTCCTTCACTGACAAAAATGAAAGCCATGAAATCCAGGAATTGCCAAGAATGAGCAGTGATAGCATACATGGATCATTCCCAGATATCATCAAGTCTACATCGCTACCCCGTGATACAATACAATGCCCTAGTCTGTCATTGACAGATAACATCAAATGTAGGGTTACAGATAGCCTAAGTACGTCCAATGATACAAGTCTAAACAAGGCCTATTCTTCCAGTACCTTAGATCTTGGGGAGGATGATGTGGAGTCAATGTGTACAGATTCTGACGATGTGTTTTTGCCATCAAATCATGAGTTGTCATCTCCAAGTGTACCATCACCACCATGTGATGCTAAATGTGTGCAGACAAATAGGTATTTTCTTCAGGATGTTTCCAACCCACCAGTAACTGCTCCAAGAACTCCCTTGGAGATAGAGATCAGTGATATATCTTTGCATACAAATATGTCTTATCTTCTGGATGTTTCCAACCCACTAGTAACTGCTCCAAGAACTCAATCACCCTCAGAGATAGAGGTCAGTGATAGGTCTCTGCATACCAATAGGTCTTATCTACAGAACACTCCTAAGTCCCCTGTCATTGCTTCAAGAACTCAATCACCCTTAGAGATAGAAGTCAGTGATAGATCTATGCAGACCGATAGGTCTTATCTACAGAACACTCCTAAGCCCCCTGTCACTGCTCCAAGAACTCAATCACCCTCAGACATAGAGGTCAGTGATACATCTTTGCAGACCAATTATAGGTCTTACCTACAGAACACTCCCAACAAGCCATCTGTCACTGCTCCAAGACCATTATTACCCTTGGAAATAGAAGTAATTGATAAATCTCTGCAGACAAATAGGTCTTATCTTCAGAACATTCCCGACCCACCAGTTGCTGTTCCAAGACAACAATCGCCCTCTGAGATTCAACCAAATCTCACTACTTCTCAAATCCTGACTTATGATGTTGTCTTTGACAACACAGATAATGTCAAGTCCCAGAAAGCCCTCAACAGAAATCCTCTTGGAAACCCAGATTCTGTTTCTAGTACCACTGGCGATTCAAGCAATCTTTCGCCACATGGTAGCACTATGTCTATCAGTAGTTCTTTGTGTCGGGAATATGATAGCCTTCTTCTCACAGACATCACCGGGGATTCAGATACCGATGTTGTATCCTTGCATAGTCAACAGAGTAGCATCAGTGATGCACTCACAGTCAATGACATCCTATCGATGACAATGGAGAGTAAACAATGTCATCGCAGCAATGACTTTCAGGAACCTGCAACACTTTTGCAAGACAACCTTGACACGTCCCGTGGCGATAGATGTAACGATGTTATCTCCCAGACATTGGATGATGCCATCAGTGACATCAGTGAGACAGAGTATGAAAGTGACTTCTCTGATACATTGTCCACAACATCTGGAGACACATTGTCCACAACATCTGGAGAGATATCTCTTAGTGATGGTCCATGGCAAAGGGGTGATAGTCCCAATATTGAGCTCATGCTAGGCTCTTTTAACAGAACTGATTCTTTTACTGGGTCACAGGACTCTGATTACGTATCCAGGCAAACACGTCAATCAAGGACGTCTTGTAACAATAGTAGCCAATCTTTTTCAAACAGTGGACACCATGGTCTAGAGATACACAATACACCAGCATTTGAAGCATCTTCTACACATGATAAGGTGTTGAGATGCACCTGTAGTGGGGGTAGTCAACGGCGATACCGTAAGAAAAGCGAGAGTAACTTAACATGCAGTTGTTCTCGTAAGAACCGGGCATACCGGCAGCACGATATCATTGGACACTGTCGGACTACGGACAATGGTGTTGCTATATATAACGATAATAACAACAATGGTGATCTAATTCTGCTCAATGGTGTTATGAAAGAGAAAGACTTGGAAGTGGACATCGATGCCAGACAGAACAGGAGTCCAGAGAATGTTCTGCGAAAGATATCCCAACGATTGTCTTCTTCCGAGGAATTTTATTGCAGTGACAACATCTCTACCGCAAGTAGTGAGTCTTCTACATCTAGCGCAAGTACGGTGGTGGAAGTGGCATCCAACGATAAAATCTCCACCAACGGTGACAAGCTGTCTCTTTTGCAGTTCGAAGACATGTTTTCTCCGGATGAATACGATACTTTCAAGAATGATTTGATGTGGAGATGGTATAACTCTAAAGATGAAACCCCTACCTCAAGAAGCCAAAATGATGGACATCTTCAGGACAAGTGTAGTATATCAGATATCTCAAATAGTCGGACGATTCCAGTAGACCAAGTTGAGATAACAGGTGGCATGAAATCTATGAAGCAGTCCATTATGCGACAGAGTAGTGTCCTTAGCAACCCGGATGACGATGATGTCTTTCTTCCGGAAACCAATGCTGAAAAGGTAGATGTTAACAAAGCAAGTGCTATTGATGAAATGATTCATAATCTGTGTGTTATGGGTGCTGAGACTGATGGGGATGATCAAGTAATAACTCAGAACAAAGCAGCGAGTAGTTTAGGACATAGTGCATCGAGCAAATCAAATCTCAGGAAAGATGACGAGAGTTCAGAAGAGCATTGTAGTGCAGGTACCAGAGATTATCACACTGAAACAGCATGGGTCCATCGAAATGTGGAAAGAACATCATCTACGAGAAATGTCCGGTTTGCTGACGGAGATCGTAATTCTAGAGTAGCGGTTGTGAGACCGGTGATGAAGGATGGCAGTTTGCAGAGAAGTTGCCTCAAGAAGTCTGCCACCATCGCTGGTCCTCATTCATCATTAAAGGACGTCAGGACATTTGACAAAGAGATCACTTATCAGACACCATCAATCGTACAGAGGTTCTATCAGAGGAAGTATGGCAGATATCAGAGTAAGAAGGACTCCTCCAACTTATCAAATCTATCTAGAAGTTCTCCACACTTAGCTTCTGCCCCATCTAGTCATGTCCCCGAATATGCAGAACCTCCTTCTTACGAGGGACTTCGTAAGAGACTACGGGAGGAAGATATATCATTCAGCAGGCGCAACTACGAAAGATCTCAGAGCGTTATGAATATTTCACAAGCTGGACAGATGAGTGAACCGACAAGACGGTGTGATCCTGCGGTGCTTCTCTATGGGACCTACCGACCTCCTAAACGGTCAAACAAGACTCGCAATGAAACGCAACCTCCTGCAGCCCCCTTACCAAGACCACCCAGTTACGAACAACATCTGCAGAAATACGGGCTTCCCCGTTTCCTACAGAGCTCCAAGAATCGCAACGTACAGATTCCACCCTCGCCGATAATGGCACAGTTCTCCTCCAGCGAGAGAAAAACATGTTCATCAGCCCAGCCAGCGGTTGTACGAAGACGCGATAAGAAAGGTATGAAACTGAAGCCAGGTGGTAAGAATCGCCACAGCACTGGATCATACATCGGTATGTCTCAGCAACAGCTGGAGCATGATCTAAGTCAGGATTGGTTGAATTATGGCAAGAATGTGAAAGGTCAGAGGTCAAGTAGAGAGTGCTCAAATGGTATGGATGAGGGCAAAGCTGAATCTCCTACGGGTCATAAGTCAAAACTAAAAGATAGAATGATCTATTTCTTGCTTAATTTGTAGCCATTTCCTTCTATAAGTTCTGCCTATATAGCGTAGCTATTTTCACACTCAGGTTTTTTATTGACGGAAGAATTTCCTGAATGTTACTCTACGTAAATATAGATTAATATCATCCCAGTATGAGGGTGAATCCAGCATTTGAAAAAGTGATCAGTCCAAAAGGAGCAAACTGATTAATTTAAATTAAATAGGATTTGAGTATAATAACATAGTACTTGACAGAACTGTGTCAGGCTCTCACAACATTTATTATAGATTAATAGTATACAGGGTATGTCAAAAAAGAGTGTCCCATGAACATGATTTTTTTTCTTCGCCAAGACAAATTAGAACATTTTACATGGAATAGTAATAACCATGTTCGGCAATCTTTAATGTGTCATGAGGATTTTTGTCTAGCCATTTTGGAGCTTTTGTAAATAAATTATAACAAATCTACTCAGGCATGTCTTATTTAGCTTTTGCCACTTTTTATGTGCAGAGAACTATTTAATTAGAATCATCATTCAGTGTGTAATTGAACATAATCAATAAACCCAAAATATATTCTGCCTGCTTCTTGTTGATAGTGAGTTCAATTTGATCAGAAAAAAACATATTTTCCATCCATATTAACCATGACAAACCACAGAATATTTGAATAATGAATGTATTTTCACAATACATTTTTAAAGTTGAAAATCCAATTCCTGTCTAAAAGTGGCCAAAGTGGAATTCATACTCTTAATTATTTTTCTCCCCCACAGGACACTTTTTTTGACACACCCTGTATATTGCTTCCCTTAGACCGGAGTGTCACCCTACCAATGCCGAACAAAGAAGAAAGTCTGTCTCAGAAACATTGGGCAAAAAAGCTAAGTGCTGTGCAATATTTTATTTTTTAATTTTTTTAGGAAATAGGCTATGAGGTATGCCTTTTTATTTTTATTTTTATTTTTTAAAGTCCAAATCTCAAAAAAAAAAAATCAAAAAAAAAAATCAAAAAAAGAAGAAAGATTTTTAGCCCCCAGTGCATAGACCTACGCGCCGTAGCTCATTTCACATACCAATGCGGGCGGGCTTCTGAGACAGACCTTCTTCTTTGATTGGCCTAATGCTAGTGTTTTTATTTGGTGCTAGGTTGTAATACTACACTCTCACAGTTACTTTATTTTGGGAGTAAACGTAGATACATAGCTATAGTTTAGTCAGTTCCAGATTGGGGAGAAATATGGGGTTCATATATATCTCTTTGACGCAAAAATAATCCAAGCATATACACACAATTTTCTGATGCACAGAACGCCCTGTTGAGTCATGTGAGCCTCATGTGCAAACGCTCTTCTGTATTAATTTGTTGGTGTAATTTGGAAACTGACTAGACTATGGTTGTACCCCTATTTATGGGGTAACCCCCCAACCCCATTGTAGAGGTACCCCCATTCTTTCAATGCTTGTAAATGACCTCTTGGCGGGTTACTGTAAAACAACTTAATTTCGCTAGCAATTTAATTTCGTCAATTTCGCTAGCAGATCCAATTCGTCAAATTAAATCACCGCAAATTATATTATTTATAATGGTTATATATAGGAAGATGATACAAATAAGTTAAATTAAAATGCAGCAAAAAGTTGACTAAATGGTAATTCGCTTAATTAAGTTGCCGTAAAATTAAGTTGTTTTACAGTTAGAGAATAAAGGTATTGTTTTTAGACCGTACCCGTGTTACATTGTCTGACATAAATGCGGACGGTAGTATTATTTTTGCGGCGAAGTTGTTCTACGCAAAAAATAATACTACAGAACGTATTTATGTCAGACAATATAACATGGGTACGGTCTAAAAACAATACCTTTATTCTCATTGTTAAACAATCATACTTAAGACATTTATCAAAGAAATAAGTAAATTTTATTGTCCACATTTGACAACTTTTACCCCTGCTAGGATCGAATAACCCACAAACATTCCATCCAATCCCATGCGATGAGTACACCGTGCATAAGCGTTGCGGCCAGGGGTGTACCTTCATTTTTTCTCCAACCGGCCAACCGGGCTGGTAGCACTATAAAAGTTACCAGCCCGGCTGTAAACTTACCAGCCAAACAAGTAATCTTCATTTACCAACAGCAACATTTTTACCGGCCAGCCAGGCGTGTATATTTGAAAAGTTACCCGCCCGAAGCAAAAGTTACCTGCCACAGGCGTGCGGGCGGGTATTAAGTACAGCCCTGGTCGCGGCACCGGCATAAACACACAGGAAAGGCGCCAAAGATGCACTGCAGAAGTGCGCGTTATGGAGCAAACCCCGCATTATGAAGGTCGGGCGCACTGTTAAAACGTAAGCCCCACCTCCCAGTGTTCAATTGTCTCATCTAAATGTCGCCGATTTCTCTGAGAACCAATGAGATTGCTTAAACTTTCTTAGCTTTTTAAGAATATACTTTACCATAGGATGGGGTGTCCTTTTGACCAATTTATGTACTTAAAGGGTATATTTTTACTTGCATGAACTATGAACATACCCTCACAACAATGTTGATGTAGATGATCACATTGTTGTTAAGGTTTTTGTTACGTAGTATAGTGAAACCCAATACAGTTTGGACCTTATAATAAGGCCTACTCGTACAAAAATTAGACAAAACACAAGAAGTGTTCAAGTATAAGCAAACTGTAAAATCAGAAATGTTCGCGAGTTTTAAATTTCACGAATCAGCAATACTGGCCTAATTCACGGCATGAAAATTTCACAAATGTAAACTTTGCAACGCACTGCTACAAGGTAGATTGGATATATTCACGACGTGAAATTTTCGCCAGTAAGTGCTCCTCGCGAAATTAGCGACATTTAAATGCACACAAACATTTCTGGTTTTACCGTACGTTAAGGCAGAAGGCACCACTGACCAAATGAAAAGAATGTGGTATCTTCTCTATTGTCATCCAAAAGAAAATTCATTGTAGAGATTTCTGAAAACCAATATTTCCTTAATATTTAGAGAAAGAAAATAATATTTCACAAAATGTTGGGAATTTATAATATTTTGGTGTGGAAAACTGTGTGATTTTGTTTTTGGGTGAATGACAAAATAGAGATTGATTGACTCCCTAGATTTTGATAAATTGGTTTGAAAAGGTGATTGACAAACAATCAGGAACACAGTGCAAAATATCATGTAAGTAGTGGTGGAGGTATTTCACCAAGGGAAGGGGGAGGGGTACTTTGGTAGACATATAGGCCAACATATTTTTTTTGTTGCCCTCAATGACCGACCTTAAAATCTCAAAAATCAGGGTCACATTTTTCTTCTTTTTTAAGATTTAAATTTTACCCAATTTGTCAAAACGTTACTATTTTTTGCTTGTAATTATTAATTTTGGTTGAAAAGTTTGCTTTTAAATATTATCACACTAGAAGAATTAGTCAAATTGATATTTACCAATTTTGTCTTGTCATGAACCACGGTCTGTCAGTTAATATTTGTCAGCGAAAAAAAATCAAAAAATCAACCGACCAACCAGACTTCAAGATTTTTGGCACTTGAGGGCAACACAACATAATATTGTTTGGCCTTATTGAAGTGCTATCAATTTCCTCATCAATCTTACTTGATACTTTTTACTATCTATCTGTTATCTTCAATATCATATCTCCAGAACCAGGATTTTTATATATTTCAAATCTTGTAGTTTTATACGCTAATATTTCAAGGGCGCAAAAAATGGTCAGAGAATTGGATAACTTTAATCCACTGACTTAGAATTTTGCATTTAAACAATGCTTTTATATCCTTGTAATATTTCTGTGTTTGGAAATAAGCGGTACATTTTGATATTATCTGTGTTTGTATCTTAGTAAAATGCTGTAAAATTAAACGATTACTGCGTCATAAGGCGACAAAAAAAATCCACCCTGTTTTACGGGCGGACGGACCTGTCAAGTAGGATCGGTCGATTGGGGTGGGTCTTTTTTCATTTTTTTTAAAACCTAAAATGTCACACATTTTTTGCGACAGATTTTCTGCAAGAAACGGCCGATGAGAAAAAAAATTCTAAAATAAATAAATAAATAAATCGCAAAAAAAAAGAGGCAAAAAGTGGGTTGGTCAGGCCCGTAAAACAGGATTGTTGTTTTTCCTCGCCTAACCTCAATTTTGTTTCAAGGATTGACGAAGGAAATACAATTATGCTAATGAAAACTGCTATCACTTGGACAAACATGGTCGGCGAAGAAGAATTATTGGTTGAATTAATATCTGTTTATTTGAGGTCTTTTCTCAATTTTTACAGCAACCTTCTTGAGGTTTCCAAAATTGGAATGAATTGTTTCTCAAATTTTATCAAGAAACCTACAGGTTGGAAAGTTATCGTAGTTGGTAATAATTATAATGTGGGTTTATATATTATTATTTAGTTATTTAATATATTTAATTATTTAGTACTTGCATTTAGTTATATGGTTGTCTGCGAATTCATGCTTAAACTTGTTAGATCTTGGAATTTTTATTGTACATGACAATATCTACTTCAGTGTTTTAGTGATTTGACCTGAGTCATAGAGGGTAAGACTTGACTTGTATCCACGAGACAAAAGGCTTATCTTGATCCGAGGGGGGGGGGGGGGGGGTGGGGAGGGCACTGACATTGGAAAAGGGTATAGGTATGTGCCGCGCTGAAGACCCCCTTTTTCACCCTCTGCTGCTAGCTCTTATGACCCCCCTTTTTAGCCTGCATCAGTTCTTAAAACCCCAATTTTATTGAAAAATAAAAAAATTGCGAAATTTTGCGCTCAAAGCCCCAATTCTTTAAAAATGTGCTTTCTAAAACCAAAAAAAAAATTGAACTATAGGCCAGTTCTCAAGACCTACTTTTTTGAAAAAATCAGTTCCTAAGACCCTATTTTTCTCAATAAAATCCACTCAGTTCAGTTCTGTAGCCCTCCTTTTTGAAACCCTGGGCGGCACACCCCTACCCAAAAAAAGTTGAGTGCCCCCCCCCCCCACCCCGGGGTCATAATTAGCAGAGAAAAGACCTTGAGTCACTACAAGAAAATATCAAATATTACTAAGATAAATGGTTGATCCAAGACTTGACCTGACTTGTATTACCTTAACACTTCCTCCACGCGGCAAGTGTCTGCAGACGACATTCAAAGCATTCACAAAATGTCTTAAAATTGTCAAATGTATTGAATTTCCTTACCATATTTGGAATCACCGTGAGAAATGCATTGAAATAAGTACAAACATGCCTAGTATTGATTCAGTAATTCTTGAGAAAAAAACTTTGAAAGTTGGAAAAGGTTTCTGACAAATCTGTGTTGTAAATGGTAACACTAATAGCCTCGTGGAAAATGTTAAGAAAAGACTGGATTTACAATCTTATCATTCACTACTACTCCTAGACAGTGACGTAATCTTACAGGCGTAACATTTACTCACATGCATGCGTCGTCCGTCTTTCTACACATGTGTATACATCAAATCTTGACTAATTGCCTAATCTTGATTAATTATTTGTCATGTAGAGAACAAAATCTTTCATGTCACTGAGAAGAAGAAAAAAAGTAATTTTACTACAGAAAAGACTTTGAGTCACTGAGAGGGGACTGACATGACTCATATTAACAAGATCAAAGTCATACCACTGGCGAGTATGACCCAAGTCTTAGAGAGAAAGGAATCTCAATAAAGTCATGTCTCTCAAGGAGTCACTTGGAGAAAAGAGTTGACTTGAGTTATTGAGGTAAATTAATTGATTTGACCTGGGTCACCAAGACTAAAATGCAAAGTCAACATAGATAAATAACTTTACTTGACCAGAGTCATGTAGAGAAAATGGTTGACTTCATCCAGGTTCACATAGAGAATAGACTTGACCAGGGTCACAGAAAAGATTTGACCAGGGTCACAGAAAAGACTTGACCAGGGTCACGTACAGAAAAGACTTGACTTGACCAGAGTCATGCAGAGAAAAGGCTTGACTTGACCAGAGTCACATAGAGAAAAGGCTTGACTTGACCAGAGTCACATAGAGAAAAGGCTTGACTTGACCAGATTCACGTAGAGAAAAGAATTGACTTGACCAGAGTCATGTAGAGAAAATGGTTGACCTGACAAGGTTCACATAGAGAATAGACTCGACCAGGGTCATAGAAAAGACTTGACCAGGGTCACGTACAGAAAAGACTTGATTTGACCAGAGTCATGTAGAGAAAAGGCTTGACTTGACCAGAGTCATGTAGAGAAAAGGCTTGACTTGACCAGAGTCATGTAGAGAAAAGACCTGACTTGACCAGGGTCACGTAGAAAAAAGACTTGACTTGACCAGTCACTTAGAGAAAAGGCTTGACTTGACCAGAGTCATGTAGAGAAAAGGCTTGACTTGACCAGAGTCACGTAGAGAAAAGACTTGACTTGTCACCTAGAGAAAATACTTGACTTGACCAGAGTCATGTAGAGAAAAGACTTGACTTGACCAGAGTCATGTAGAGAAAAGGCTTGACTTGACCAGAGTCACATAGAGAAAAGACTTGACTTAACCAGAGTCACGTAGAGAAAAGACTTGACTAGACCAGAGTCACATAGAGAAAAGACTTGACTTAACCAGAGTCATGTAGAGAAAAGGCTTGACTTGACCAGAGTCATGTAGAGAAAAGACATGACTTGACCAGAGTCATGTAGAGAAAAGGCTTGACTTGACCAGGGTCACGTAGAGAAAAGACTTGACTTGACCAGGGTCATGTACAGTAAAGACTTGACTTGACCAGAGTCATGTAGGGAAAGGCTTGACTTGACCAGAATCACGTAGAGAAAAGACTTGACTTGACCAGGGTCACGTAGAGAAAAGATTTGACTCGACCAGAGTCATTTAGAGAAAAGACTTGACCAGGGTGTATGTAGAAAAGACTTGACTTGACCAGTGTCACATAGAGAAAAGGCTTGACTTGACCAAAGTCATATAGATAAAAGACTTGACTTGACCAGAGTCACGTAAAGAAAATGGTCAACTTGACCAGGTTCACATAGAGAATAGACTTGACCAGGGTCACAGAAAAGACTTGACCAGGGTCACATACAGAAAAGACTTGACCAGAGTCATGTAGAGAAAAGGCTTAACTTGACCAGAGTCACATAGAGAAAATGGTTGACTTGATCAGGTTCACATAGAGAAAAGACTTGACTTGACTAGGGTCACGTACAGAAAAGACTTGACTTGGCCAGAGTCACTTAGAGAAAATGCTTGACTTGACCAAAGTCACCTAGAGAAAAGACTTGACTTGACCAAAGTCATGTAGAAAAAAGGCTTGACTTGACCAGAGTCACGTAGAGAAAAGACTTGACTTGGCCAGAGTCATATAGAGAAAAGACTTGACTTGGCTAGAGTCATATAGAGAAAAGACTTGACTTGACCAAAGTCATGTAGAGAAAATGCTTGACTTGACCAAAGTCACCTAGAGAAAAGACTTGACTTGACCAGAGTCACGTAGAGAAAATGGTTGACTTGACCAGGTTCACATAGAGAAAAGACTTGACCAGGGTCACGTATAGAAAAGACTTGACTTGACCAGGTTCATATCGAGAAAAGACTTGACTTGACCAAGGTCACGTAGAGAAAAGACTTGACTTGACCAGAGTCATGTAGAGAAAAGGCTTGACTTGACCAGAGTCATGTAGAGAAAAGACTTAACTTGACCAGATTCATGTAGAGAAAAGACTTGACTTGACCAGGGTCACGTAGAGAAAAGACTTGACTTGACCAGGGTCATGTAGGGAAAAGACTTGACTTGGCCAGGGTCACATAGAGAAAAGTCTTGACTTGACCAGAGTCATGTAGAGAAAGACTCAACTTGACCAGAGACATATAGAGAAAAGACTTGACTTGACCAGAGTCACCTAGAGAAAATGCTTCACTTGTCCAAAGTCACATAGAGAAAAGACTTGACTTGACTAGAGTCACGTAGAGAAAATGGTTGACTTGACCAGGTTCACGTAGAGAAAAGACTTGACCAGGGTCATGAACAGGAAAGACTTGACTTGACCAGGTTCGTATAGAGAACAGACTTGACTTGACCAGAGTTGCATAGAGAAAAGACTTGATATGACCAGGGTCACGTAGAGAAAATGGGCTTGACTTGACCAGAGTCACATAGAGAAAAGGCTTCACTTGACCAGAGTCATATAGAGAAAAGACTTAACTTGACCAGAGTCACATAAAGAAAAGACTTAACTTGACCAAAGTCACATAGATAAAATATTTGAATTGGCCAGAGTCATGTAGAGAAAAGAATTGACTTGACCAAAGTCACATAGAAAAAAGACTTGACTTAACTTGTGTCATCAAGAAGAAAAGGAGACTTGACTTGACTAGAGTCATGTAGAGAAAAGAATTGACTTGACCAGAGTCACCTAGAGAAAATGCTTGACTTGACCAGAGTCACGTAGAGAAAATGGTTGACTTGACCAGGTTCACATAGAGAAAAGACTTGACCAGGGTAACATATAGAAAAGACTTGACTTGACCAGGGTCATGTACAGAAAACAGTTGACTTGACCAGGTTCATATCGAGAAAAGTCTTGACTTGACCAGGGTCACATAGAGAAAAGACTTGTCTTGACCAGAGTTGCATAGAGAAAAGACTTGACATGACCAGGGTCACGTAGAAAATGTGCTTGACTTTACCAGAGTCACGTAGAGAAAAGGCTTGACTTTACCAGATTCACGTAGACAAAAGACTTAACTTGACCAGAGTCACATAGAGAAAAGACTTAACTTGACCAAAGTCAGATAGACAAAAGACTTCAATTGGCCAGAGTCATGTGGAGAAAAGAATTAACTTGACCAAAGTTGCATAGAGAAAAGACTTGACTTGACCAGAGTCACGTAGAGAAAAGATGTGACTTGGCCAGGGTTACATAGAAAAAAGACTTGACTTAACTTGTGTCATCAAGAAGAAAAAGAGACTTGACTTGACTAGAGTCATGTAGAGAAAAACTTGACTTGACTGAAGTTATTTACCAAGCAGAAAATATTTGGCTTTACCTATGTTACCCAAATAAAAGACTTGACTTGACCAAAGTCATATAGCGAAAAAGACTTGACTTGACTGAAGTTATTTAGAGAAAATACTGGACTTAACTTGTGTTATAAATAAAAAAGGCTTGACTTGACGTATGTTACCCAAATGAAAAACTTGACTCAACCATAGTCGGATAGATAGTTATTTGGAGAATGTTATTTGGAGATCATATATGGAAAAAAGACTTGACATAACTTGTGTTACCAATAAAAAAGGCTTGACTTGACCTATGGTACCCAAATAAAATAAACTTGACTTGACCGAGGACACATAGAGAAATAAAACTTGACTTTGTGTCACCAAGAAGAAAAAAGATTGGGATTTACCTATGTTAATCAAATAAAAGACTTGACTTGACCAGAGTCACATACAGAAAAAGACTTGACTTGACTGAAGTTATTTAGACCAGGATCACGTAGAGAAAAGATTTGACTTGACTGAAGTTATTTAGACCAGGATCATGTAGAGAAAAGATTTGACTTGACTGAAGTTATTTAGACCAGAATCACGTAGAGAAAAGATTTGACTTGACTGAAGTTATTTAGACCAGGATCATGTAGAGAAAAGATTTGACTTGACTGAAGTTATTTAGACCAGGATCACGTAGAGAAAAGATTTGACTTGACTGAAGTTATAGAGAGAAATGTGTCACCACGAGAAAAAAAAGACTTAACTTGACTAGAGTCATTTAGAGAAAAGATTTGACTTCACTGAAGTTATTTAGAGTAAAGACTTGCCTTAACTTATGTCACCACTAAAAAAAGCTTGACTTTACCTATTTTACCCAAATGAAATACTTGACTTGACCACAAAGTCACGTAGAGAAAAAGACTTGACTGAACTCGTGTTACCAAGCAGAAAAAAGCTTGACATTACCTATGTTAATCAAATAAAAGACTTGACCTGACCAGAGTCACGTAGATAAATTACCTGATTTGACTGAAGTTATTTAGAGAAAAAGGCTTACCTTAACTTATGTCACCAATAAAAAGGCTAGACTTTACCTATTTTACCCAAATGAAAGACTTGACTTGACCAAAGTCACGTAGAGAAAAAGACTTGACTGAAGTTATTTAGAGAAAAAAGACTTGACTTAATTAACTTGTGTCACCAAGCAGAAAAAAGCTTGACTTTACCTATGTTACTCACAATGAAAGACTTGACCTGACCAGAGTCATGTAGATAAATAACTTGATTTGACTGAAGTTATTTAGAGAAAAAGACTTGCCTTAACTTGTGTCACCAAGAAGAAGAAAAAACCCCTTGGTATTACCTATGATTTTGACTTGCCATTTGTCACTGAGATTTAAAAGTGAACTGGTGTTACCAAGAAAAATGATGTGACTTGACACATGCTTGACTCTTGTCACCAAGAGGAAAGACTTGATTTGACTAAATTCACCACAAGGCATGACTTGACTTTACTTAATTAACAGCAAGAAAAGAGTTGACTTGACTCTTACACAGAGAGGAAAAAACCCATTGACTTGTATCACGGATGGAAAAGACTTGTGTTGCATTGAGTCACTGAGACGAATTACTTGACTTGACTCATGTCACCAAGTTTATAAAAACCTTGAACTGAGTCAAGAAAAAGGACTCGGCTTGAATGATTTAATACAAAGAAAAGACTTGACACAACTCTGATCACTATGAGGAAAGAACTGACTTGCTTGACTTATATCATAGAGAAAAAAGACTTGACTTGACTCATGTTACTAAAATGAGAAGACTTGATTTCAGTTATTGTGAGAAAAGACTTGCTTGACTTATTTTATAGAGAGAAAAGACTTGTCTAGACTCATGTTACTAAGATAAGAAGACTTTATTTAAGTCATTGAGAGACAAGACTTGCTTGACTTATTTTATAGAGTGTGAATACTCGTCTAGACTCATGTAAGAGACAAGACTTGCTTCACTGATTTCATAGAGAGAAAAGACTTGTATAGACTCACGTTACTAACAGCGCGTTTTTACTGAAGTAAAAAAGCAGGCATATGCCTGCTAACGGATTAAAATTCCCCAATAAAAACACACCACCAACGGCATTTGCCCGCTCATACCGGTTTTTTTCTCCTGGATTTTAGTAGCCTTTTATCCTTCAAAACCAAGGATAATAGCGGTTGAAACCGGCTAAGAAAAGCAGTCTTTCGTCAGTGTAAACACGCACGGTTCCAGCTCAGCGCGTTTGCCGGTGGAAAAGCGGAAGTGGGCACACGATGCACGATCACCTGACAATTAAATGGCCTTTGCGTAGCAAGTTTGTAAACCCATCACAAACATGTACGCCGCCATTATGCCAAGAAATTACCAAATACAACACAACACTGCGCCGTCGATTTTTTTTATAAAGAAGATGAGTTCTTTTTCATGGAGCAACGAAACCATTACGGGTATAAAATGTAGCAGAAAATGTTCAATCAGCTGGCGTATTTATATTAGGCTCGGTCGAAGAGATGGCGAACTTATTTGTTTTATTCGTTACATATAATGATAATATCGTTTTGAAAATGCAATCAAAATACAATTATCAAGTTTTGATTATTTTACTTTAAGAAGAATTATTAAGGTTGGAATTTGTGTTTAAAATCAAAATGTTTACAAATGCGCAGACGAAATTTATTTCCACTCGCAAACAGATGTGTATGACCTTTCGCTGGCATTTATTATAATGAGGTCAGCGGCAGCCGGCAAGTTTGTTTATCGAACTGCAATAAAAACACGTCTCTCACACGAGCAACCGGCTTTTATCCGTTTTTTATTAGACGGGTAAAAGCCGGTTTGCTTAATAAAAACACGCTGTTAGATAAGAAGACTTGACTTGATAAACTATTGACAGAAGGGACTTGGTTTGATTTATTTATCAAAGAGAAAAAAAATCCTTGGGAGAAAAGCCTTTGTTCACCTCTTGTCACCAAGATGATAGACTTGACTTGTGTCACCAAGAGGAAATGACTTGCTTTGAGTCACTTAGAGAAAGAACGTTGCTTGACAAGTTTAATAGAGATAAAAGACTCGACTTGATCCATGTCACCATGACAAAGACACTAGAGTTGAACTACTAACAGAAAGGACTTTGTTTGACTTGTTAATTAAAGAGAAAAGACTTGACACAACTATTGTCACTTAATGAAAGACTTGACTTGTATCACAAAGTAGAAAGACTTGACTTGTATCACAAAGTGGACAGACATGACTTGTATCACAAAGTAGAAAGACTTGACTTGTATCACAAAGTGGAAAGACTTGACTTGTATCACAAAGTGGACAGACATGACTTGTATCACAAAGTAGAAAGACTTGACTTGTATCACAAAGTGGACAGACATGACTTGTATCACAAAGTGGACAGACATGACTTGTATCACAAAGTGGAAAGACTTTACTTGTATCACAAAGTGGAAGGACCTGACTTGTATCACAAAGTGGAAAGACCTGACTTGTATCACAAAGTAGAAAGACTTGACTTGTATCACAAAATGGAAAGACTTGACTTGTATCACAAAGTAGAAAGACTTGACTTGTATCACAAAGTGGAAAGACTTGACTTGTATTGCAAAGTGGAAAAAGACTTGACTTGTATCACAAAGTGGACAGACATGACTTGTATCACAAAGTAGAAAGACTTGACTTGTATCACAAAATGGAAAGACTTGACTTGTATCACAAAGTAGAAAGACTTGACTTGTATCACAAAGTGGAAAGACTTGACTTGTATTGCAAAGTGGAAAAAGACTTGACTTGTATCACAAAGTGGACAGACATGCCTTGTATCACAAAGTGGAAAGACTTGGCTTGTATCACAAAGTGGAAAGACTTGACTTGTATCACAAAGTGGAAAGACTTGACTTGTATCACAAAGTGGAAAGACTTGACTTGTATCACAAAGTGGAAAGACTTGACTTGTATCACAAAGTGGAAAGACTTGACTTGTATCACAAAGTGGAAAGACTTGACTTGTATCACAAAGTGGAAGGACTTGACTTTGCCCATGTCACAGGTGGAGAAGACTTGACACATGTCACTGAGGACAAATCCATAGAAAATCCATAGTTACTGAAAGATATGACCTGACTGGAGTAATATACATTACAGAGAAGGTGTTGGTTTGAATAGAGTCACCAAGGATAAGACTATTACTTGTGTCACTGAGGGAGATGTTACTAAGAGAAAAGGTATGTGACTGACTCTAGTCACCAAGAGAGAGAAAATAAGACTTGACATGATGTGACTTGATTAGCTTGTAATACACATTTGAATCATTGGGATGATAAAAAAAAATTGACTTGAGCTCACTAGTGACTTCAATTGATTTGACATGACCTGTGTTGACTTGACCTGTGTTGACTCGACCTGTGTTGACTTGACCTGTGTTGACTCGACCTGTGTTGACTCGGCCTGTGTTGACTTGACCTGTGTTGACTCGACCTGTGTTGACTCGACCTGTGTTGACTTGACCTGTGTTGACTCGACCTGTGTTGACTCGACCTGTGTTGACTTGACCTGTGTTGACTCGACCTGTGTTGACTCGACCTGTGTTGACTCGACCTGTGCTGACTTGACCTGTGTTGAATGGACCTGTGTTGAATGGACCTGTGTTAAATAAACCTGTGTTGAATGGAGTTGACTTTGGGCAAAATGTGATGCCCTGATTTGACTTATATCTAACAATGCCTTGGCTTGAATCATAATTGACTTGGGTCCTGTTTTTATTTCATGGACCATTTGAATACATAGCACCTCCTTCCCCATAAAAATGTAATAGAGGACCCCCCCCCCCTTTTTTTTAAACATATTTTGACTGTATTTCTGCTCTAAACACAGTTTCAACTAGAGCGGTTCTCGGGCTTCGCGGTTCGCGGGTTTTGCAGTTATCGGGTTGCATGGTTTTTGGTTGAGCGGTTTCGGTAGACATGTTTAATGTGGTTGGTACTTTAGGATCCCAGCGGAACCAGATTCGATGACTGTCACACTCACATTGTTAGCGATGTGTTGTTATAATGGATAGTTTGATTCTCGAAATGTCTCTAAACATTTGATTTGAAAATTATCCATCATTTCATTCATCAAAATAATAAACAAAAATAATAAAAATAAGCTTACTTAAAAACACCTTTTCGGCTAAATCACGATTATTTAATGTAAACTTATATTGGAGATAAAATTTGAAATGCGAACATCATTTGATACGTCAAATGTGTTGCGGTTTGATCGGTTCATTATACACATACTTTACACGTAGCTCAAAAAGTGAAATCATATCAAAAAAATCAAATCGGGACACATTTTATGGTGTCCGTCATTTTTTAGGCTAAATTGCCGGAATTTTTTTCTCCATCAAATTTGTTGCGGTTTGACCAGTTAGCTACACAGACTTTATACGTAGCTCATAAAGTGAAATCATATCTAAAAAATCAAATCGGGAGACATTTTATGGTGTCACTCATTTTTTAGGCTAAATTGCCGGATTTGTTTTCTCCGTCAAATATGTTGCGGTTTGACCGGTTAGCTACACAGACTTTATACGTAGCTCAAAATGTGAAATCATGTCCAAAAAGTCAAATCAGGACACATTTTATGGTGTCTGTCATTTTGTAGGCTAAATTGTCGGATTTGTTTTCTCCGTCAAATGTGTTGCAGTATGACCGGCTAGCTACACAGACTTTATATGTAGCTCAAAATGTGAAATCATATCCAAAATATGAAATCGGGACACATTTCATGGTGTCCACCATTTTTTAGGCTAAATTGCCGGAATGTTTTTTCTCCGTCAAATGTGTTGCGGTTTGGACACATTATTATGGTGTCCGTCATTTTTTAGGCTAAATTGCCAGATTTCTTTTTCTCCCAGTCAAATGTGTTGCGGTTTGACCCGTTAGCTACACAGACTTTATATGTAGCTCAAAAAGTGAAATCATATCCAAAAAATCAAATCGGGACACTTTTTATGGTGTCCGTCATATTTTAGGCTAAATTGCCAGATTTTTTTTTCTCCGTCAAATGTGTTGCAGTATGACCGGCTAGTTGCCGGAATGTTTTTTTCTCCGTCAAATGTGTTGCGGTTTGACCCGTTAGCTACACAGACTTGATACGCAGCTCAAAATGTGAAATCATGTCCAAAAAATCAAATCAGGACACATTTTATGGTGTTTGTCATTTTTTAGGCTAAATTGTCGGATTTTTTTTCTCTCCGTCAAATGTGTTGCAGTATGACCGGCTAGCTACACAGACTTCATACGTAGCTCAAAATGTGAAATCATATCCAAAAAAATCAAATTGGGACACATTTCAAGGTGTCCGCCATTTTTTAGGCTAAATTGCCGGAATGTTTTTTTCTCCGTCAAATGTGTTGCGGTTTGACCCGTTAGCTACACAGACTTTATAGGCAGCTCAAAATGTGAAATCATGTCCAAAAAATCAAATCAGGACACATTTTATGGTGTCTGTCATTTTTTAGGCTAAATTGTCTGATTTTTTTTTCTCCGTCAAATGTGTTGCAGTATGACCGGCTAGCTACACAGACTTTATACGTAACTCAAAATGTGAAATCATATCCAAAAAATCAAATCGGGACACATTTCATGGTGTCCGCCATTTTTTAGGCTAAATTGCCGGAATGTTTTTTTCTCCGTCAAATGTGTTGCGGTTTGACCCGTTAGCTACACAGACTTGATACGCAGCTCAAAATGTGAAATCATGTCCAAAAAATCAAATCAGGATACATTTTATGGTGTCTGTCATTTTTTAGGCTAAATTGTATGATTTTTTTTTCTCCGTCAAATGTGTTGCAGTATGACCGGCTAGCTACACAGACTTTATACATAGCTCAAAATGTGAAATCATATCCAACAAATCAAATCAGGACACATTTTATGGTGTCTGTCATTTTTTAGGCTAAATTGTCAGATTTTTTTCTTCTCCGTCAAATATGTTGCGGTTTGACCGGTTAGCTACACAGACTTCATACGTAGCTCAAAATGTGAAAAAAATCCCAAAAATTCAATCGGTACACATTTTATGGTGTCCATTCATTTCTTTAGGCTAAATTGCTGGACATTTTTTTTCTGCGTCAAATGTGTTGCAGTTTGACCCGTCCCTTATGAAAATCGCAATCAATTCTGCAACCTTGCGCAAGGTTAAATTTGGAAAAATACAACCTTGCGCAACCAGTTTGGTTGTTCTGAGAAGGTTGCGCAACCTTGAAGCAATCATCCACAACCTTTGTGCAACCTTGCGACAAACTTGTGCAACCTTACGCAACCGTGCGACAACCTGTGACAAACTTGTGCAACCTTACGCAACCGTGCGACAACCTTGTGCAACCTGGTACCACCTTGCTGCAATCACATTTTGGTGATTGCATTTTCGTAAAGGGAATACAGGAATTTCCGAATACAGTACAGAGACTTTATAAGTAGCTCAAAATGTGAAATCATCCAAAAAATCACATCGGGACACATTTTATCATGGTATCCATCATTTTTTAGACTAAGTCGATATCCCGGGGCCCATTTTGGGACCCGAGATTCCCAAAATGTCTCTAAACATTTGATTCTGGAATTATCCATCATTTCATTCATCAAAAAAAATAATAATAATAATAATAATAAGCTTATTTAAAAAATTGTCGGCTAAATCACGATTATTTAATGCACATTTAATGTGGAGATTCATTTGAAATTGATTTATTTTGTATTTAATCTGTGCATTATTTTTACTCTTTCGCTAAAATGTGATTCTTCGCCGGGTATTTTCATTTTCGTAACTGATGTAAGCTCTAGTTTCGATAGATTGGTACCAAATCTATAATTTGGGTATCGGGTAAAAGTACAATGTTGGAAGGGAATCATTTTTATGGCCCACTTGGTCCCACCGTCCATGGACTCACTCACATTTTTGGAGACTCAAACTTGTCCTTTTATGTTCTCTTTGGAATTCATGACATTGCTATGAAACTAAGTCTAAGAGCTAGCAAAAGTGGTTCAGAAAAGTCGCATTGGATCTTTTTATTTATGACTAGCAAGTAAACAAACTGTGGTATTAATACAAAATCCTGAGAGTGGTATATACGTACTAGTCTCAGACAAAATCTTCGTCGGCCATCTTAAAAAACAATAATCACATTGGTAATTTTGTTTTTCTGTGTAAGCATGTAAGGCTACCGGATTGAATTTCATCCGAATAATAGATGCATATGGGTCAAGAAACAGGTGAGCACTCATTTTTTAAGTTAAACCTGTCCGATACGTCCGTGAAAAACCGAATTTAGACATTAATTATTATGTTAAAATTAGTCACATGATAGCCTTGTCTTTTTGGTATGGTTCCCCCTTATTCATTTGCCTGAAGAAGTACTGAAAAGGACTACGTGAGCTCATGGTATCAATGAACTCATGCCAGCCGATTTGCTTGAATTATAATTGACTATAACTATCCGCATTCATTAACGTAGGCAAATAACCTTATAAATAGCGTATAAATGACAACAAACACCAACATATTATGCCAGTGAGAAGAATGAGAGGAAAATGATTGATGAAATACAATAAATACAAACACAAACCACATTTTAATTCCATGTAATTCGGGGTCTACTTCTTTATGCGTAGAAACTATCGTAGGGGCGCATCACTGTACATCCTAACACATATACCTAAATGTGAAACAGAGAACGTGCCTTGGTTACGGCCCAAAAACATCTTAGTAACGCCTAATTCTGGACCTCAAAAATATGCTCATGCAGTAGGTATCAATATAATACACAACTTATCAAAATTTCCTTCAACCAACGTCCTTACTTTTCAAGATTCTTGTGCCACAAAAAATACGATAAAAAGCCACGATAAAAGGCAGTAACTGGTCCGTGATAACACAACACATACGGACAAAAACCCCTAAAAAATGGCTACAAATGGAGATGATCAGAATCATGCTACCAAACACAGTATTCGAGACTTGTAGTCATCTCATAAAAATAATAGGATAAGTTGAGCTATGCTAAATTATGATATCTCCTTATTCTAACAATAGCATTGTGTAAGATATTTGAATTAGTTTTACTAGAATTTCAGTTAGTAAACAGGCAAATGTTTGTAATACATGGATATTTCTTTTTTACTGTGTATCGGCTATGGTAGGAAATACGTATTTTAAAACTTTTGAAGTTAAAAACTTGTTTTCTGTATATAAAGCATTTTCTAAGTTGTGTTCATAGCAGATGTATCAAAGGAAATTCAAACATTTTATTTATCATACTTCATCAGTCGGTGTGAAGATAATCAACTTTTAAAAGAGGGCGCTGTTGATGAAACCAACCAACCTACAACGTTGAGGATCTCTGACTCTCATAAAACAAAATAGCGCCCTCAAGCAACATGAATACAAAATAGCGCCCTCAGCAACATTAATCAAGTCATCATCTTCCAGTCGCAAAGCTTCTCACCGCTGATGATGAATATGGTTTGAAATTTAAACATGATATTTGATAACATGTTTAAAATTCCTTCTGATTTATTATATAAATCAGTTAAATTCAAAGCTGTATAGACTAGATGGATTTCTGAAAAGTAGGTCTGTATACGGGATCATACGGCAAATTTGGGAACATAATTTCAAATATCCTTTTGTTTTATGCAAATTACAACCAAATTATTTTATTTGTGGGAACATTGATTTTTGGAATCGGCATACCCAAGTTAACTTTAAAAAGTAAATCCCACCTGTACCCAAAAATGCTGTTAAGAAGTAGATATTTCAGAAACATGCCTAGTCTAGTATATTAGAAAGGCTTTACATCATTTCTTGAAATTTGCCGAGTCGATTCCTACAAAGTAGGGCTACTTTTATCAATCGGTGAAATAAATCAGCTAAAGTATGCATCAAGCATGGATAGATAAACATCCATGTATTGTTATTTACATGTATTAATTTATTTTAACACTATTTTAATATAATATCAAATGGCTTAAGTGTGATAACAGAATACTTTGATACAATTTTGACTTTGATAGCAATGTATCATCATTCTATGTTTTTGACTCTTTTTATGAATCATTATTATTTATATCAGGCTTCAATAGTACTGTATTCTGGATTTTCATTAGAATTTTTTGATTAAAAAGATGCCAATCTCTCTAGCATAACAGTCAATAATGTACAATACGGTACTATTGTATATGGCTACGATAATGAGCCACTTTTTCATGTTTCTATGACCTTAACCCTGCTAAATCCAACAGAAGCACCCCCCCCCATTTCCTAGTGTGCAATCACGCAAAGGTACATGTACACAATTTAATTTTGGGAGCGAGTCCCCCGTAGTGTGATACACGATCACCCGGACTCCGGCTGTTGTCCCTTGCAGCCTGGGTTCGATTCCAGGGGGCGGCACACACCATTTGTTTCTGTCCTTATTTGTCCCATGTTTTTCCCCCTATTAGCTTTTTTTTGCTACAAACCCCATGAAGGATTAGGGTTTTTGAGCCACTTTTTTCATATTTCTATAACCCTGTTTCTATAACCCTGAGTAATGATCAAATGATTATTTGTACTTCAAAATCAAATATAGGGTTCTAGGCCAATTGAGGACGACCAGTGAAATCTAAACACTATTCACATATTCACTGGGGTTAAAAAGCATTTTGAACATCCGTTGAGAAAATCTTGTATTCCATACAGTGCAATGTTCTCGACTTGACATACTTGGCAACATAACACAAATAGTATCGCAACAGGTAATGGCCGTGCAGTGGTCGTAACTGTGACTTATCAAATTATTTATTTCAATCTAATCAGTAGCATATTTATAATGTACATTCTATTTTTTATAAACCTTTGTAAATTCATAAGTAACATTTATTGGTCAACCTAATAATTAGGTGACTTAGGTGACTCATTTTCACATGGGTATATGCCCGAGCAGATTCTATTTATGAACATAATGTATACTGTTTTTGTGTAAATAAATTCTCTCATAACTATTTTATGATCTCCATAATGTCTTATTTGAAAATGTAAATATATTCTTTGAACTATTTTAGGATCACTTCAGTGGGAAATGCTGTTTCCATGTAAATACATTATTTTAACTATTTTATAATCATCATAATTATACGCCATTGAATACTGATTATTATGTAAATATATTCTTTTAATATCTCATGATCTTTACGGCACTAAACTCAATGCTGTTAACAAAATACAATTCCATTCTTGAAACTATTTTATGATCACCATATCCTTATGCTATGTATAAGTACAAATCCGTTCTAATGATTGGGCTATTCAAGATAATAATGAATATATAGAGGACAACTTTCTTTTTTTTAGTCTGGAATTCCATGACTCCCTCTATGAAAAGTATATGGAATTCCATATCAAACTTCAAAAAAGTATGGAATTCCAGATCAAACTTCAAAAAAAGTATGGAATTCTAGATCAAACTTCAAAAAAGCTTGGAATTGGTGGGGGGAAAATCTGGAATTCCGATGTCCTCTATAGGGGGGGGGGGGTCTAAATTTGGAAAAAGTCTGGAATTCCAAGAACATGTGCCAAAAAGGTATGGAATTCCATTGACAAATTGGTGGGGAAAAAAGTCTGGAATTCCGATGTCCTCCATAGAGGGGTGGGTGGGGGGGGGGGGGGGGGTCATTATTATCTGGAATAGACCATTTTGTGGTTGCCATCTATAGATTAATTTACTGTCACTACAAACTCATTCTTATTACTATTTTATCATCTTTACAGTGCCATCTCAAACACTGTTTATAGTATTCTTGACCTATATTTTCTGATCTTCACAGTTCCAGATGTCTGATTATCATATGTATATACTCCAGTAAAATATGAACTTAAATCCGGTTCAAATTAAGCTTGATTTGTTTTCAAGAAAATATATTCAATTAAATTGCAATATTATTTGTATATAATATATAGATAGAGAGAGCTTTTTTGAACAATCTTATGTTGTTATACCGGGATTATACAAACTACAGTTTTACCATTTCATGTTCCAAGCATTCATGAGGCTATTAACAATTTCTACGCGGCAGACGACATTCCACAAGATTTCACAAAATGTTTCAAAAAAATTCAACATTATTGAATTTCATTACCATATTTGGAATCACCATGAGAAATGCATTGATATAAGTACAAACATGCTTAGTTTTGGTTCTGTAATCCTTGAGATATACCTTGAAAGTTGGGAAATGTTAACTGACAAATCTGTTTTGTATATGGTAAAACCAATAGCAATGTGGAAAGTGTTATTACTGATTAGGCATAGTGTAAAACAAAATTGTGTCAGAATGTATTCAAGTTTTTATATACCTATCTTGATGTAAAGGGTGAGTCAAAAAGAAGTTTACCCGGATTGGTGATGTTTTAAAAAACAAACAAATGACACTCGAGAGTTCAGTAAAGCATATATTTAACAAGCATTCTCTCCTGCTTATCAGGAAAAAGGAATGACACAAATTGAGCATTGCTAAGAGGAGTTATGTCTATTTTAATAAAGGTACTCATTTTGCAAGCTGTCCACGGAATACTTGACCAAACAAATGTATCATCCTGGTATTATTTTTCATATCAGATAACACCGAATTTACGACAAAAATTGTACCCTATTTTGTTCTTTAGCCTTGAATACAAAATCATACGGGACTATAATTATAAGTATTTCTTCATACAGGGTGAGTCAAAAAGAAGTTTACCCGGATTGGTGATGTTTTAAAAAACAAACAAATGACACTCGAGAGTTCAGTAAAGCATATCAGCCAGTAGGGAGGTCACGCTGCATGTCATATTTTGTTATACGCAAGAAAACAATGGAGTATCAGTGATTGCAATTTTGCTAGAAATAGCTTCGGAAAATGGTCTATTTGGGCTTCTCAAAAACTGAGAAACGTGTTAAAAATCATGTAGAATTATAGAGGAGGGTCAATAACATCTGCAGAATGGTAAAATGTATAGTTTTAAATACGTTTGGTGACCAAATTTATGTCGTAAAATGTTGGACAATTCACGTTTTGAAAATCCGTGGTCTTCACAATTACAGGAATCCTAACTCATTCTAAACCTCACCAAATCATGAAATGAACCCTCGTCTACAAAAAAGTCCGTGTACGTATTGCTCTATCTGCTTGGAGATAGCGAAGACCACGGAAACCTCATAGCTTTATACCACGGAATGAAATCTGCCATAGACATTACATGCGAATATCATCGTACAGATTTGCACAGCAGACCTCTGTGTAGGTAGTGTTGACAATAGCATGACAATAGCAAGGTCGTTTGACTATTGTGTTTGTGCATGTTTGTGACGACTGACCCCGTTTAACAATCTTCATAGCTTTCAATAGGGCTTGGGTGACCTAACTATTGACTGATATATTTAACAAACAAGATCCAGAGATATAATTGTATACATTTCGTACAATCCACACACAATTATGTCAGAATTCTGTACACAATTATTTGAACATTTTTGTTTGGTGCAAAACATGAAGAAAATGTGGGTACTTGATTAATTTTGGAGAGGAGTTCATACTGAATACGAGGGGCGTTCAATAAATACCTGCAACCATTAAAAATCTTTGAACCGTGACATGTGTCAATAAAATAAACTTATGATACCTAAACTGTAAGTCTTACCCCTTTCTCACAGAAAATTTCAAATATGTGGGTCATTTTTATCATGTAATTTCAGTACTATAAACATCATGGTCTCTGGGCACTGAAAATTGACAAGAATCAGCAGTATAAAACAAGCGCCAATATTAACACTTTTAACGCATGTATCTTAATGCATGCCATAAACTTGTCTTTCAAATTTCCCGCCATTGGTTGGTTCAGTAACATTTAATTCCCTAACCAGTGCCCTGAGATCATGGTATTCACAGTGCTGAAATGTAATGATAAAAATGACCTACGTGTTTAAAATTTTCTGTGAGAAAAGAGTAAGACTTACAGTTTAAGTATCTTAAAGGCATATTATGTGATCTTTTCCAAGTAGCGCCCTCTGTAATTGATTTTTACTATGAAAGCAGATTTTCTTGCAGTTTTGCATTTTGATCATAAATCATAAAGATCTTCTAAGTTACAGATCGATACGATTCCTAATTACTTCAAAATCATGGTTTGAAAAATAGATTGTACCAAGCGGTACAATCTATTTTTCAAATTTACTCTAAATTCACTCTTTAAACCATGATTTTGAAGATATTAGGAATCGTATCGCTCTGTAACTTGGGATATATTTATGATTTATGATCAGAAAAGTAAATCTGCAAGAAAATCTGGTTCCAATTTTTTCTCTCGAGGATTGAGGGTGTCCCATTGAAAAAATCACATAATATACCTTTAAGTTTATTTTACTGACATATGTCACAATTCAGAGATTTTCAATGGTTGCAGGTATTTATTGAACGCCCCTCGTATGTATGACAAGTAGACATTTTTATTTATTTATCATTTGGCTTTGTCAATTTATACATGAGAATGATTGTGTACATCAATAACTAAAGTAACTAAAATGACAAGGTCACTAACACTTTCCAAGTGGCAGGGGTCTGCAGACGACATTCCAAAATTTCACTAACTGTTTAAAAAATTTCAAAATTATTTAATTTCATTACCATATTTGGAATCGCCATGAGAAATGCATTAAAATAAGTACAAACATACCTAGTATTGATTTAGTAATCCTTGAGATAGACCTTGAAAATTTGGTGTATCCTTGGTGTAATTCATTTATGAGTTAGACTGGTGTTAAGCCTCTATTACTGAATAAAGCTGTCTAATCCTTTAATCCTTTAACACAGTTTAACACAGATTTTGTGCTAGGCTAATTCTGTGTAGAATTACATGAAGGATAAACCGAAAATTGGGAAAAGTGTCTGACAAATCTGTTTTGTATAATGTGGTAAAACTAATACCCGCGTGGAAAGTGTTAACATTTAGCTTTGTCATTTTATACATGAGGACACTTGTTTACATCAAATAACTAAATGACCTATGACCCAGGTCATTAAGCAAGAATTTTAATAGAGGATTTTTGCCCTGTGGGATGTTCGACAATTATAATTTGTCATTATTTCTTTCAATTTTCTACATTAATATGTCAGGTTTACAGAGTTAGTTAATTATAACTGTACAAAAGTATAAGAGGTTAAAATTAAGACAATTTGTAGTATAATTTGCATATTTTGCATAATTTGCATAATTAATAGATCAAATCTTATACCACCATAGAATGTTGTAAATACTAACTTGTGTATGATATCAATGAATTGTATATGATAAATAATTATTACCATACATCAACTTATAATAAATAGAAACATTTATGATATCTTCTTGTGTTTGTATTGTACTTGATCAATTCTGGGGTAAATACAGAGTGTCTCAGAAAAAATATCCTGTTACCTTAAATGCCACTCTTTTTTTTAAATAAAAAAGCAAATATGAATAATAGCCCAACGGACATTAAAGGTATGTTATGTGATCTTTCCAGGGAACGCCCTCAACATCGAAAAAAAAATTAAAAGCAGATTTTCTTGCAGATTTACATTTCTGATCATAAATCGTACATACATTCCAAGTTACAGGGCGATACAATTCTTAATTACTTCAAAAATCATGGTTTTAGAGTGAAAATAAACTGTCGGGATAACACGACAGTTTATATTTTCACTCTAAATTCACTCTAAAACCATGATTTTGAGGTAATTAGGAATTGTATCGCTCTGTAACTTGGAATGTATGTACGATTTATGATCAGAAATGTAAATCTGCAATAAAATCTACTTTCTAAAAAAAATCATGAATAGAGGGTGCTCTCTGGAAAAGATCACATAATATGCCTTTAATAGGTTAATAATTAACTAGAGCGGTTCTCGAGTTTCGTCGGTATTTCAGTTCTGGGCGTGAGTGGTTCATTTATGCTATGGATCCGACCAGAACCATGAGTTGCCGCATATATGAGCACATGTCACTTTTGCTTGAAATGTTATGACTGCTATTATTTATCTTTATGTTTTGTTATTTCCACTTTTTACTCCTCATTCCAGATAACTTTGGTCATTTTTAAATCCTATTGTGAGTCCGAATTAAATTGAATGACATTCTAACTAGTTGCTTGAGGACATTAATATCAGATCAATGCACTCAACTTATGGGGCCCCGGATACTTTTTTGGTAGGGATGTGCCGCCAGCAAAATGAAAATTGACCAATACATTTACCAATTTTCATGAGGAAATGGACCCATATATTTATACCCATAATTTGTCTACACATTTGACAGATTTTGCTAACATTTCTGTGAACATTTCAAAAATTATAATTTTTGAAAACTTAAAACGTTAGCATAATTTTTTTAGTTTTTACATTTTTACATTTTTACATTTTTGCATTTGCAAGTGCATTTTTACATTTGCATTTGTAAATTTGCAAATTTTGAATTTACAGAAATTTGTTGAGACCATCTGATTTTTCCTGATACTGAGATAATTATCTTTAGACACATGCATCTGAAATAATATCATCTCCGTCAGATTACAGAGAAACAATGCCATAGAATCAAATATTTCTAAAATAACCGATAAGTCGGATGTCAGGGATATATTAATACAGAATAACAGATTTAAAAAATGACATCATCTAGGTAAGTCAGTAGTATATAGCAAAACGGATAATGCTACAGTATTATAACAATGGCTATCAGCCGTGGATAGTAAATGAATGCAACTCTATCAGCAGTAAATAGCAATTTAATACAATGATGAATGATATAATGTTATCAGCAGTAGATTGCAAGTGAATATAATTTAATCAGCAGTAGATAGCAAGATAATACAGCACTATCAGCAATAGATAGCAAGTGAATATTATGCTATCAGCAGTAGATAACAAGTGAATATAATGCTAAAACGTTAGGACATGCTACTAATAGCATTGTATTCACTTGTTATCTACTGCTGATAACATTATATTCAAATGCTAGTTATTGCTGATAGCATTACACATTCACTCAGTGGCGTGTCCAAATTCGGTTAAATTGCACCAATTCGGATAAATTCGTGGTTAAAAAAAAGTGGTTTTATTCCATTCTATCCAGTTTCAAGACGTCATTCGGGTGAATCGAAACCGAATTAGTATAAAAATAGCACACTTTCGCGTGTATGTCCAAGAGCATCATTTGAAAGCCCATTTAAACCCAAAATATATCTTAATTATGACAAAATTCAACCGTTTTAAAGATATTTAGCGGGCCCCAAAAATTAGAAGGAAAAAATACCAACACTATATAGATACTGACCAAATTATAAGAAAGCACAAAAATTAGTTTCCAAGTACTCGGATGACATGGATGAAAACAGTGTATCGCATCAATATCAATGTTTGTGTGACAATGACTAGAAACACGCAGAAACACGCTCTATGTTTGGAACCGGCAATAATCGGCAATAAACCCAATAGAAACAGAAAGGCGATTCTTAGCTGGAGAAGAAACCGCTAATAAACGCTAGGTTTGCCCAGTAGAAACAGGCAGAACCCGGCAATAATCGGTATTTTTGGTAATCACAAAAACCTTCACAAACCAGGTAACAGCGGTAACTTTTCGCGAGTAGAAACAGGGGGGATTAAAAACTGACCGATTGAAACTTATGGGGCAATCACATGTATCCGTGTGAGCTGGGCGGCCCCTTACCGTCTTATAGAAAAACAACACGGTGAACAATCAGCAAAAAATGTCAACGGCCGCATTGATTTTTTTTTTGTCACCGGGTTCATACTGTTCTATACCGGGTCCTTATCGGCCTAGAACCGGGCTCATACCACCTCCTCACCAGGTCCTCACCGGCCAAAACGCTTGGGTACCGACCAAACCGCCTTGATAACGTCATCAAACTGCCCTGTATAAGCTGAGCGCTCAAGCTCGCCGCTTCGCTCACATTCCGGGAATCTCTGTAAAATACTTTTGTACTCACATGTATCCGTGTGAGCTGGCCGGCCCATTACCGTGTGACAAATTGGTGCACACGATGGCACACGGTGATGTCACACGGTGGGCCGTTTCCCGTCCGTTGAACACGTTGCCGGGGACATTGCCGGCCATCCGCGCCTGGCAGGAAGTTTGACCATTCTCAAAACTCTTGCCGGGTGAGTAAAAGCAGCGGCAAACGGTGAGAGCCCGGTTTGAGGACGGTATACAGACGGCGCACCCGTTTCGCGCCCGTTCGCAAGGCGATAATGGTAGGCGGCCACCTTACCGTCTAATAGAAAAACAACAGAGTCCAAACAATCAGTAAAAAATGCCCATGTCATTGATTTTTGTTGGTGGTCACCGGGTCCATACCGTTATATACCGGGTCTATGCGGGGTCCTCACCGGCTTGGTACCGGGCTCACCGTCCTCATACGTGGCTAGCTTACCGTTCTCGCCGGGTGCATAACACTTCCTCACCGGTCCTCGGTCCATACCGCTCTACACCGGGTCTGTACCGGGTTCTCACCGGCCTGGTACCGGGCTCACCGGCCTCATACAGGTCTAGCTTACCGTTCTCACCGTGTCCTCACCGTGTGCATACCACCTCCATACCGGCTCCTAACCGGTCGGAACGCCTGGTACCGGCAGAAACGTCTTGATTATATCATCAAACCGCCCTTTTTAAGCTGAGCGCTCAAACTCGCCGCTTTATTTGCATTCCGGAATTCGTACGACCAACATCTATAATACACTCTAACAGTAAAATAACTAAACCTCACTCTTTCGAGAGCACTAGGAGGGACGGCTCTTCTAGGAAGTGAAGTTCACTCTTTTCAGATTGATTTTTCACTCTTTTCAGATTGATTTTTTACTCTTTTAAGATTGATTTTTCACTCTTTTAAAAGTGATTTCCACTCTTTTCAAAGTGATTTTAACTCTTTTTAGAGTGATCGCTCTTTTTTAGAGTAAACTTCACTCCAAAAAAAGAGCTGTCCCTCCTAAAGCTCTCGAAAGAGTGAGTTTTATCTCTTTTACATTTAGAGAGTTGCAACATGCCTGCTGAGAGTCCGTTCCGCGAACGGTTACCAGACTGAATGCGGCCATTCGCAGCCCGCGTCGCTAAGATGGTCGACGTCCACTACCGTCCATCACCGCCCTGCGAATGGGCGTGAAACGTGTGTGAAACGGGTGCGAACGGGTGCGCCGTCTTTATACCGTCTTCATATCGGGCTCCTATCGTTCGCCGCCGCTTTTACTCACCCGCCAGGAGTTTTGAGCATGTTCAAATCTCCGGTGGTAGGCAAAGTCCCCTGAACGTGTTCAACGGACGGGAAACGGCCCACCGTGAGTGCCGCCGTCCGCACCCATTTTTCACACGGTAAGGGGCCGCTCAGCTTACACGGATACATGTGATTGCCCCATTAGCGTTTACTTTTTGCAGTGCTCCAGCAGAAACACGCTCCTGGTTTGTGAAGGGTTTTTGGGATTACCAAAAATACCGATTATTGCCGGGTTCTGCCTGTTTCTACTGGGCAAACTTAGCGTTTATTAGCGGTTTCTTCCCCAGCAGAAACACGCTCTAAGTCACCCCAAGCCCACGGGTCAACTCAAAAGAGGTGCATGGTGACATGCTGAGACGATTATAACTAGTTATAATCGTCTCAGGTGACATGTAGACCGTACGCGTAACACACACAACTCAGTGTCAACTAACAATGGAAAATGTCCTCTATTATAATAATTGTGCTCAATTATTGCTATGTAGCAACTATGTAGCAATTTCAAGTCATGTTCACAGTTGTTGACCCAATTTGATAATAGGATACATTGTTGAAATGTAAGCTCCCCTGTCAATGTGCCACTGTCTCAGATGCACCATCCCTGCACCTGTCAATAAAATGCTATGTTATTTACTTATTTATTCCCCGAATGACTTTACACCATTTTGGCCGATTATCAGGGCCGGATTAACCTTTTGGGTGGGGGGGGGGGGGGGTTGGCCTGGTCCAGTCCACAATTTGGAGGCCCAAAACTCACCATGGGCAACCATTTCTCTCAAGTGGCTAAAAATGAATACGGATGACCAATGGCGTAGCCATGATTGAAAAACAGAAATTTACTATTGTACACTAATTTTGCCACAACTGAGGTACATTTTGGCTTTATAAACGAGCTTATACAATTATTTGTCTTGGCAAATGCGCGCTACGATAATTTGCATTTTTGTATAAATTTGACTAGCAAAGTTCCATATGTTGAAGTTCCAGCCTAATGTAATTACAGACAGGCCACGAGTTACCGACCCCCCCCCCCCCCCCAACCCCCGATTTGGGTTTGGTTATGCAGGATGTGAGCACTCTTACCTTGCATGGAATACGTGATGATCTATCCCTTCAAGAGGTATTCAGGCAGAGTTACCACCGTGTTTCTCCAATGCCATTTTTTCTAAAAAAACATGGACATCATTGTACTTTGTACAACTTACACATTACATCAGGTAGTCATTGCCACACAAACATTGATATTGATGCGATACACTGTTTTCATCCATGTCATCCGAGTACTTGGAAACTAATTTTTGTGCTTTCTTATAATTTGGTCAGTATCTATAGTGTTGGTATTTTTTCCTTCTAATTTTTGGGGCCCGATAAATATCTTTAAAACGGTTGAATTTTGCCATAATTAAGATATATTTTGGGTTTAAATAGGCTTTCAAATTATGTTCTTGGACATACACGCGAAAGTGTGCTATTTTTATACTAATTGACGTCTTGAAACTGGATAGAATGGAATAAAACCACTTTTTTAACCACGAATTTATCCGAATGGGTGCAATTTAACCGAATTTGGACACGCCACTGAGTGAATGTGTAATGCTATCAGCAATAACTAGCATTTGAATATAATGTTATCAGCAGTAGACTCAGTAATTTGAAGGCAAAATAGCTAAAGATTTAGCTAAAAGTCATGTTTTAGTGGATTTTTTTTATTTTTAAATCCAATGGCAAATGGCTTCATGCTCACAATGTTACTCAACATTACAATATTTTGGGCCTCCTCTCCCTCGAGGCCTCCAAACATTATCGTTCTACGACAGATGTTTAATGTGGGGACTACGAGTTGTGATACTCGATGCAAGAAAAAGTCTTACAAGACACACGTGAAGGTCATCTGGGCCCATATGGAGGCCCGGAATAGACAAAGACATTGAACATCTGGTCAAAGGTTGCCAAGGGTGTCAAGTAAACTCTCATCTAGCGTAGAAAGCACCACTGCACCCATGGGAATGGCCTACAAAACCATCAACGCATACACGTTGAGTACGCGGGGTCCATATATGGCTTTATGTTTCTGGTTGTTTTTGTGTTGACGCACAATCAAAATGGCCGGAAGAGATTCCTATACGTAATCCACATCATCAGTCAAGACTGTCTCCATTTTGGGAAATATATTCGCGCGCAATGGCTTACCATGCCAACTGATAAGTCACAATGGCAGCGTTTTCACCTCGGATGAGTTCAACGATTTTATGACAATTAACGGCATTAAACACATAACGTCGGCTACATGTATCATCCTGCAACAAACGGATTGGCTGAACGTTTATTGCGCAGTTATTCAAATAAGCACTCAAATCTGCTGAAGGAGACCACGGAGCTGTACAACTTAACTTGGCAAGCTTCCTGTTAGCATATCGCAACGCTGAACATAGCGAACTTAAGGTTAATTAAGTTAACAACATTGAACACAAAATGCTTTTCCTGCACACTGACCATTAACGACGTTAAAATTCTGTGATTCATTGACGTTTACGCGGGATCGGGGAAAACAACGTTAAATCGATTCTCCCAAGAATCAACGCCGATTCTGATTTTGTGAAATCTCGTACCTTTCAATTTCTTGGTCATTAGGTTCTCTTACAAACCAGAACTGTAAATGATTCATGGTGAATCGAACTTTATGCTTACACGTACCAACACTGTACTTGAGTCGATACTTTTTAGTACTTTATTTATTTGAATAATTCCAGGGCCTAAAATAAGGACAAATATGTTTTGGTTGCAAAGGTAAACTGTCACCCCATGCCCCTGATACCTCCAACCCCCCCCCCCCCCCCCCCCCCCCCACCCCGAACACAAATACATGATTGTGGCATTTCTTACCAACATCATTTTTGGAAACAACATCGAACATTTATTTATTTTCTTTAAAACTGGATCTATGAATGCTTCACGGGAACGCAGGAACAGGGAAATCTACGTTATTCTTACATGTGTCAACGCTGTTTAAATAATTCAATATGGTTTAATAAATTGAGCATTTGAAAAGAAAATCGAATATTGCAGGAGTCTCTTGCTAAACATCCTGTACGGAATATGGATTACCTACTAATATAGATAATTACCGCATTTAGATGATGTCCAAATTCTTCACCGTTGGGTCAAATATCGTCAAACATCTTTCCAACGCTACAAGATATGTTGGCGAATGGTTATGAGCGTGCCACCATCTAAAAAAAACCGGTGCTTGATGATTGACGTTACTTTAATCGATGAAACATTGAATATGATAGGAGACGATAATGCATCAGCTTTTACGCCCAAAGACCGTCTTTGAAACCGATTCAGATGTAGCGATTTACGATATAAACCTACCACTCGGTAGTCAAGCTATACGATATTAGGAAATACTGGTGATGCGAGCCACTCCTCCTTTTCGCCCAAAATGTAGACAATAGTAATAGAGAGATAGGGGTCTATGTACATGTACCAGTAGTATGAAATGCTTAGCACTAGTTCCGTGCCCATCTGCGAACCAACATAATACTCTATAGTGCATACAGCATTAGACTTGACCTCAAGTCTCACACTCACTACCTGATTACCCGGGCTCACTACCCTCTCTCTCTCCCAATCTGGTAAGGAGTATTATTTTCCATCAAATAGAAACTGTAGTGTATTATCTCTTATTGACCCTATGTTTACCTATTGGTCAATGTGAGAGAGATGCTGTATCATTATGGGGTCATACGCCACACCATCATCATTCATAACTCATGTATTTAGCAATTGTTTTGATATATTGGGGTATTTTGTCAAAACATAACGATAACACCCTACTTCCTCCTATTCTCTTTCCTGTCAAATACTGACTTCCCAAAACAACGTAACCAAATTGTCTTGCTTATCCTACATGTAGGAATACTGGGCTTATAGCTGGGGAACGGAGGCCCATTTGTAGTTTTTTTTTGTCCCTGCGCGCTCCCCAGCTAGGTAAAATCCGTGCTGATGTAAAGTTAGTGTGAAGTAAATGTAGGGTAAAGTCGCCAGTTTTCGGTCAGCGCCTTTTTTCGGTCACTTCGCCCAAATCGTGTAATGAAAATGACCTCGTCGTTATAAACTGACGGCTAAAAAACCGCCGCATAGTTGATGCCCGGTATTGCTTTTAAAATGGCGACGACCGATGCAATTACACGATTTTGGCCAAGTGATCGAAAATAGGCGCTGACCGAAAAATGGCGACTTTACCCTACTACAGCGTTGGAATAGTATGTTGAGATATACAGTTGGACTATGGAACGAGTATAGTTATACACAGTGGCGTAGCCAGGTTATTGATATTGGGGGGGCGAGAACTGAAAATGAACCGCAAGATTGTTTTGAGTCAAGACATGCGCGCGTAGCGCGCGAATTTTTTTGACTTTACACCTATTTTTGGCACGATTGAGGTAGATTTTGGCTCTAAACCAGCTTGTACCAACGACTATTGCATTAGGTGACTGATATGCGCGCGTAGCGCGCGAATTTTTTTCATATGTGTACTTTTGACCATCATAATTCCATGATTCCTCTGGTCAAATGAACCGACAGTGCCAATCTCAACCGACACGACGTCAATATTGGGGCCCCCCCCCCCCCCCCCTCTGGCTACGCCACTGGTTATACACTAATGTAGCTCGGTGAATGTGGCAGGTACGAAACCAGTGCTGTGCTGGAAATGCTACGCAGGTTGAAGCATGCGTGATTGGATTAAATTGGTAGCATAAAGAGCGGGGTGCGGTGTACACGTCATTGATGATAAAAACCGTTCTATAAATCACACAGCGGTGAGCAAGATTGCATGCAGCTCATCATAATCAGCTTCAAAAGTCACCGGACGGTGTTTGACCAATCGAGATCGGTGCGGTGTCTGACCAATCGGGATCGGTACGGTGTTTGACCAATCGGGATCGGTACGCCAAATGAACCTGTTTTTTCTAGATGATAATGCGCCCATCGTAATTACACAATTTATTTAACTTTGGGAATAACGTCAATTGGTATTTGACGAAGAAATTCTGACGCAGATTTTTGATTATAATAATAATAATAATAATATAATTTATATAGCGCCTAATATCCATTTACAAAGAAATGTTCAATGGCGCTGTAGAGTCAAGTGCTATGCACTGTATGCTTTCGAGAAGAGATGAGTTTTTAGTTTCTTCTTAAAAATGTTGACATTCGGGGATGACTTAATGTCCAGTGGTAATGAGTTCCATAGAACAGGTGCAGCTGATGAAAAGCAACGGCGACCGTACGTAGCGAGTTTCCATCGTGGTACTTCAAGGAGTAGTTTGTTGTTGGAGCGAAGGTTGCGGCATGTACGTCGATAATGGACAAGATCTGCAAGATATTGTGGAGCAAGTCCGTTTAAGGCTTTATAAGTTAGGAGCAAGATCTTGAACTCAATTCTGGATGATATTGGCAGCCAATGAAGCTGCTTGAGTGCAGGAGTGATATGGTCGAACTTTTTTGTGCGGGTAATGATTCTAGCGGCCGTATTCTGTGCACGTTGAAGAAGATGAAGATGTGTATCTGGGATACCATACAACAAGGAATTACCATAGTCAAGTTTTGATGAAACAATAGCATGAACAATAGTAGAACATGACTCATTAGTGAGGTACTTTCTAATATGACCAATTTTCCTGAGAAAGAAGTAAATTGAACGGCACGTAGACGAGACATGTTGATGGAAAGAGAAAGTATCATCAAAAATAACACCAATATTCCTGGCCTGTTTGGCAGGCGTAACTGAACAGGAGCCGATGTTGATAGAGTTGAAAGGCATTGGAGAGCGGTCAAACTTAGAGTGAATGTAAAGAACTTCTGTCTTAGAATCATTGAATTTCAGTTTGTTCTGCGTCATCCATTCCTTGATTTGAAGAACACCGCTCTGGATTGAGCTGATGGCTGATGCAGTATTAGACTTAGTGAATGAAAGATATAATTGGTTATCATCAGCATATTGGTGAAAGTTGAGGTTAAGGTGACGAATCAGATTTCCAAGAGGAGAAATGTAGATGGAAAACAGCAGTGGTCCTAAAACTGAGCCTTGAGGCACTCCGAAGTTTAGCAATTTTGATGATGAAGTGCTACCTTTAACAGAAACGGACTGAAATCTACCAGTGAGGTAGGAGCGAATCCATTGTAGAGCAACTCCTTTGATACCAAGGTTGGAAAGACGCTGGAGTAAAATACTGTGATCGATGGTATCGAAGGCTGCCGATAAATCTAGGAGGACTAACAAGACAACATTGCCGGAATCAAGGGATCTAGTAATGCTATTATGCACTGATAACAATGCTGTTTCCGTGCTGTGAAGTTTGCGGTAAGCTGATTGAAGAGGTTCCAACAAAGCATACCCTAATGCTGTGACGTTCCATATCGGTAAGTTATCAGTTTGCTTATTTTCTTATTTCCTTAATTTGATTTTTTCTTGTAAAGAAGAGCTTAACACTTTCCACGCGGTAGGCGTAAGGCGTCTGCAGACTCCAACATTTCACAAAATGTTTCAAAATTTTCAAAATTATTGAATTTCATATACCACATTTGGAATCATCATGAGAAATACATTAAAATAAGTACAAACATGTCTAGTATTAGATCATAAATCCTTGAGACAGACCTTGAAAGTTGGGAGAGGTTTCTGAAAAACCTGTATTGTATGTGGTAAAACTATAGCCGCGTGGAAAGTGTTAACGTGTGGTGATTTCCCGTATGATTTCGTGGAGGGCGTCTAATATAAACACCCTGGGATGGATATATCGACGGGGGATGGCAGTGGGGGAGGGTTGGAATATAAGGCCAAAATATGGAATAAAGCTATTAATTAAAAACTGCAGAAGGATGCTGAAAAATATACAATCAAACAGTTCGGGTTGTGCGTAAATAACGCTATAAAAATTGACAATTTACACGAAAAAGAGTACTCCCTGCCGATTTTCGATCGTTTAGGGGTCAAATTGGGAGGGGGGAGAAAACACACAACATCCTCATGATAGAGAATGGTGGCTTCAGAGGCCGACAAGCGTTTAAGGGGTGTTCGGAAATCTTTGGTCGTGCACCCCTACAGCAAAACAGTTGACTGGGGGGTCTTTTTTATTTCTTTTATTTTACAAATTAAAACCAATACATTTCGACCAAAACATTATACCAAGATGTAAACCAAGTTGCTTACAAATCGGTTTACCAATTCAAAAATATGCGTTTCGTATACATTTTACTGGAAAATGGCAAAAGCTCAGGTTTTCCATTTGCAAGTGTGAGCCAAGCCTGTTATCAGGGGCGTACGTAAGTGGTTAACTTATTGTTCAATATAGGCCTACATGAGTTTGATGTATTATTTGACAGGGAGGGTGTGTTAAGCGGGTATGCCCCTTCACCCTCCTCCGATTACTACCCTGTGATCCAAATGTAAGGGGTGTGCGTAGAAGTGAAAAGCTGAAATAAATATTGTACCGGTATTACATTTTCAGCGACAGCTATTTTCATCTTATTCTTCTTAAATTGCTCGTCATTTTTATTTTTATCTTCCTCGTGATACCCGAACTAGTTCTGGTAACAATAAGAAATATAGGTTACGCTGTAAGCATGGTAACTAGTATACGGTGCTCAAAAATATAAGTAATGAATATGACTCAGAATTCTTGTAATCCCAAAAGTATCAAATTATAAAACTGGGAAAGATCGTTTGGTATACCCTACCACTGCATGTATGTATTCAATGGGGACTTACATAGAATGACCCAAACCCTTTCACAGTGAGGGATAATTATTGATTATGGTAGGGTATTCTAAATCTTACCCGCTGTGTCTGTTTTCCTCTTTAATATGCAATGTTGCACAGGAAAATTGATTTACCGTTTACGTACATTGATTTACCGTTTACGTACATGATGATGAAGGAGACTACCGCTCAAACGTGCAATTTCAATAAAATTCTCAGTGTATTAACAATCAGTCGAAATATTCGATAATGTATTAATTGATAGTATGATGGGTATCAAGAGTGTGTCTATTGATCAATTATGTCTATCTACACGCATACTGGTCATATTGTCCAGTGTCCACCGTGAAAAGAACAAACATACAAATCGTACTTTATCTTGTCCTATGAGCCGTATTTTCCTTAATAGTAAACCCATTCTCCGAGTGCAAAAATCTAAAGATACTAAAGACGGACTTAATTAACAACTGTAGTATTTAGGTAGAATCTTTTGTTTTAGAATCATAAAAAAAATACTAGAACGTTGTACGTTATTTGTGAGCACTGTATTATATGAACGATGAGCGCATACGATATAACGATACCAATTCGCGGTTTTTTTCTTCAAAATCATGCGTACCCCAATGTCCTATTGTACGGTCCATCATAGCGTTGAATATAGTATCTAAATATAAATTGGTTGATATTTATGGATAATCAGTCACGAGATAAATTTAAGTAGGGCGCTCTAGCTTTCAACTCAAATTTTGTATGCGTATCATTATTTATGCTTTCAGTTTTTCTCATAGGGGAACTAACATGAATATAGAGTATAATTTTGATCAATAAATATAAAAAACCAAATCCTTATATTTCATCTGCCCTATCTACCAGAGATAGATGTGCACCTATACACCACATGTTGGATCTGGTATGGATGGGGTTGGAGGATTGATGGGTGTGGTGGAGGATGGATGGGGTGGAGGATGGATGGGGTGGAGGATGGATGGGTGGGGTGGAGGATGGATGGGTGGGGTGGAGGATGGATGGGGTGGAGGATGGATGGGGTGGAGGATGGATGGGGTGGAGGATGGATGGGTGGGGTGGAGGATGGATGGGTGGGGTGGAGGATGGATGGGTGGGGTGGAGGATGGATGGTGTGGTGGAGGATGGATGGGTGAGGTGGAGGATGGATGGGGTTGTGCTGGGGCGAAGTGTCCGGTGTTTTGAAACGTATTGCTGAATACTTAGTTTAGGATCTTCTTTCATCAATTAAAATTTTGTTATAACATCTCTTTAACTTTGGGAGAAAATAAAAAGAGTAAACAAGATTTTTTTTGGTATTTGTTTGTTTGTGGGTGTTTTTTTGTGTGTTTTTTTGTATTTTTTGTGAGGTTAAGTTTATTTCCATATGCATGTACTATGTTTTTTCTTTCTTTTTACCACTTTCAATGAAATTAAGTTCGGCCGTTATTTTATAGGGTGAGGCGGGTAGCGTAAATTGTTTTATGTTTGCATTTTTTTCTCCAATGAATTTACTATGAGGGATTGGATGAATAATAGATTGTTTTGGTGAATAATAATGAACTATTTGAAAACTGTATAACTTCGTTATTTTTAGATTAAAGCATTATTTGACTTCAGAATCATGAGGATATTTAGTACCTCCAGTGTTTAAGTTACGAGTATGTATTTAGAATTGTTGAATGATGATAATATACAACAAACTTTATAAGTTATTATTTTAAGGCTAGTGCTATAGTTGAATTTGGAATTATGGGGTATTTAGTAACTCCAATTTTAAATTATGGTTTTGGACATCGATACTTTGAAAGTTGATATTTTTCGAAGTTGAGTTAGAGTTGGTTTTTTGAGAAGTATTAATGGTAAACAATACCTAATTTGCTAAGTGGACAATTATTATTGTTTAGAATGTTCCAAATGAATATTGTTAATATTCGATTCATAAGAAGTATTACCCTTGTTTGTAATCAGTTTCTTTTAAAAGCAATTATCAAATAAAATTGAACTATTATGATTCTATTATAAAGTAACATTCTGATCGTTTATCCCCTGCTGTATGTTACAGAGTGTATGCAATGCAATACGATAGTTTGATCAGTTTCAAATTGGTGAAGCCTTCTTACAGCAGCGAATGAAATTCAGAAGGACGCTGGCGCGCTGAAGACAACACGCGGACTATGCATCATATGCGTGACGCGTGCGTTCGGCTAAAACCGCGTGCGTGTGGCCATAATTGCACGTATACGCTTGGATTACTTTTGCGCGCGGAGAGATAAAAACCGAATATTTCTCGCCAATTTGGAACTGATTAAACTTTATAGTTCTAAGCTATTGCAAAAGGGATACGCAACCAGTTTGTTCTACATTCAATTCAGTTGGTGCGTTACATCTCAATTCATAACATGAATTAATTACTTTATCAAATATATATCATGAAACAGGTATATCCTATTTCTGAAAATGGTAGTGGCATTCCCGACATGGTGGTTTCTATATCTAATCTGAAACGCGGATATGTATTGCAATGAGAATGCACTTTATGTATCAATAACATTATTAATAATGCTAATGAGTCTTTGAATTGCTGTTTTCGTTCTTTATATAGGACCCTTTTTCTGAGAAGAATTTGATGCCGATCAGCATTCGGTTTTCGAGGAATCGACTAGGCCCCTTGCAATTAAATGTGAGTTTACTGTTGCCCGCGCGCGTCCAAAAGTCACCCGCGTGGTATATGTAATATTTTAAAAATATTTAATTATTTCATTGTTTACAGCTTTTTCATAAGCTTTTTAACACTTTTCTGACGATAAAATTAGCCGATGAGCCGCATGGCAATACTTCCAGGTTGGGAAAACATTTCTGGGAAGTAAAAAACTCTGCACGAAACTTTCAACTGTCGCTTTGTATTGAAATGTGTGCATTTGAAGTATATTTGTAGGCACGGCAGTTGATTACTGCGCAATCGCTTCAGCGCATGACGTCACATCATAACCGCCGAACTTCTTTGGAGTTTCCTAGTGCATTCTGGGTAATATTTCAGGTTTGTTTACGATCGCCATCTTTAAAATTCTCCGAGCTAGCGTAACGATTTTTTTTTTACAAACATCGATCGAATATCTCATTAATATTCAAAATAGGGATAAAAAAATGCAATATATGAGTAGACTCCTTTATAAAAGAAACAAAATGCAAAGCCAAGGCAGTAGGTGGTGGTAGGACATAATTAACAGCATTTGAATTGTATTCGTACCTTGGATAATAGTTAACAACGCCGACAATATTAAATCAGGTGACTTTACCCCAAAATATTACAATATTAATATTAAATAGTCACCTCGTCCTGCTTTTCAAAAACGCAACAGTAAACTCACATTTAATTGCAAGGGGCCTAATCGGTTAATACAGCCAGTGGGTTGACGTAAAACTACGGTATGAATACGAGCCTTCAGATTTTTGTTATCGTTGACAAGGAACAGTAACCGTTAATTATAATAGGTTTTTTTAATTTTTATAAAATCATACAGATCTTTAAATATTAATTCCGGTGAAAATCGAGAAGAAAAATGGGGTTGTCATGTTGGTCAAATGCGTTTCGTTTCACACTGCATAACCATGTATGACCATGTACCTAATGACCATTCACAACCTTGTAATGTGACTGATAGGTCATTCAATTAATCTGCTTTTAAAAAGGGTTGATTTGAAAAGGTCGGTAAGATTTACGTAGTTCACTCTACTAAATAAAGACAGTATTAGGTTGTGACTATCCATGGGTATTCAGATTAACCGAGATAGTTACGTAAACTTGAGGCGCATCTACACCCGCTTATGTATGTATATGTAATAACTAATGTACTTCAAGTTACGCAACCGGGATTCATACTATCAACGTCACTACCTCACAAATTGAAAGAGACCATATAATTAAACCAGTTGGAAGAAGAATAGAAGTTATTTGAAGTAGCGAGAAACATCTCTGTCTTCGTTGAGTCTTTAAAAATAAGAGACAGTTTTAAAGGATAATTCTGATAAATATCTACTTCTCGTAGCTATATAACGATCGCTTATGCAACCAGCGACAGGTGTCGACTTTTCTTCATCAACCTGTGACGAAACACAACGGTTTTTTACTCTGTTAAGCCTATGATGAGCAAAACAATGTACTTCTTTTATAGAGTATTTGTATTTACTATTATATTTATCTTCGGGTTTCCCGTTGTTCATGCTATTTATGACCAACCCATCAATTGTTCGATTGGATGCGATGAATTTGTATATTCCCCTTTTTATGGAGAGGTAACTTTAATGAATACCCGATTCCAATGCCCAGATATGTGCACATGTATTTTAGGCCATCATGATTTAACAATAAGTTGTCCTAATGGAACCTCATCGGTATTGCAAGTTTTGTATCCGACCTCCTTGAATCGATTATCATGGAGAAACACTGGCATACATGGTATAGATCCACACGCGTTTGTAGTGTCTGAGTATACTAGCCGAAACACTACTACAGTCCCTGAACTAACAACCTTTTACACATTGTATTGGAGTAGTCTATATTTGCTTAATGTATCCATCAATAGTATTGTGAAGCTTCACCCACGTCAATTTGAAGCTCTCACGAACCTGGAATGGTTATCGCTAACAAGCAATAATATTTCAGAGGTACACCCACTGTCGTTTCAAGGTCTTGCAAACCTGCGTACGCTACATATGTCTGATAATAATATTGTAGAGCTACATCCACTATAGTTTGAAGGGCTTACCAACCTGAACTATTTAGATTTGTCGAAAAATAATATTTCAGAGGTACACCCACAGTTGTTTCAAGGTCTTGAAAACCTGCGGGTGCTAGATATGCCTAGTAATAATATTGTGGAGCTGCATTCACTACAATTTAAAGGGCTTACCAACCTGGAAGATTTAGATTTGTCAAACAATATTATTTCAGAGGTACACCCACAGTCGTTTCAAGGTCTTGCAAACCTTCCTACGCTATATCTGTATGATAATAATATTTTGGAGCTGCATCCACTACAGTTTGAAGGACTTACCAACCTGAACTATTTAGATTTGTCAAACAACAATATTTCAGAGGTACACCCAAAGTCGTTTCAAGGTCTTGCAAACCTTCCTTCGCTATATCTGTCTGATAATAATATTGTGGAGCTACATCCACTACAGTTTGAAGGGCTTACCAACCTGAACTATTTAGATTTGTCAAACAATAATATTGCAGAGGTACACCCACAGTCGTTTCAAGGTCTTGCAAACCTGCGTAAGCTATATCTGTCCGATAATAATATTGTGGAGTTGCATCCACGACAGTTTGAAGGGCTTACCAACCTGAACTATTTAGATTTGTCAAACAATAATATTTCAGAGGTACACCCACAGTCGTTTCAAGGTCTTGCAAACCTTCGTAATACGCTTTATCTGTCTGATAATAATATTGAAGAGCTGCATCCACGACAGTTTGAAGGGCTTACCAACCTGAACTATTTATATTTGTCAAACAATAATATTGCAGAGGTACACCCACAGTCGTTTCAAGGTCTTGCAAACCTGCGTACGCTATATCTGTCCGATAATAATATTGTGGAGCTACATCCACTACAGTTTGAAGGGCTTACCAACCTGAACTATTTAGATTTGCCAAACAATAATATTTTAGAGGTACACCCACAGTCGTTTCAAGGTCTTGCAAACCTGCGTACGCTGTATCTGTCTGATAATAATATTGTGGAGTTGCATCCACAACAGTTTGAAGGGCTTACCAACCTGAACTATTTATTTTGGTCAAACAATGATATTTCAGAGGTACACCCACAGTCGTTTCAAGGTCTTGCAAAACTGCGGTGGCTATATCTGTCTGATAATAATATTGAGGAGGTGCATCCACGACAGTTTGAAGGGCTTACCAACCTGAAATATTTATATCTGCCAAACAATAATATTTTAGAGGTACACCCACAGTTGTTTCAAGGTCTTGCAAACCTGCGTACGCTATATATGTCTGATAATAATATTGTGGAGCTACATCCACGACAGTTTGAAGGGCTTACCAACCTGAACTATTTAGATTTGTCAAACAATAATATTTTAGAGGTACACCCACAGTTGTTTCAAGGTCTTGAAAACCTGTGGGTGCTAGATATGCCTGGTAATAATATTGTGGAGCTGCATGCACTACAATTTAAAGGGCTTACCAACCTGGAAGATTTAGATTTGTCAAACAATAATATTTCGAAGGTACACCCACAGTTGTTTCAAGATCTTGTAAACCTGTGGTACCTATGCCTGGTAATAATATCGTGGAGCTGCATCCACTACAGTTTGAAGGGCTAACCAACCTTGAAGAATTATATTTGTCAAACAATAATATTTCAGATGTACACCCTCAGTTGTTTCAAGGTCTTGCAAGCATATGGTGGCTATATATGTTTGGTAATAATATCGTGGAGCTGCATCCACTACAGTTTGAAGGGCTTTCCAACCTGAACTATTTAGATTTGTCAAACAATGATATTTCAGAGGTACACCCACAGTTGTTTCAAGGTCTTGCAAACCTGCGGAGGCTATATATGTCTGATAATAATATTGTGAAGCTGCATCCACGACAGTTTGAAGGGCTTACCAACCTGAAATATTTATATCTGCCAAACAATAATATTGCTGAGGTACACCCACAGTTGTTTCAAGGTCTTACCAACCTAGACTCTCTCTATATATCCAACAATGATGTACATGTAGTTGAAATACACCCGCGCCAGTTTGAAGACCTTACCAATTTGAGGCTATTGTATCTGGACAACAATCACATTGAGGTCATATATTCACAGACATTACAATCACTTAATGAACTTGAGATCATTGAATTAAGTAACAATAATCTGCAACTATTTGAGCTACATAAGTCAACGCAGTACGAACAATTGGTTTATATTTCCCTTCATAAAAATAGGTTGTCGAAATTCCCACGAGGTGTATTTCAAAATGCGTTGAGTTTGAAATATCTCGATGTGTCTGAAAACAGGTTTAATGAATTTGATACACGGTTGTATTTTGTGAATAATTCAATGACACATCTTGAGATATTAGATTTGAGACGCAATAAGTTGCACAAAGTAAACTCTGGATCTTTCATATATGTTCCCGACACAATCAAGTTATTGGTGGACAATGCTGCTACTTGTTGCTTCATAAAATCAGCAAAATGCACTGCCATAATACCACGATCACAATTCTTGACATGTGGTAGATTGCTTTCAAATCAGCATCAAAGAATTACTATGTGGATATTGGGGATTTTTGCCGTTATTAGTAACGTTTGCACACTGTATTATCGGTACACACACAGTGATAACGTAAACAAAGTTTAGCTTTTGATAATCTCAAATCTCTCAATCTCAGATCTTTTCATGGGTATTTATATGCTAGTGATAGCCTCAGCAGATATATATTATTGGAACCTAGGTTATTTCCCCTCTGAAGCATGGAGATCAAGCATTACATGTAAGGTAGCCGGGACTTTATCCGTCCTATCAAGCGAGACCTCAGTATTCCTCGTTACTCTTTTAAGCATAGACAGATTAATGGGTATTAGATATACTTTTAGCACGAAGAGATTAGGCACAACTTCAGCCAGGGTAGCCATAGCTGTACTTTGGGTAGTATCCGTTATATTGAGTATCATTTCACTCATATTGCCAATGATTAACCCTGATATATACGACGTATCCGAGGTGTGTACTGGTCTCCCTCTGTCTCGACGAAATATTTTCCAAACTACATATTGGACATATGATTTAGGAATAGATGTATGGGATTATATTAATGAAAAACCTATTGTACTTAATAATACTCTCGATACTGTCGTTGGCACTAAACCAGGCATGTATTTCGGCATTGCGATTTTTTCAATTGTTAATTTTATATGCATTTTGATAATTACTTTCGCCTATATGGGGATATTCATAACCGTGCGACAAACAGCCAAAAACGCCGGGGGAAATCAAAGTCAAAAGGAAGAACTCCGAATGGCTTTCAAAATGGGCGTGATAATTATAACAGATATGATGTGCTGGCTGCCTATCATTATACTTTCGATATTTGTACAAAGTGGGAGTCTTATAGTCAAACCTCAGTTGTATACCTGGATTGTAACGTTCGTACTGCCAATTAATTCCATGATCAATCCATTTCTATATTCATTAGCCTCAGTAATATATGAGTTCATAGACAAGATGAACACAGATAAAACGCGTGCTGTCGATGTGATAGCTCTAAGAGAACGGTAAAGTTAAAACACATTTCTACAGATCAAAGGGTTATTTTTATGTATAAAATTTGTAATCATCCGTGTGAATCCACTTTCAAAAACTACCCTTAACGCGGATTCTCAAAGAAGGAAAAATAACAATTAACAAGGATTATAACTCGACGAATCATACTCACAAAGCAAAATATATAGGTCAAGACAGGAAACGTGCAGTAATGATTCAGTTTTGTCAGTGATCTTTTCTAATAGGTCTAACGGTTAGAGTCAACGAGTTAACTTTTAATTGACATGAATTTCTGATGAAGAAAGTATGATTTTGAGGCAAATAATTCTTCAAAATTCGGCAATGTTATGAAAGTTTGTAAGTAAGTACGGACTTGAAGACTTGTGCCTCATTAGATAACACGTTTACATCCATTTCAAGATCGTATGTGTCTTGAGATAAAGGATTTGTTGCCAAATTAACCACGCCAATTTTGAATTTCTGCTCTTTTTCGGTAAAATTGAAAATGGAAAAAATGCACCGTGAGACCTGAAATAACCTGAATTTTTTTTTGCACGATTGCGCAAAATCCCGGTGCCTAGCCTAACCATTTTTGCCTATTTTCACAATGATGACATGTGACTAATCGACCTAAGCAACCCTTAGCAGCACGGATTCAGGTTGAATAAGACATATTCTCTAAAATTGGCGATTTTGATACCCTTAGCATGGATGGTAGGACAGTAGGACTTATTGGATAACCCTCGTATTACTATAATAGCACGATACAATAATATACATACTTAGAGGGTCGTATTCTCGTACTAAACACGGTTTTAGCATAAAACTGTGTCTAACTTAAACGCGAGTTTATCTTTTAAACAACGTGTTTAACTAGAGTGGTCGTGCGTTACTGTATACAGGTATTTATTTTTGTTGTGGCCCTAATGGATAACAATAGATATCGACCGAATACCTCAAAAGCACGTATATTTTAAATACTACACGATCTGAACTCAGCTTGGCAGCAGGCACGGCTGAGTGATTATTCAAGGCATACAGTTAGTTGGTGTATGAGTTTAGTTAAACACGCTTTAAACTACCCCCTACCCATGTTTAAAGTTAGACACTTTTTAGTGAGTTAGACGCGTATTTAAGTTGAACAAATTTTCGAGAATTACATCAAGTTAAAAGATGTGTCTAAGTGTGTTTAGCTTAAAACCGTTTTAATTCGTACGAGAATACGGACCAGAATGTTTTAAATTTGAATGTTGTCATTTTATTTTTTTGATCTGTTTTCTGAGTATGATAGCATGAGCATCACATCTGTTTAAAATTAATCCGTAAATTGAGAAGTAAACGAGCATATATTCGATGACGATGACGATGATGATGACGATGTCGAAGATAACGAAGATGATGTCGACGACGACGACGATGATGACGACGATGACGATGATGATGTTGACGATGGCGAAAATGATGGAGATGATGACGACGACAACGGTGACGATGACGAAGGTGATGATGAAGATGGCGATGACGATGACTGACGATGTTGATGTCGACGACGATGATGATGACAATGACAATATTGAAGACGACGACGATTGACGATGATGATGACGATGGCGATGACAAACATAACGAAGATGACGAAGATGATGACGATGACAAATATAACGAAGATGACGAAGGAAGATGATGATGATGACGAAGATGACGATGAATATGATAGCGATGGCGAATATCATGACGACGATGACGATGACAAAGATTATGAAGATGACGATAATAAGGTTGACGATGACGATGATGAAAATGACGACGATGACACTCGTGTTTTTATTATGTAGATTTTGTTAAATATTATGTAAGAACAATACATATTGCTGTAAGGAACTAAGAAAGTACAGTCATCAGAAAAGTAACTGACCAGGTAATAATGTGCTTAACTCTAGACGTATATTCCTACTTAAGCATCAAATTATCTTAGACAGTGATTGAGAAATATTTCCTCTTTTATATTTGAGATATTACGTATGAATACTATATAGTTTGATGTCAAGGAAGTTACATTACCAACAGCAGCACTTAGCGGTATCCCGCTGTAAAGAAGAGATTCTAAGCCGTAATATCGAAATGGGAGGGTCACGTAATTCATCATAATCAAGTTAGGGAGCTTTCGATTTGCACGACGCGACGGACGCATATACGAGGTAAAACACAAAACGTTGCCGTCGTCACCACGACGGTTGTTGGTCCCTGTACGTGTCGTAGCGTTTAGAGGACCAACGGGTGACAAAGTTGACGCAAGTGCGCACATGACTCAAAGTGTCATTCAACCGTCCTAGATTCATCCGTCGTGCAAATCGAAAGCTCCCTAATGACAGCAGTAGCGACGGACTGACGTGTCGATCGCTGCTCTCGACCTTGCTGATCTTCATATATCTGATCCCGTCCGCAACTTGTGTCCCAGGACCACAATTAAATTTGCTCCGTCTTGGCGCCCTCAATGGACATGATGGCATAAAGCGCAATAACTCTGACAAAATAGTTTAAGAACGTAGGATATCCCATATTTATTGTTTTAAGCTAGTGGCCATCCTTGTTTATTACCTCACCGACCATCATACCCCTGAGTGTTTTGACATACACTTGTTCATGAATATCATTTCAGCGGTGTCAAAATATAAACACTTGTGGTCCTGCCGGGACACAAATTGCGGACGGGATCAGATATGCTGACATTTATCTTTGTACCGGTTATCACTTATAGGGAGCTTTCGATTTGCACGACGGACGCTTTTACGACGATGATAAAACACAAAACGTTTCCGTCGTCACAACGACGGTTGTTAGTCCCTTTACGTGTTGTAGCATTTAGAGGACCAACGGATAACAAAGTTGACGCATGCGCACATGACTCAAAGTGTCATTTAACCGTCCTAGATTCATCCGTCGTGCAAATCGAAAGCTCCCTTATCCCTAATTAAAGAGGAGAACTTTCTCAACAACATCATAGTTTAATGTTTTTAATTTTAAATAGTAAATTCTTATAGTAATAAGTATCACCTAGTCAGTTACTTTTTAAGACTGTACATTTTATAATTAATGTACGTAATAAAAGTAAGAAACCAAGGCGATGTAAAGCATGCACGACGAAAGTATGAAAGCACGTACGATGTAGTAATAAATCAAACTTGAAATTGGAATATGGTTATTGTTATCGATTTGTTACTGTGTATAGTCCCTCTTGCCCGCATTTAAACATCACTTAAATTAAAGAATAACAAGAAGAGTGTTAAAAACACAAAGAGAAAGAGAAATGTGTCATAACAAAACATGCGCTTTCAGTTTTCTTGAAATCAAGTTTCAAGATCTGTTTTTATAACATAGAGTCATAGTTATATTGTACATGCTTGTTTTTTTTTAATAAACAAACTCCCCAGAACATTTGAGTTAAAGGTCCCAGAAAGGAATTAAGAATAGACTTATCACATCAAAGTCAACCAGGGGAGAGAAAAAACCTGATTCAGTAATGGATAATTAATTAATGATTAATAATTAATTAGAGAATAATGACTGCGTAACAACTGTTTTCGTGCATTTGTGTAGAAATCAGAGGTTTTTGTACTGGTCTGAGGAATTGTCCCGAAGGGGCGCAGCCCCTAAGGGACAATTCCGAATGACCAGAACAACAACCGAGGATTTCAAAAGAAATTCACGAAAACAGTTGTTAAGCAGTCATTATTCTCATTCATCACTGAAAAAGATGCATATTTATCCAAATCGTTCACACAGAAAAACCTTTCACACAGTATTTTGTACAAAATACACAAGTTATGTAAACATAACTTGTGTATTTTGTACAAAACTAAATTGTGTACAAAATACACAAGTTATGTTTACATAACTTGTGTATTTGGTACACAAATACTGTGTGAAAGGTTTACATAATAATTATGGAGTTCTATATTTACATAGTTTGTGTAAACTTATGTAATCTTTTTTCTGTGTGTTGATTTGCATCGATATAATCGCGCTAATAATTAATTAGTTTTCTGTTTAATTGGTCCACCTCTTCTTACTTATTGAAACAGTCCAAGTCGGGTCATCCCCTCATTAACATTTTTATCATTCAATCAATCAGAAATAAGCTTTAATCGAGTTTCCTCATAACTTATTGAATATTCAGTTTAGGGGCGTGAGGCTTTAATTTGATTGGTCGGTCAATGAGCAAAACAATCGAACAGTTTGGCGCTGTACTTTCGGGCAATTATTGGTAGCGGTATGGTGTAGTAGTCCCAAGTATGCAGTACTCAACAACGGAATAAATCTCATTATCCTCATTTGCATACTTGGGACTTATACACCATACCCTTACCCAATTATTAGTAACCTGCGCTCGGCGTGCGCGTTCTCATCTAACGATTCATTTGATTGGAACGCACTTGGTACGCAGCTATCGTGATTATTCATGAAGTAATGCATTTGATTAGATATATTTGGTCCACCTTTATCCACGCGGTTATTTAGTTTTATCATAATTTATATTTTTCAGCCCATCTTTCCCAACTTTAAAAGTCCACGTATTCAAGAATTATTGAACCAATACCAGACATGTTTGTACTTATTTTAATGCATTTCTCATGTAGATTCCCAATATGGTGATGAAATTTTGACATTTGTGAAACATTTTGTGAAATTTGGGAACTATCTTCTGCAGACGATTGCCGCGTGGAAAGTGCTAATAAAATTGCAAAATCCAATGATCTGTTTACCAACTACCAGTACAATTTTCAGTTTGCAGGTGTTATCAACATAATATGAAGGATATCGTGGTGATTGATATGGGTATTATTATATTAGGCAGTTATTAGTCTCTTGCGACAACATCAAGTCATTTGCAGTGGTTGTTGTGACATTAAAGGTATATTATGTGATCTTTTCCAGAGAGCGCCCTCTTTTCATGATTTTTTTAGAAAGCAGATTTTCTTGCAGATTTACATTTCTGATCATAAATCATACATACATTGCAAGTTACAGGGCGATACGATTCTTAATTACTTCAAAATCATGGTTTTATAGTGAAAATAAACTGTCGGAGTCTGCGCCGACAACTTATTTTTACTCTAAATTCACTCTAAAACTATGATGTTGAGGTAATTAGGAATCACATCGCTCTGTAACTTGAAATGATCTATGATCCGAAGTGTAAATCAGCAAGAAAATCTACTTCTAAAAAAAAATGATGGATAGAGGGCGCTCCCTGGAAAAGATCACATAATATGCCTTTAAAGCTATGTAGGGTTAAAAAAAAAAGTCCCCCCCCCTTAAATTAGATTACGTTTGTTTGCAGAGAGCATGTGTGGTCTAGTGGATAGCATTCAGGTCTCACAATACACAAAGGTTGTGAGTTCTAGCCCTGCTACCGCCAACATGTTTGATCCTTGGGCAATGTACTTAGTCTCAATTGCCTCGTGGTTCGGAAATCACGTAAAGCAGGAGATCGTCCCGGGTCTGTATCTGTACACACACAAATTGGGCATCCCTTTAATTAAAGGGACACTAAGAGATGTGTTGGAGGCTACACCCTCAATTATGATAAAAACTGGGATTAGTATATTTTTATAATTGTATTACATGTATGAACTTACACCTATAAGGATTAAGAAAAATCAGCCCTCTTTGTACAAGAAAACGTCGATTCAAAGATGCTCGTACAGCCGTGACGAGCATTTTACGTCTGACAGTATCCCCCTGCAGTACGCGTGATACATAACGCGAACCATATTTGCATAGAGGGCGTTTTTCAATAAATAGCGATGATATTGTTTTAATCAAGTTTTGCTGTGTTTTTGTTAGTAGAAACAACAATAATGGCAATTACCGTGTGACAAATTGGTGCAGACGGTGGCACACGGTGATGTCACACGGTGGGCCGTTTCCCGTCCGTTGAACACATTGCCGGGGACATTGCCGGCCATCCGCGCCCGGCAGGAAGTTTGACCATTCTCAAAACTCTTGCCGGGTGAGTAAAAGCGGCGGCAAACGGTGAGAGCCCGGTTTGAGGACGGTATACAGACGGCGCACCCGTTTCGCGTCCGTTCGCAGGGCGGTAATGGTAGGCGGCCACCTTACCGTCTAATAGAAAAACAACAGAGTCCAAACAATCAGTAAAAAATGTCAACGGGCGCATTAATCTTTTGTTGTGGCCACCGGGTCCATAACGTTATATACAGGGTCTATACCGGGTCCTCACCGGTCGGGTACCGGGCTCACCGTCCTCATACATTTCTAGCTTACCGTTCTTACCGGGTGCATAACACCTCCTCACCGGGTCCTCGGTCCATACCGTTCTACACCGGGTCTGTCCCGGGTTCTCACCGGCCTTGTCCCGGGATCACCGGCCTCATACAGTTCTAGCTTACCGTTCTCACCGTGTCCTCACCGTGTGCATACCACCTCCATACCGGTTCCTAACCGGTCGGAACGCCTGGGTACCGGCCGAAACGTCTTGATTACATCATCAAACCGCCCTTTTCAAGCTGAGCGCTCAAGCTCGCCGCTTCATTGTCATTTGCATTCCGAAATTCGTACGACCAACATCTATAATACTCTCTAAATGTAAAAGAGCTAAACCTCACTCTTTCGAGAGCTTTAGGAGGGACGGCTCTTCTAAGAAGTGAAGTTTACTCTTTTCAGAGTGATTTCCAATCTTTTCAGAGCGATTTTAACTCTTTTTAGAGTGAAAATCGCTCTCTTAAGAGTGAACTTCACTCCAAAAAGAGCTGTCCCTCCTAGAGCTCTCGAAAGAGTGAGTTTTAGCTCTTTTACATTTAGAGAGTTGCAACATGCCTGCTGAGAGTCCGTTCCGCGAACGGTTACCAGGCTGCATGCGGCCATTCGCAGTCCGTCGAAGATGGTCGACGTCCACCACCGTCCATCACCGCCCTGCGAATGGGCGCGAAACGGGTGCGAAACGGGTGCGCCGTTCTTATACCGTCTTCATACCGGGCTCTCATCGTTCGCCGCCGCTTTTACTCACCCGCCAGGAGTTTTGAGCATGTTCAAAATGCCGGTGGCCGGCAAAGTCCCCTGTAACGTGTTCAACGGACGGGAAACGGCCCACCGTGTGTGCCGCCGTCCGCACCCATTTTGCACACGGTAAGGGGCCGCTCAGCTCACACGGATACATGTGAGGGCCCCATAAATGGGTTGACAAAATACTACGGCTGTCGCTGACGGTCGCGAGGTGTCGTGTGTCGCAGTTGCGCCAGAGGGGGTGGGGGGGGGGGGGGGCAAATTGAGAAGAAATAAGATAACAATAAATTACCACCCTTAAACAATAAATTAGGAAAGCCCAGTAACATTTCTCACGCTACGCGCATTTTGCACCAAAATAATAATTTTAGAAGCTTGTTCAAAGCCAAACTGTACTCTCTCTATAAATGTAAAAGAGCTAAAACTCACTCTTTTGAGAGCTCTAGGAGGGACGGCTCATTTTAGGAGTGAAGTTCGCTCTTATCGGAGTGATTTTATGTCAGACAATTAAAGGTTTATTATGTGATCTTTTCCAGGGGGCGCCCTCAATCCTCGAAGAAGAAAAAAATGGGAGCAGATTTCTTTGCCGATTTACTTTTCTGATCATAAATCATAAATATATTCCAAGTTACAGAACGATACGATTCCTAATAACCTAAAATCATAGTTTTAGAGTGAATTTTACTGAAAAGAGGGCAATCACTCTAAAAAGAGTGAACTTCACTCTAAAAAGAGTGAACTTCACTCCAGAAACGAGTGAACTTCACTCTAAAAACGAGTGAACTTCACTCTAAAAAAGACCTGTTCCTCCTAGAGCTCTCAAAAGAGTGAGTTTTAGCTCTTTTACATTCAGAGAGTACCTCAATATGGCCAAATCAGTGTAAAATACACTTTCTCGAGCTATGCGCGCATTTGGTCAATTCAGTTACCACTTTTGTCATCAAATTGGCAATTTTGGCCCACTCTACTTCCACGTCCTGGGTACACCACTGGTATTATTATACTCGCTCTTTAGCCACTTGAGAGAACATGGCTCCTCACAGTGAGTTGGAGGCCTCCACATTTTGGACTAGGGCCCCAAAAAGGTAAATCCGGCCCTGGCGACCGCCCCCCCCCCCCCCCCCCCCCCCCCCCCCCCCCCCCCCACCCCCCCCTGCGCCGTGCTTATGCAGCGCATTACGCCGACGCATGGTGTACTCACCGCAAGGGATTGGATGAATGTTTTTAGGTTATTCTTGATTCTTGGGTTTATTTTGATTAAATAAATGTTTAAAGTATGACTGTTTTTAAACAAGAATGAGAATAAAGGTATTGTTTTTAGACCGTACCCGTGTTATATTGTCTGACAGTGCGTTCGGTATTGTTTGCGTGAAACAACTCACCACAAATACTACCGTCCGCATTTATGTCAGACAATTAAAGGTTTATTACAAGCATGTGCAACCTTTTCTACCACACGGGCCGCATTGTGATTTTGAGATCTATTCACGGGCCGCAGCGATTGTCAAACATTCCAAAACACGTCCGGAGGAGGAGTAATAGGGAGAGGCGAAGTCCATTGCTCATGGAATACCCGCTTCTCTTCGTGTAATTATCTCTTTTTACTCACTGTTGGTGCTGCAAGCGCCATTTTAACCAGGGATTTTATCACGCAATCACGCCTTGGGTTATATTTACCTAATGCAGAGCGTCACCCTACTAATTATAAGGGAGCACACCACCAAATCAATCCGCCATTTGTGTAAAACTAGGGAGCTCCGTTTAAAACGGGCCGCATCAGAGGAATTTTAGGATTGCTTCGCGGGCCGCAGATTAGAGGTCCGCGGGCCGCAGGTTGCACATGCTTGGTTTATTATGTGATCCGCTTTTCCAGGGGACGCCCTCAATCCTCGAAGAAGAAAAAACGGGAGCAGATTTACTTTTCTGATCATAAATCATAAATATATTCCAAGTTACAGAGCGATACGATTCCTAATAACCTAAAATCATAGTTTTAGAGTGAATTTAGAGTCAAATTTGAAAAAATAGATTGTACCGCTCTATTTTTCAAACCATGATTTTGAAGTAATTAGGAATCGTATCGATCTGTAACTTAGAGGATCTTTATGATTTATGATCAAAAATGCAAATTTGCAAGAAAATCTGCTTTCATAGTAAAAATCAATGGTAGAGGGCGCTACTTGGAAAAGATCACATACCATGCCTTTAATACGGGTACGGTCTAAAAACAATACCTTTGTTCTCTAATTCTTACTATAATAATATTAACCGTCTCACATACTTTTGGATAAATAGCCATGCGATATGCGATTTTTAAAATTTATTGATTCTTGAGTAGAGCTAGTAGAGGCTTAATGACCGCTGATTTCATTGAAGATGGTACCACTCCCTCTGTAAGTGACATATTCACGATGGATGTGATTATGGGTAGCAGTGAATCCCGCAGTGAATCAAGTAACTTCTTGATCAACCAGGTTGGCATAGGATCAATAAGCCCTGTGGCACTTGGAGATTTCATAATTATGTCCTTTATCTCAGCATCAGAAACTGTGTTAAACTCCTTCCAAGACAAGGCGGATATTGTTGATTGAATCTCAGAAGACACAGGAGCATTTGATGTGAGATTCATCCTGATGGTTTGTATTTTACTGGTGAAATATGTTGCAAACCGATTTGCCAGTTCAGAAGAAGAGCTGTGATCAGGTAGCTTGGAAGAGCATTTTTTGTTCTTGAGGATGTCGCTGATGACTGCAAACATTGACTTAAAGTCATTACCACAATCAAGAATCTTGCCGTTATAGAACTCACATTTGGCACTGTAGGCCTACAGAGCAGAATTATATTTATTTCTCCAACTTTTTGAAATTCTCAAAGTCAACAGTCAGTCTGCTAGAGATCCATTTTCGCTCAGCTTTACGACGGTCACGTTTAGCTTGATGTAATTGTAAATTGTAAAGTGTCACTGAACCCAGGTTGTTGAGCACGAGGAACAACAGTTATGGTACGAGATGGTGCATGGGTACCCGGTCAACTCGACGTTCGGTCAAGTCGACCGTTACGTACTCGACGGTTGACCGACTTGACGGTCGGACCAACTCGACGTACGAACACACTCGACGGTTCGCCAACTCGACTCTCCTATACCAACTCGACGGAAGGTTGAATGCTTGCGACGTGATGAGCGTGGGGTTATCGTAGCGGGGGAATCCCGGGTAAAATAAGCACGTGGATGGGTGAATGAGATGGGGTTACAGCGGGCATGATTGAATGATCGCGACACGGCGTTAGGACTAGGGCGTGCAAAAATGGGTATGACTATGGCTGAAGTACAGCAGGAGAATCCCGAGGTAAAATAACCGTCCGCATGCATCATGTATGGATGGTTGAATGCTCGTTGAAGGACCGGGGCGTGCAAAAGGGGTGAATGAGCATGGGTGACAGTTTAGGGGAATCCTGGGTAATTGAAATAACTCCACATTCGGCCGTATGCACGCGAAATACATGTAGTCCATGGGGAAATAATACAGGCTTTTTAGTGTACTCGTTTACGGCATTTATTAATCCCGGGTAAAATAACTCCAGATTCGGCCGTATTAAAAATTGAATGCACGCGACTAGTTCAGGGGAAATAATACAGGCTTTAGTGTACTCGTTTACGGCATTTATTAATGCAGGACAGATGGGATTTGCAATATTATCATTCAAAGAATGCCTACGAATTAAATCATCACAGGTATTAATTTGGTATAGGCTACAGTTATTAGTTTATGAATTTCCAAATAACAAAGTACCGTACAAACATACAAACTCGACGGTTCGCCAACTCGACGGATGGTTGAATGCTCGCGACGTGATGATCGTGGGGTGACCGTAGCGGGGGAATCCCGTGTAAAATAAGCACGTGGATGGAGTGAATGCAATGCATTTCCCGGCTCGCTAGACTGGTGTAGGGCGTGCACTGGGTGAATAAGTATGGGGTTACAGCGGGCATGGTTGAATGCTCGCGACACGGTGTTAGGACTAGGGCGTGCAAAAATGGGTATGAGCAAAATAACCGTCCGCATGCATCATGTGCATGGATGGTTGAATTTAATGCTCGCGACACGGTGTAGGACCAGGGCGTGCCGTGGGTGGCACTACTACAGGCCAATCCTGGTCAAAATAACTCCACATATCAGCCGTATTGAATATTCATTGAATGCCCCGGGTTGAATGCACACTAAATAGTCCATGGGGAAATAGTACAGGCTTTTGTGTACTCGTTTACGGCATTATCAATGTAGGCCCTATGCCTAATGGCTAGTGTTTTTAATGTCACGGGGTTTGCAAAATTGCAAGTCCTAGTTACTAAAATTACTATAAATGATTGTTAAATTAATATATAACTCCGTGGGATCGGCCGTGGGATAGTATTCGGAGGTGGGGAAAAACTTGTTTTAATTCCATGGTGCTGGTCAAAGACAGGTGGTTTTTTTTAAACGTGTCCTATACCTTTTAACTAACTGTTTTATTATTCCGAAACGTCGCTAATTACTTTTTGATATTGCCAACAAACAATGCAGTCAATCACTATAGAACTGCAGCATTAATTATTTTTGGAATTTGTTATATTATTTATATCGTTGTAATAGGATGAATGGCTGCAAAGTACAAATCAATTTACGAGTTCAATTTTTATTTTACTCGTTTTGAAATGTTGTAATGTTGATGTTTTTTTCATGTTTTAAATGGTCATTAATCATTATGAGCACAAATCAGGTCACATCGAAAAGATAATTATTCTTTAAAATGTTCAATGTTGTATAATGTCAATCACGTTAAAAACTAGCAGACTGATATTGGCATAACTGAGGAAAATACAAACATTAAAAATGAGAATTAACTTGCCTTCGATCATGATTATCCGATGACAGTTTAGTTACGGGTTTAATCTTACATTCAGCATGTTTCAAATAGATTATAAAAACAGGGGAAACTTATTATTAGAGCAAGTTGCTATCTTCAGGAGATAGTACTTTTCTGTAAACAAATTGACATGGAGAGTGTCTGCCAAAGTCTGTCCTTTTATAAACCTACATGTATATCCGTATAACGTAAATGCTACAGATGGCATTAACATTACATTATTGGTATTTGACGTTAAAGTTAGATGTTCCGATTTTCAACTTGAAGTTTTCTATTCTACATGAAAGGTCATCCTTAAAAAAGTCGTATTCCAAAGTTTGAGTTGCATAACTGTAATGGTTCTTATTTTAGATGCACAAGATGCCGTGAAATGTGCCCATTGAGTATGGTACACAAACTTTATACGGTATGTGGTTAACCACTTTTCGCGGTAATTCGATGTTATTTCACCGATTTCTTCGTAATATTAATTTGGACCGTCAAATTTGAGTATGTTAATCAGAAAAATCATATGATATGAAAATCTCCATATGTTTGAGAAAAATCTGTGTTATGAAAATGTGATCGGAACATCTACCTTTAATATTAAAGAGTGAATGATAAGATTTTTTAGGGGAATATTTTACCAATAAACAAAACACACTTTGATATCAACTACAGCAGATATCGATTTGTTGTTTCACTTTATAAGTAGGCCCTAAACATTCATATTATTATGGAACGCATAAGCAGACGTCTGCCGCGTGGAAAGTGTTAAAGCACTTTACACGCGGCAGGCGTCTGCAGTCGACCTTCCAAAATGTCAGAAAATGTTTCAAAAATGTCAAAATTGTTGAATTTCATTACCATTATCTGAATCGGAGTCACCGTGTGAAATGCCTGGAAATAGTACAAATATGCCTAGTATTGATTCAGTAAATCTTGAGATTATAGGTGAGAGACTAAAGGTTTCTGAAAAAATATGATATGTTAATTGTTAATGGTAGCATAATCATGATAATATCCGCGCGTAAAGGATTAAAGGGACACTAAGAGATGTGTTGGAGGCAGCGCCCTCAATTATGATAAAAACTGAGATTAGTTTATTTTTATAATTGTATTACATGTATGAACTTACACCTATAAGGATTAAGAAAAATCAGCTCTCTTTGTACCAGAAAACGTCGATTCAAAAAATGCTTATCCCGCGGGACCAGCATTTTACGTCCGACAGTATCCCCGTGCAGTACGCCTGATACATAACGCGAACCATATTTTGCATAGAGGGCGTTTTTCAATAAATAGCGATGATATTGTTTTAATCTAGTTTTGCTGTGTTTTTTGTTAGTAGAAACAACAATAATGGCGATTTTTGATGTTCATCTTGAATTCTGAAGTAAATTTTTAAACATTTAAACTTTTCAACACCACTTAATGTCCCTTTAAGTTAAGTAACAACTTATAAGCTTATTGCCGACAAACAATGCAGCCTTTCACACTGTCAATCACTATCGAACTGCAACAGTAATTATCTTTGGAATTTGGTATATTATTTATATAATTGTTATTGGATTAACTGGCTGCAAATTACAAATCAATGTTATAAGTTCATTTTTATTTTACTTGTTTCGAAAATAATGTTGATTTTTTTCATATCTTAAATGGTCATTATGAACACAAATCAGGAGAACTCTGTACTTATGAAATCATGGTTGATTACTAATAACGCAACTCTTTTTCATGTTTGTGCCGACAAAGTATACATGTACACCATCATACTGTTTGAAACAATTATTGGGCAATGATCATGATTATGTACATGTACGTATGGAACGATGCTACTTTCTAATTTGAAGCAGCATTAATTAGCCTTTGGTGGGCATCTTTGAAAGTGATGTTTTTATATAGTAAAAAATAATACACTGTTAAAAGAGTTGTTTAAGCGAGCCTGAGGGAAATGCATTGCATTCACTCCATCCACGTGCTTATTTTACACGGGATTCCCCCGCTACGGTCACCCCACGATCATCACGTCGCGAGCATTCAACCATCCGTCGAGTTGGTATAGGAGCAAGGAGTATATATAATAGGAGGGGACACTTAGCTCATTTGCATATTTTTCATTAATATGATTAACCCTGCCTTGACCCTATGCCCTGCTGTGAGAGGTCACAGATACCGCCCTCTAACCTGAGAGGGGACTTTTCTATTGTTCTCATGCACAGCGTTGGCGATGAGCGACCGAGAAGTATAACAAAAGCGTACATAAAACAGATCGATTCGAAGCAGTAATTTGAATACATGAATTATGCAACACGTCACACAACGTCCAGTCTAACAATGATTGTGGACCGTACAAATGATGCAATTTTTTGTGTTCGAAAATGTCATCATTTTTTACCGTTCTTTCAAAAATAAGGAGTATAATCACATTATAAACACATTTTGTGCGAGAGTAACATACAAATATGGTATAAAATGGCAAAAATGGCACGATAAAAATCTGTTCGTTATAAATAAATGGATAAATTGTTAATAATTAAACTATCACCAATTACACTCGTCGATCTCTGTGGCGTGCATCGTAGGCCATGTTGTTTGTAAACGGCAACACGGGTTCGATCCCCGGTGTATCCGTGAATGCCATGTGTTTTTGTTTTTGTTTTTTAACTTGACGGTGGATTAATGTAGCATCATTTTTATGTCAATTTTTGTAAATTATAAAGGCCCATGCGTTTATAGTTGTTGTTTTTTCTATCATTTATCTCTTTGATTTATTTAACTTTTAAACAATTGAATGCGTAAACTATACATGTATATTAGCGCGATAAATAAGTGATTTAATTTGATTTAATTTGAGTTCGGTTTGATAATGATAGCAAAACTTGTTGTAAAACCATTTTACCAGTCAGCGCAAGTTTGTGTACATCACGTTTAGTTTGTTATAGCTAGGCTAATATACTATTTGTAGCTATTTGTATACAAGAAGCAAACACATTTCCAAAACAGAGAAACATGAGAAACGGGACCGTTACTAATGTTAAATTTAATACCATTGCCATGATTACCAATTTAAGGCTCTTTTGGAAATCTGTACAACCGATGAATTTCTAGAAAATCGTTGATACAACTTCACTCAGGAAAGTCAGATCTTGTAGCAAAACAATAAGCCAGCTTTTTAATAAACAAATTGGGAGACGCAATGATGTCGAAATCTATGTGGAAAAGGGAATCAGATAACTATTGATAGACTCGATCAAGTCTTGTACCGCTGAAGGGTGATTAGAGGTAATACACATTTCGGCGATGGGGAGCTAAAGTTTGTTTCAGATATAAAAAGAGCAGCACCACCAGAAATATATCTTACTCTGTACAACACACATGTTGATGGATACTCGTTTGAAAATAACCCGCCAGTGTATAGATCATTCTTTTAACGCTTGTATTCAAAGGGTTGCTTGAAGGTCGTGCATTGACTTGATCTGAACAACGAATAATATGGGAGCTAAACCTTTTGTTATGGGCACGCATGAGTAAAGTGGATTCTCTGTATAATAAAACAAGATTTCTTATTTAAGATCTGGAATAAAGGTTACCAGGGGACATTCGCTTCAACGATGCTCCTATGCGTATGTCAACTGAAAGCCTGGTCCGATGGTATCAGAGGCGCCATAGACAGCACTCGGAACACCATCAGAAACAATTGATTTTGTTCTTTCTTTTGAAGATGTGCACATTGTATCATTCAGTAGATAGCGCCATTTACCACATTGGCACTACTTCAGTAGATAAGCACATGTAGGCCCTATAACCGTGGTGGCAGTGCTAATAGCGCATAGTTACGCGTGCCATTACTATCATGACTATGTGTGCTATTATACGCAGGTCATTCACACGAGGCATTACTATGTGTGCTAAGTTAGCACATGTGTATGCGGTGGCCGCGCTATCGTCAGTAGATAGCGCATAGCCTCACATGTGGCATTACTATTTTAGTAGACAGCGCATGCGTCACATGCGGCATTACTAGTATTATGTGTGCAAGAATCTTTAATTCAATATGTGCTACATGTATCCTTCAGTTAGATAGCGCATGTATCACGTGTAAATGTGTGCTATTCAGTAGAATACTAACGTTAGAGACGGTTATAGCATATAATAATAATAATAAATTTTAATAATAATAACACACAGCGCATAAAGCAACGGCACCAATGCGCTTTACGAACAAATGATCAATATCTAAAAAACTACACATAGGGCCTACATTAAAACACATGATAAAAAGATTATAGATATATTCAATACAAAGAACACCTCAAAAAATACAAACAAATTTGTTAAAACAGCCGTTTAGGAGACAAATACAGTCAGCTGCTATTGATAAAAACATTGCGATTTAAAAGTCAATAAAGCATCAATTATGACAAGTTATACATGCAGTTTAAAAAATATATAGGTCTCACAGGGCGGGCCGGCCAGAGAAGTGCTCCCGCGCGGTCACAATCAGGTGTTTCATAAAGCGGTATTATTGGGTTTTTTAATTATTATCATCCAGTCCGGGAACATTAAAATTAAATCACATCAAACTTTTTTGGATAATGTGTATCGTCAATATCAATATTGTCTGCTTGATCTTACCATGGGATACCAAAGAATGACTCCGCGGCCGGCTAGAACATCGGGAACTTTTCCTAAGGCTTTTATGGAGCCCGGGGCACAGATATACTGTTGACTAGCGCATCACAAGAAGTTCTGTCACTTGCATTGCAGTACATACTCAATAGAACTTGTCAACGATTTTGGTGGACAAACCAAAGAAATCGCACGCATGCGTAGAAAAAAAATGAAGTCCTCTTCTAGGTTAGAGGGCAGTAGAGGGCCTTTTCGATTTCAGACGATGCCGGACGTACGAATATTTGATAGGTTACATTCGGTGGGGGACGTTAGGATCCGTCCGCCACTGAATACCGTACGAATTCGTCAATGTTTATACGAACACATTTCACTCCCAGTTTAAAATGTTGAAAAACATCATGTCAGGTATAACAGCGATTATTTTATACTCTTGAATCTTGTGCGTACAATGATTCTACACATGTGACACCCAGAAGAGATTCATCATTGACTTGTTGAGCACTAACTACACGGTAAATGCAAGAGGTCCGCGTCACTATTTGTATCAAGATTTTTTCAACTTTTCCGTGTCGATAATACTAGTCAACATTTTGGCTTCATGTTTAATCCACGGTTCAAATAACCGATGCCTATAATGGTTATAGCTTAACTTCTATTTTAATTTCCAATACAAAACTATTTAGTCTTTGGATCGCCGCAAATGAGCTGTCCAAAGCGGGGGGGGGGGGGGGGGGGGGGGGGGGGGGGGGGGGGGGGGGGGGGGGGGGGGGGGGGGGGGGGGGGGGGGGTCTACGAAAATCATACGTAGCCTATGCCTCCTACGTTTGATTTCAGTGGTAGAAGAAACATACGTGCATGTGCCTCCTTTCTATACCTGCATCATATGCAAAATTAACACCCGATCGGTATAACCAAAGTGAAATGTCTACCGATCAGTATTATAGGCCTACCCTTGTTGTATACCCTTGTATATACAAACAATAAACAGAAGGTAAGTAGAAAATTGGGTTCTCAAAAGTGTAATAATTAACCAAAATTGGGTTCTAAGTGTATTTTAATCCGAACCTATCTAAACAAAGTACGGGCCATTCTATACCATCAAAGAGGGGGCATAATGAAAACCTTTTTGATTGCCACCCATCGATATACCAAATTTCGCGAAAAGGCACTCCAAAGGTAGTACCACTATATAGTGAGAACCCCGGGTCCAAAAGCTATTGGTCGAGATCTTTAAAAATAGATTGTAACAACATGCAACAAAACATAAAAACTGGTATTGTCCATCTTTTAGTTTCCAGTAAGTTAAAGATTATATTAGCGCAAAGTGACCAGGCTCCTTTTATGTTGCAAGTTTCAATGTCATAATAACTTCAAAATTATTGACGATACTGACACTTGAATTTGTTATCCAGCTCCAGCGGTTTTAGGATGATAATAATTCAGTTACAACATGGGATGAATTTTCTGTGGTCATAATCAAAATCCATCCATTATAACATTGAAACCATTTAAAAATTACGGCCATTCGTGTCCACCATCGTCTGGTATTTTCAATTTTCGACTCTACAAATGACGTGTATCTTTTAATATTCATTGATATGATTATTCATTGTATATTCATGACTGTCACTGCCTTCTATTGTTATAGACAATGAGTGTCCAGGGCACTATGAAAACTCTCTCATTGCTTGCGTGGTAGATTTCGATCGCGACAGGAGCATGCGCAGATGCGATTTTTGTGTAAGTGGTCTGTGATTTTGTCAATATATTTTTACTGTGATTTGTCGATCTGCATTAAATGCAAAAAGTAACAACGCCCCCGGCTGGACTCGAACCACCAACCTTTCGGTTAACAGCCGAACGCGCTAACCAATTGCGCCACGGAGATGATTATTACTAGGATGTTTTGGTTTGTCATGTTCACTCGTACACTTCCCCGTACACTTTCTTGCAAAGTCGGGCATCGTTTTTTCTCAAATGTTGCTTGCATATTGCCTTTGCTGTCGCCTTTAATACATGTGCTGTTACTTGAACTTGGAACCAACGTTTAATTTGAACTGTCTATTTTCAATAAAAAAATACTCCAATACGGGAAAAAAATCAGAAAAGCTCACAGACAACAAATAAGAACATCATTTTACTCGACCTAGAATTTCAATCAACGTATTTCAATCATCGGCAAAACCCGATGATGTGAGTGACGTCATTTAATGAGCTCATTAGCATAATTTATGTCCGTGAAATATACAATAGGGTTTTGGTAGTGCAGCACTATGAAAACTCTCTCATTGCTTGCGTGGTAGATTTCGATCGCGACAGGAGCATGCGCAGATGCGATTTTTGTGTAAGTGGTCTGTGATTTTGTCAATATATTTTTACTGTGATTTGTCGATCTGCATTAAATGCAAAAAGTAACAACGCCCCCGGCTGGACTCGAACCACCAACCTTTCGGTTAACAGCCGAACGCGCTAACCAATTGCGCCACGGAGATGATTATTACTAGGATGTTTTGGTTTGTCATGTTCACTCGTACACTTCCCCGTACACTTTCTTGCAAAGTCGGGCATCGTTTTTTCTCAAATGTTGCTTGCATATTGCCTTTGCTGTCGCCTTTAATACATGTGCTGTTACTTGAACTTGGAACCAACGTTTAATTTGAACTGTCTATTTTCAATAAAAAAATACTCCAATACGGGAAAAAAATCAGAAAAGCTCACAGACAACAAATAAGAACATCATTTTACTCGACCTAGAATTTCAATCAACGTATTTCAATCATCGGCAAAACCCAATGATGTGAGTGACGTCATTTAATGAGCTCATTAGCATAATTTATGTCCGTGAAATATACAATAGGGTTTTCGTAGTGTGCAGGGGTTGATAGGAGTCGCCAGTTGGCGAACCGTCGAGTTTGTATGTATGTACGGTACTTTGTTATTTGCAAATTCGTAAACTAATAAACGAGTACACTAAAAAGCCTGTATTATTTCCCCATGGACTATTTCGCGTGCATACGGCCGTCACCTGAACTGTCACCCATGCTCATACACCCCCTTTTGACCCGGTCCTACACCGTGTGTCGCGAGCATTCAACAATCCATGATACATGATGCATGCGGACGGTTATTTTACCCCGGGATTCTCCTGTACTCGGCCATGCTCTACCCATTTTTGCACGTCCTAGTCCTAACACCGTGTCGCGAGCATTCAACCATGCCCGCTGTGAAGCCCCAGAATGTTGGATATCCACGAGTGTTCAAAGTTTTTGACCCCCTTCTTTAGGGGTTTTCAAAACTTTGTTGCCCCCCCCCCCCTTTATTTTTGAGCTTTAGAACTTTTTTGACGCCCCTATGATTTTCCAGCCCCCTATATACCAAAGTATTTATGAACGCACCCTTATTTCAGGCAATGTTTACAATAAAAGCCCACATTTTTGCGCGCTTCGCCCGCATTTCCCCTCCTTCAGATTGTTTTCCCCCCGTAAATGTTGATGCTAGTGCCGTCACTAGCCAATCACCCCCCCCCCATCCCCCATGTCAACAACAAATTTATGCCAATACCATAGATAATCGAGACAAACATCGGTGTTATTATCATATAATACACAATGACAAAAAGTGACGTAATATTGATAGATTGATAATAATTATCAATGGGCTAGCTGTGACAATAATTGTCACAGCCCATTTAGCAGCGTCACACTTCAAAGTGTGAATGAGTGCAAATCGCGTGTAAATTGTACAACAATCAAAGTCGATATGCGTGACCTGCCTACCCATAGGTCACAACCCGGAAATTATGTTCATTATGTACGGCATCGTCTGATCCACTGCTTCAATTTGGCGGGCATTTTTAATAACATCTCGTCGTACCGCCGAGTGATCAATATGTCATGTTAGGAGTTTTAACTGTTGCAAAGCTGGTGGATAAACGCTGTAACTTATTGAGTTTTGGTATGATCAGCTGGAGCATACATCCGTAAGTATTAATTTTACAGAGAAATACTGGCCAATGCTTATAATTATTTTGAAGAAGCAGATTTCTTTTCGCTGAGAGTCATCAATCAGTACGTGATTGGATAGCCCATCGAAGATACACTTGCATTACGGTACCGATTGGGACTAGGAATAAAGCACAGGGGCAGCCACTATCTTTACTAGGGATGTTCATAAAATTTTGAAAATAAAATTATCTCTTTGAAAATGGAATACATGGAAACAAAGTACTTTACAATAAAAAATGATGGTTCAACCTTGTCTGCAGGCTGAATAATAAAAAAAGGTTATAACCAAAAGTAGTTTACCTCATATTGCTGAAAACTGGGCAAGTCATGCACATTTTAAATCATTTTAGGTAAAAAAGGGTTTACTTTCATGATGTCCAGTTGCTTGTGTGGGGTTATTTAGACATCAGTGAATACACCCAGCTTGTTTCGTACTTTTCCGCTGGATTTAAAAGAGGTAAACATGGAGTTTTCTACATATTTTCAAAAAAATTGTCAAAAAAAAATGTCGCCCTCTATATTCAATGATATCTTTACAATCTAAATCAACTGCAAAAACAATCATTGCCTGTGCTTTATTCCGTAGAGACCAAAAAAAGCTTGCCTGATACATATGTCGCCCCCATTCCCAACAACGCGACGTTTCCCATAACATTTTTAAGTGTGAGTGTAAATGTTGAAACCTTGCAACAAGAATGCCATCTGATTGTTGTTAGACCAGGTCCTCGATCTTTGGTGTGACCAAATGTAGTCCCAATCGGTACCGTATTAGTGCAAGTGTATCTTCGATAGTGAAGCATGAACGATAGTATAGCCACCATTGGGTCTAAAAGACCAAATGGTGTGTGGTTTTGTATAGTGTACTCCATTTCTATCCAATTCGAAGACGTTCGGCGGTTTTCCAGAATATATCAGGCCAGGAATATTATTTTAAGCTAGCTCTGAATCATAGCTCTCTGTCTGAGAGGAAACTCTCGTATCAGAGAACTATCATAGCTCTGTCGGATATTTTCATCAATATTTTTCAACTTTTCTCAATATTAAAGATAAGTCAATATTTTGCTACATACGATATCATGTTTAATGTTCAAATAATATGTACGCCTAGTCCCAATCGGTACCGTAGTGCAAGTGCAAGTGTATCTTTGATATAGTATAGTGAAGCATGAACGATAGTATAGCCACCATAGGGTCTAATGTACGCCTTGGTTAAATATATGGTCGTTCGACTGGGGGCCAGAAATCATTGGGAATGGTCAAGTCCTAGCCTCCACCAGTGAAATCGTGGATATGGATACTTTTACGCCACTGTATCTTCTGTGTGTCCACAAGGGGGTATTTATTTAACACCTCCGTAGTCCTATACCATGTTAAAGCTATTGTTATTCCTATCGCCTAACTTAAATAAAATAGTATTTTTCTTCAAAATGTACATATACCCTATGAAAACTAGCCCTGATAATCATGACCTCCTACATATTCCAGATGATTTTTTTTCTCGCTCAAAATAGAATAACGGTACCAAAAAGTAGCTCTGTATCCTAGCTCTCTGTGGTAGGGTTATGGAATGAAAGCATACGATTTGACATCGCGAATGGTCGGATGTTTTCATCAATATTTTTTTAACCTTTTTGAATAAAATTAGTCAAACTTTTGCTTCAGATATAATGTATAACGTTATACATGCGTGCAAGTCTGATGCTCTACCGACTGAGCTACACGGGTAAGGTACAAAAAACTTATTGAACCGCGTGGCTCGAGATTGACGGGGCCGCCGCGCGGTACGAGATTGTAGCACTGTAGGGAGTGTTAGGTCCATAAATTACATAAAGAAATGTTGACTAAAATAACTAACATCTCCGTACATTATTAATAGTAAGTTATGAATATGTTTTGCAGTATTTTGATCACAACATCTCAATATTTTTGTCGTTTTAATTATCAGAGATTCAACACAAATATGTAAATTAGGTCTATCTAATATCAAATGTTGTTTTACAGCGTGTCCCAAAAAACTGGGTCCAAAACTTTCAGAGCTTATAACTTAAAATATGGGTAACATAGATGCTTCATATTTTAAAATATAAAATTAAATATATCTGACATTATTTGGTGAAATTATGAGACCAATGGGATGTAGGGTTCTAGAAATACAAAGCTTTGAATACAGCGTGGTCAGAACCCAGTTTTTTTCGATTTTGCCCATAAACCGTCCATGCGTTGCATTTGCGCATCGTATTGACGTCATCAAAGTTTTGCCTTTGACTTGATAACAATCACTCACTCAGGGAAATCTTCTTATAAGGGGGATAAAAAGTGTAAATACCTATGATTTTTGTTAGAAAAGTCAATAAATTTACCTTCTGAGACACTGCCATCTTTGAAGCAGTTCAAGAACAATTTCTTCGAAATTGGAAACCAGCCGTTAAGTCAGTCATCTCATCAAAGGAATTAGAGGCAGGGCTGGAACTTCAGATTTGTTTCAACCAGCCAGTCGGGATCGGGCAGGTAACTCACAAAAATACCTGCCCGACAGAAATTCTAGCAGCCAGTGTAACTCTCACACTTGCACCGTGAGTTTGAAATTGTTTACCCGCCAGTCGGTTGCCGGGGTACTTTTTCCCCGACACAAAATTTACCCGCTATGGGCAGGTGGGCGGGTGCTATTTCCAGGCATGGTATCAGGGTAACAGTTGCTCTGTTTTTGTATATATTCAACGACAAGGTTACTGCAATGGGTATTTATAATGCTGAATATTGATCCAAAATACCTATAATTTAACCCTTTTCTACCAAACATAAGATATTTCGGAGAATACACACCATGCACATGATATAGGGAAAACTTGCACACAAGGCAAATGCAAGGCATAAGGTGGTTTATTGCTAAATTGGAAAAAACGGGTTCTAACCACGCACTGTTGAAAGCTTTGTATTTCAGAAAGTTGCCATTTGATTGGTCTCACATTTTAACCAATTAGGGTCAGGTATATGAAGAGGTATTTTGCAAAAGGGCTATGGTGCATTTTTTCAAAAAATGAGTTTGATATAGAAATGTATAGGGAAAAATCATATGTTTCAAGGAAACAAAGTCATTTTTTTCAAAAAGACCTACATCTCATTGAAAACAGCCATTGAAATTGTTGTTTTGTTGCAAAAGGGCCTGTATCCAGAATTAAATCGGGATACAGGCCCTTTTGCAACAAAACAACACCCTTCAATGGCTGTTTACAATGAGATGTAGGTATTTTTGAAAAAAATGATTTTATTTCCTTGAAACATACAGGGTGAGTCAAAAAAAAGTGTACTCAACTTCAGCGATTTTTTTTAGAAAAAGTATTCGTTTGTTTTCAAGACAATATACTACGGTATATAGACAAATTAATTAGCTTTAATATGAATTTTATCTGGTTTAGATTGGTTGAGGGAAACTTATTTTACGCTGTTTTGAATAAAAGTGACCAATTTAACGTCCGAACACGCTTTCCAGATCTTGACCATTATATTTCATAAGATACGACCAATAAAAAATTACAATACCGACAGCGAAAGGATCAATTCCTTTGTTATGAAATGATTAAAGTGTGGTAATTGTGTCATAAATAGGTCTTAAAGCTGTCTATTGTTTTAATCTATTAGGAGACAATTTTGAACAAGTGTATTGTCTACTTAATTCTTTTAATAAACAAGATGTGTAATGCTTTACATCATAATCATAGTAAACATTATTAAGCTCGTTAAGCTTGAAATTAAAAACCGTGTTTTAGGTGAAAAAACAGCTCCTGTACAGAAATAGTCATATTTACTTAACGGTATCATCAAATAGCGTGATTTTTTTTCCAGATGGTAGCAAAGAAATGGCGCAATAATTTAAAGTTTTGTTTGCCTTGATTTTGTGGTCAAAAATATTTTTTTCAATTTTTTCAATTAGGGTACACTTTTTTTTGACTCACCCTGTATGATTGTGACCTATACATTTCAATATCAAACTTATTTATTTTAAATGATTAAAATAAATGATTTTTTGTGTGTGGTATTTTTTCTTTATGTACAAACTGATGGAGTTTTGTTGCAAAAGGGCCTACATCCAAATTTTCAAAAAATGTAAACATGATTTAAAAAAAAATTAAAACTAGCACATTTAAAATTTATTTCAATTTCAATTAGTATGTAGTGTACCTCTTTCATAATTCATTCAGTTTTTCAATTGCTCATCTTGAATATTTAGAAACAGTTTTTGGACTTTTTAATATCAATAAGCGCCAAAGTGGATGTAGGCCCTTTTGCAAAATACCTCTTCATATGTTCCTTAATATCCGCGAATATGGAGCAGCTACGTTTTTAACTTTTAAAGTTACAAGCTCTGCAGATTTTGGACCCAGTTTTTTGGGACACGCTGTATTAATAAATGTTAACAGGTATCAAGTGTGTTATGTGAATAAGTAATACTGCAGTAGTGGTAACATCCACCAACTTAGCTTCATTCATGTGTGGAACACTTTAAAACTACGCGCTTTTGGGTGAATATGTTGTAATAGTTGTAGTGTGCAACTATATTGGCATTGTCTTGAAATCTTCATTAGGCATGAAGATGTGTGTCTACTCTTTATGATCAATGTGGACATTGACCAATATTTTGAAAAGAGGTATTTTTCCTGTGTTTGACTCACCTGTAAAGTAACCGATGTCAATTTATATGATTTTTTAGATGGAAATAAGCAGATAATGAACACTTCTACTAGTACTAGTGAGCGAAACCGACGGATCATCACTGTTGCAGTGCAGCGGGCCTTCATTTGGAACAAGACCACTGAACACTGAGAACAACAATAAAATCTATCATTGTATTATTCAAAATGTTTCACCCATATTGAAATAGGTCTAGGTTTAATTTGTATGCTCCAGTTCTCTTAGCCTTATGAAAAGCGGGTTCCTGTAGAGGACTACCCAAATATATCGCATTGCAATATGGGTAATACTTCCAGTTCAGGAATGCTTCCTGAACGGGAAATCGGCCCGGACTGTTCAATGACAGATTGTTAAGGCCCTAACCTAAAGGGGGTACCGCGCCATTTTGTCCCGAAGCAATGGTCATGACGTCATATTTTGGTCGATTTTCTGAACTTTTGTATTGGATTTACGTGCAAAATATATAACCTTGGCATCATACTTTCCCAGGTGTGCGGGTCCACTTTAAATTTCAGATGTTCTAAAATGGATGGATTTCTAACCAATTTGATAAAGAAACACGATCCGCACACCTCAAAATTGCAAAAAAATGCTTAAAACAAGTCCACTTTTTGTGCCTTTGAACAGAGTGTTTGCCGGGAATGTAGAATTACACAGTGCATTAACCCATGACCCCGGTGCATGTTGGCTGTGTATAACAGATCGTAACGTGAATAATGCAACACGTTTCAGTCGAGCAATGATTGGGTAAGGGTATGGTGTATAAGTTCCAAGTATGCAAATGAAAAAAATCTCAAAAGGGGAATGTGAAACATCTTATTATAATCTATCATCCTGTGAACTGATTTTTTACGTCGTTCAAAAATAAGGTATTTACGGATATTTCCACCTGATTTTGACACCGTTTACCCGTTCATGTCAAATTTTTTACTCTGATGTAGCTGCATGTTTTCACACATTTCAGGGTAAACTTGACTTTATAAATTACTTAAATGGAAGAAAAAAAATTGAATGGGAGGGATATATACTTCAATGTATGTTAATTGATCAACAATCGAAGGTCTTGTTTTGATTATATTTCTGTTCTTACTTTTGTTCTTCCCATCTGTGCGTTTATAACGGGTCGACAAAATAAATATGAGTATGGAAAGTAGGAATGCAATTTCAATAGTGTGTCAACCCCCCCCCCCCCCCCCCCCCCCCATATCATTAGCTGGTACAGCCATTCCATGTAAGGGTTGCAAAAAACTCAAAAATTGAAATAAAAGGGATTCAAAGGAATTCAAAGGAATTCATTTCAGTCAGTTATATTTCATTAGAGTAATACTGAAACCATTCAAATTTCAAAGATTTGTTCAAACTAGACCCTTTTACTGTATATTAACGGCCTCCTTGAACTTGTGGCTATAAAAAAAGAGGGCTCAGAGGTACAAATCACAAAGCAAAGAAATATTTGGAGTTAATTCACAAGCTGCTGCTCAGTCTGCATTTAGAAGATAGCTGTTGCATGTAATTTGACAAAACATTGGGTATTTTGTTCAATGCCATTAGCATTTTTCCAATAATTTCTTCAAGAAAATACCCTAAAAATATGTCACGCGAGTCACAAAATAAAACAATCTTTTAAGATTACTAAAAAAATTAAAGAGATTCAACTAATGGTTGATATTTGCAATTGAGTTAGTGGTGCTTTTTCAAATTTTTTTTTTTTTTTTTTTCATTTGCCCTCCATGCTATGCCCTACAATGAGCTACTTTGTCACGCGAGTCACACAGTTGTGTCACGCGAGTCACATTTTCTACAGGCCACTACACACAACACAGAAGCCTGGGCACAGTGTAACACATGCACAGAATGGGATAGGGTGTTAGGTTCCTAGTTCAGAAAAAAACAATTTGGTCACACTTGTAGAATTCTTTGGAGAGCCATTTGAATCAAGTGATGTCAAAAACCTGTTTTGTAGCCTGTCACGCGAGTCACGTCAAATAAATTGTGAAAAAATATTGGTTGTATGGCAAACATTTGTATACTTTGCATACACAATGTCTCAACTCAAATAAGTGATAAATTAAAGTAGAGGAAAGCTAGTTTTCCACTGGTAATGCATTCAAAGATGGATTTTTGTAGAAATGTCACGCTGGAATGGCTTGGTAGCATTGTATCTAAATAGTGTCATGCAATACATTTCAGTTTTGTTATAGTCGACGGCTTTTATATAAATTCTATGTTGGTTAGTACAAATGCGACTGAAACCTTATTCAAATCCTTTATTATTCCAGAATGAATTTGCATGGTAATGACGAGAACACATACTACAATAATTTGGTCCTTCACAGATACCAACCAACCACAAGTACTGCTCTAGCTGTAAGGTTTGATCCCATGGTCCCATCAACTAGAATATTCTCCTCATGAAATATCAGTAAAAGAAGACAAAGCTGTACATCAACCAACAATAACGCACCATGAACCTGCACCCATGTTACCCCTACAAAGGTGTTAGAGAGACCAGACCAACATTAGAGGTAGGAAATGAGTATCACGTAGAAAAACACAATTATTGATGTAGAATAGTTTCAGAAATATCAAATTATATTGGATTGGTTCAGCACATTCAATGACAGATCGTAATTAGGCCCTAGCCTTATGGACAGCCATAATACTACCTCTTAAATGGCACACTGATAGCTAGATCCTGTAGGAAGATAGATCCTCCAGATGGATCCTCCAGATGGATCTTCCAGATGGATCCTCCAGATAGATCCTCCAGATAGATCCTCCAGGATACGCCTCAATTCTTTTGAGAAGTTGTTTATTTCACATAATGTAGGGTAAAGCGGGCATAAAGAACCCATTTTTTAGTTGTCATCTTATCAATGGGATATGTTTATTGGATTGCTTGTAAATATGCTCAGCTATATGTCTCAGAAAAACGAAAAAATTATAACAATCTATTCTATTTGTGATATCATGCTTTATATTCAGTGATGTCACAAGGCTCTTATTACCCCACTGGCGGGGCATAAAGAACCATCATGTTAGACTGACTTAGCGATCATTTCAGTACCTTTTTTAGTTTTCAAAGTTCTTCTTCAAGATTATCTGCATTTGTTTGACACTTTATGAGTTATTCTAGGCCATCTAAAGGCAGTGAATGTGTTCAAAATCCCCATCTTTTGATCCCGGAATCCCAGGCCTCCTGGCACACATGGTAAATGTCAAAAACAGTTTTTAAACGGCACATGGATCCAGCGTCATACAATATGTCCTTCCTTGCCTCTGCATTCCTCGCACAAATGACCTGATACAGTTTTTTCCCCGAACTCATCCTTTTTATGTACTTAGTTTAACCATGTTTGATGACATACCATTGTAAGAGATGACGCATGTTGGTCACCTTTGTCATGTTTGTCATGGAAAACAAATTACGTGGGGCATTAAGAACCTACAGACATCATACAAAGCATAATAAACAAAGAATTTATTAATTTTAAAGATAAGATAACTGTTAACATGAAATCAAGTCATCTAATGCGACTTGGGGCATTATGAATCACTAGCATTAAATGTCCGTTCAGTAAAGAAATCTTAATAGAATTTCATCAATTATCCTTTGTGAAATATTCATATTGATACTCGAATTATAACTCGCATAAACAAACAACATCTAATATGTGGATTTCATTTCAAACAATGTAGCCCACACCACATAAGCAATATTCAAAACTCCCGCCCAAGAAAGGAAAGGAAAGTTAAAACCACTCAAGCAGAACAAATCCCGGTTTATTAGCGGATTAAAAATCAAAATTTATCTCCAAATTTCACCCACAAAAGTATGCAAATAATAAATGTTATACAAGTGATGTGAAAAGTTGAGATATGGCGACCAAAAATAAACCCTGTCCTATGGACGGATGGATATCTCAGGTAGGGTTAGTAATTTCACAGATTTTTTAAATTGATCATTTCGACCAAAATTGAAATCTACCATCTTTATCAGAAAGTCTGTATTTTCCATCAGAAATGTCCGATTTTCAAAATTTAAAATTCTTATGAAAGCTGGGCGTTTGCGCAAGATACATAAGAAAACGGTTTGAACAATATTAATCGAATTCATACCGTAATAAACCATATTGCCTCGGTACAGTTCATTCTGATACACCCTGTATATAAAACCACCAAAAAGTCATGCTGACGAATCAGATCTAGAAATTTAAAGGATGAAGTTTGCCAACATTTGAATTCCAGAGCCTCCAAAGTTCAAAGTGTACGTCCTAAAATATGATGCTGTATATAACGCACTCACAATGTCGCTTCACAAATAATAACCCTTAAACATTAGCTGATATATACCACCCAACCATAAACTACTTGATATATTAATTAGGTCAGGGTCACCTAATTTGCAAAATGATTATATATTGACCGGTTTTTTGTTGTTGATATTTTTATTCCCCGTAGTTCATAATGCCCCACTGTAACCTATCATTCTAATTCATAGAGCTTAATTTGCAACCGTCCATGTAAATGTCACGAACTTGATCATTTGTATAAGTACAGATCTTCAAAACAATTTAGAAAAAACATACAGAAATACATCAATCGTAAGTGCATGTAGAAATGTGCACTTTGATCACCCTATATGAAGAATCTTTGGCCTAAGTAACAAATCGAGGGCTCATAAACACAAGGCCTTTGACCATTTTGAGAAAAAGACTATTGAAGATTTGTAAACACATTGGGAAGATAGGGATGAGGCCTTGTGGTTAGGGTTAGGGTGCTGGCTATAACTTTGATAGGGGTTGTGTTATGGAGATAAGGTTGTGTGTTACTGGAAAGAGAATTTCTTTCTGAAAAAATCTCATTTTGAAAAAATGGAGATGAGGCCTTTCGTTTCTGAGCCCTCGAAATCTGGCACTATTGCTTTTTTCTTCAGTTTTCTCATCTGATGATTCATCATGTATAAATGATATACGCGCTATTTGTCCTCCAAAACACTTCACATTATTTGTATACATGATTTTGATACATGTTTAACGTCTAGTTATTAGCTGACTGATTTTTTACTGAAAACCCTATACAACCTTTTCACCACAAATGTTTTTAATTCAATACATTACAAAGACAAAAAAAAAAAAAAAAATAGGTCAGGGATATTAATTAATACAAATTCCCTTTAAAAGGGAAAACCCAGATTCAAGTAAAATGGCATGTGCAAGGAGTTTTAGAAATTATGGGGAAGTATTTAAGTCCAGCATTGTGTGTTTTGATGGTTGGATATGACTTATATAAATAGAACATTCAAACGGGCGCAATAGATGAATTATGTGCTTTTGCATTCTGCAATACCAGTTGCCCTATTATATCCACCATTCCTTGCTAGCAAATACATATATATTTATTTCTATAAATCCCATAGCAAAGCATTGATTATACCTAATATAATGATTAATGAAACCAGCAAGAGTGTTTTAAGTTTCATTGCTCTTTGTACATGTAATTAATGCGCGCGGAGTTCTGAGCAGACTTTCTCAAAATTGCTCATTGTACATGTAATTAATGCGCGCGGAGTTCTGAGCAGACTTTCTCAAAATGTTCGACATCAAGCGATGGTGCTAGCGCTTTCCCCTTCCCAGTTTTTGATGATATAACAGAGCAATAATTTCAATGTATTCTATGATTTTCAAGGACATTAAACATCGGGAAAAAAACAATTAAACGATAATTAGATACAGAGTGACACACACAACTTTATACAATTTTAAAAAGCGGAAACCGATCAAATTAAACATGGCCGATAAAAATCAATAGCCAATTCTCAATTGCGGAAAGGCGATTCATTTTTTATATCACGTTTTACCATTTATTCCTGTTTATTTTCTTTCAGTATTCGACGTGTGATCGGCGGTGAAGATCCAATATAATACTGACTGCTTTGAATATTGGGAACATTGAGGAGTTTGGTGGCAACTGGGTGCCCCACAATTTTGTCATTAGCCGCGCCTCTAGTACATTCTTTTGATTTGTGAGCATCGGTAAATGTTGTATATCCTTATGTACCAATCCTTTTAAATTGCCACAAAGATGCTAAATTCTTCCCATTTAATCAATGGTGTGCATTTGTTTCAAACTGCTAATCAAATTTCCCGCCGATTTTATTCGATGATATTTAATTTTAGAAACGCGCTCGTGATTATTTTTTGAGTCGTATTCAGATTAATTCATTCTTAATCCAATTTCTCAGTCAATGCGTCATCAGTCAAGATAAAAAGAAATTATAGGCCTACATAATGTACTAGATATTATCACTATACTACCCGTAACCCTTCATTCAGTCACTACCGGTACTAACAGATTTGGGGTTGCACTATCATTTATTGGGTAAAAGTGTATGCAGAGCTTGGTCATCATGCATGCCTCTGATGCCTGAACTCTGCTGCCACTGAAGGGTAGTAGATAATATCTAGATTATGGAGTTCAAGAAGTTGAAAGAGAAATGAGAACGAATTCCCCACCATCCATATCGGAATACTTCCAATCAAAGACGGATACGATTCAAAAAGTATTTGTATTAAATTGCTTTTCGGATAAAATTATATCAATGTAAACAAATGGCATATTTATCAACTGGCAAATATCATCAGCCAAATTGTTCGAACATAATCCAGATTTCTGTATCAGATTAAATAAGTTGACATAAACATTTAATACTTGAATGTATACTTAAGACAGAGTTTTATTAGCATGTTATATTCTTTATTAAAAGCATGAATCCCTTGTGTGTGTCCTTTATTATGCGTCTTTAATTAAAATACCTGTTTTGTAATGAAAAAGGATTTTTTAAATATATTTTATTCAAATTTATGTTAGCATAATCCGAATTTGCATATCAAGATCATTCAATATAATATACGAGGGACATTCAATGAGTTCTACCTCCTACCTCATAACTTTGCGAGTCGTATGAAATATTCCACAATTGAAGCTTTGAATCTCAGCTACAAAATCATAGTAAATTGGTGTGAATACTCTTTGTACTTTTCTGGATATGCAGTAAAAACCAAACTTCCATTTAGTGCGCTGGAAACGGGTAAAAAACAGCCAAATGTCTCCAAAGTGCTATTCATTTGGCCAATTCTAAGAGACAAAATGTACCTATCGGTCAATTGCAATCGTTCTAAGTTACAAATATCTCTTGAACATACTTCAAACAATCAAGTGTTCTTGGCCTCTAAATAGCCAGAATCAGACCAGGACAGACATTCATTGTTTTCTATTTTCAGTATTTAAATCGGACGGTTATACCTAATCATACAATACGGAGAGAACTGAAAAAACATGAATTTATCTTAGGGGTAATTTTCCGTGTCCGTTATCCAAAATCTCTATCTGACTTTGTGAAATAGGTATCAATTAGCATTTACTATAAATGTGTAGCTATGATTCAGAGCTATAATCATGACAAATGTCATGAGGCTGACATTCATATTAGTGATGTTATGAGTGAGGAGGTAGAATTTATTGAAGGACCCTCGTATTATTATGCAATTGTTTGAATAATCCGTACATATGAATGACTAACATCCATACATGCATTTTAATATTATTATTAATAATCCGGATTTTGATATTTGCTTAATTTAGATTAGTCGAATTTATATAATAGCATAATCCAAATATATATTACTATTATATTACAAATGAGAGTAATCCGGTTTATCCTAATATAAATTAGAATAATCCGGATTATGCTAATATGAATTAGAATAATGCTGATTATAATGAGGACTATAAATATTAATAATCCGGATTATGCGAATATATATTTAAAATTTTGATCATGGAAATAACTTAATTTGAATAAACCGGATATGAAAATATAAATGTGAAATCGAAATTTGTAAATTTGAATAATCCGGTATTCAAATTTATATTCGGATAATCCATTCATTATTTGTGTAATCCCGATTATTCAATTTTACATTACCATAATCCGGATTATTCAAATTTATATTTGCATAATCCGGCTTATTCAAATTTATATTAGCATAATCCTCATTAATCAAATTTGTATAATCCGGATTATTCAAATTTACATCAAATTGGGATGATACAGCCTTTTATTTCAGAGGGAGTAAGTTTATTTGATGAAATAGCCATTTCATAGCGGTAAGTTTATTTGATGGAACAGCCTTTTATTTCAGAGGGAGTAAGTTTATTTGATGGAATAGCCATTTAAGAGGGGTTAAGTTTATTTGATGGAATAGCCATTTTAGAGGAGTAAGTTTATTTGATGGAACAGCCTTTTATTTCGGAGGGAGTAAGTTTATTTGATGGAATAGCCATTTCATAGGGGTAAGTTTATTTGATGGAACAGCCTTTTATTTCAGAGGGAGTAAGTTTATTTGATGGAATAGCCATTTCATATGGGTAAGTTTATTTGATGGAATAGCCATTTCAGAGGGGTACGTTTATTTGATGGAATAGCCATTTCAGAGGGGTAAGTGTATTTGATGGAACAGCCTTTTATTTCAGAGGGAGTAAGTTTATTTGATGGAATAGCCATTTAAGAGGGGGTAAGTGTATTTGATGGAACAGCCTTTACAGAGGGAGTAAGTTTATTTGATGGAACAGCCTTTTATTTCGGAGGGAGTAAGTTTATTTGATGGAATAGCCATTTCAGAGGGGTAAGTGTATTTGATGGAAGGAATAGCCATTTCAGAGGGAGTAAGTTTATTTGATGGAACAGCCTTTACAGAGGGAGTAAGTTTATTTGATGGAACAGCCTTTACAGAGGGAGTAAGTTTATTTGATGGAACAGCCTTTTATTTCAGAGGGAGTAAGTTTATTTGATGGAACAGCCTTTTATTCAGAGGGAGTAAGTTTATTTGATGGAATAGCCATTTCCGAGGGGTAAGTTTATTTTATGGAACAACCGAATTATTCAAATGATTATTACCATAATCCGGATTATTCAAATTTAATTTTTACATAATCAGTATTATTCAAATTTATATTAGCATAATCTGGATTATTCAAATTACCATAAACCGGATTATTCAAATGTTCATTTGCATTATCCAGATTACCATAATCTCGATTATTCAAATCCACTTTTCCATAATCAGGATTACTCAAATTAATATTTGCATAATCCGGTTTATTCAAATTAATATTTGCATAATCCGGTTTATTCAAATTAATATTTGCATAATCCGGTTTATTCAAATTAGCATAAGCTCGATTATTCAAATCCATTTTTGCATAATCCAGATTTAGATTCAGATTTGCATAATCCGGCTTATTCAAATATATTTTTGCATAATCCGGATTATTCAAATTGCATAATCAGGCTTATTCAAATTTATATTTGCATAATCCGAATTATTCAAATTCATATTAGCATAATCCAGATTATTCAAATTAGCATAATCCAGATTATTCAAATCCATTTAACATAATCCGGATTACCAAATAAGCTCGATTATTCAAATCCATTTTTGCATAATCCGGATTATTCAGATTTATATTTTGCATAATCCGGCTTTTTCAATTTTATATTAGCATAATCTGAATTTGCATAATCCGGATTATGCAAAAATGGATTATTCAAATCTATATCACCATAATCCGGATTATTCAAATTCATATTTGCAAAATCCGGATTATTCAGATTTATATTTTCATAATCCAAATTTTAAATATATACTTGTATAATCCGGAACATTCAAATTTGTTTAATCCGGATTATGCTAATATAAATTATTCAAATCTATATTAATTAGCATAATTCGGATTATTTATATTGCAAATTTAAATATATAAATTTAAATACTCCGGATTATTCAAATATATATTAGCATATTATATGGATTGTTGATTATGCAAATTTGGATTATTCCGATATGCATTCTGATTATAAAAATGCTAATATAAATGTGAATGAAAATAATATTTACATTACAAAACGGGTAATAAAGGACACGCACAAGTGATTCATGCTTTTAATAAAGAATATAACATATGCTAATAGAACACCTCTTATTTAATTCGAAACAGAAACAGAAATATGGATTATGCATGTAAAATCTCAATAACCCGTATTATGTTTGAAAAATGTGGTTGATGATATTATGCTATTTGTTTACATTGATATAATTTTGACCGAGAATCAATTTAATACAAATACTTTTTGAATCGTATCCATCTGGTGGGGAATTTTCTCAATTTTGTTCTTTCTTTCACAATGTCTTGAACTCTATCTAGAAATTATCTACTACCCTTCAGTGGCAGAGTTCAGGCATCAGAGGCATGCATGATGACCAATCTCTGCATACATTTTAACCCAATAAATGATAGTGCAACCCCAAATCTGTTAGTGAAGGGTTAGTGAATGAAGAGTTAAGGGTAGTATAGCGATAATTTCTAGAACATTATGTAGGCCTATAATGATGATTCCTTTTTATCTTGCCTGATAACGCATTGCTTGAGAACTTGGAGTAAGTATTGATCTTGTTTGAGAAAATTAGTTATCGTTTTTGAATACGGCTCAAAAAATAATCACGAGCGCATTCTTAAAATTAAATATCATAGAATAAAATGCCAAATCAGCGGAAAATTTGATTAGCATTTGAAACTCGTGCACAACATTGATTAAATTGGAAAAATTAGCATCTTTGTGGTAATTTAAAAGGTTTGATACGTACATAAGGGAATACAACATTTACCGATGCTCAAAAGAACAACCTACGGGCGCGGCTAATGACAAAATGGTGGGGCACCCAGTTGCCACCAATTCTACCAATTAAAAAGTATGTGTCGAGGGTTTAGTGCAACAAAGGGCTATCTGCATTTCGGTCATGTAAATATTTGTACCATCATTGTCACCTTATGGTTTTGACAAGTTAAAAGAACTGCTATTCAAACCTTTTTGATTAGGTGAATTTACTATTTTCTCATAATTAGGTTCCTGATTTTGTTGGGATCATTTTGATACCAAAATCTCATTTTGACCAAAAATGAAGATAGCCCTTTGTTGCACTAAACCCTCAATCTGTTCCATGATGTTCCCAATATTCAAAGCAGTCGGTATTATGTTGGATCTTCACAGGCAATCACACGTCAATTCATTTTCCATTCAAAATGCCCAGCAACCAACACACGTAATCAGTCGAATACTGAAAGAAAAGAACCAGGAATAAAAATAGTCAACGTGAGGAAATAAATCAATCACATTTTCGCAATTAGGGGGAATATTAATGTCATTGTCATTACAGAATAGTTAAAACACGTTTTAGCGCTCGGTACAGGTATTCTTAGGTGTTTTTTCATAGAGCACTTTTGTCAAGGAATTTGCTGAATCTACCATTATAAAATGCATTTATTTCATTAATTAATTAATTCGTTTTTTTATCTATTATAAACAGACTGCAACAATAAAAGTATGCAATTACATTATGTCTCCAAGAAAAGAATAAATGATACAATGACTTGTTATTTCTTAGTACAAAATAATTGGTTAGGCACAACAACAAATAGGTTTGTCTCAGAAACATTTGGCAAAAAAGTTAAGTGATGTGCGATTGTTTTAATTTCTATTTTATTTTAGAGAATTGGGTATGAGGGATGCGATTTTCAATAACAAAAAAACATCGCCAACGCGTAGAGCTACGCGCTAAAGCCTATTTCACATACCAATGCGCGCGGGTTTCTGACACAAACTTCTTTTTTTCCCCGCAAAACCAATTTAGTTGGAGTTTAGAAGTATAGGTCAATATAAATGCGTATTGTGTTGTTTCAAGATAAATTGGAAAAGTCAATGCATACGCGCTGATGTTGATGGGTGAAAATGGCACGACCCGCAGGGGGAGTGCTGTTGTGAGCATATCAACATTTCCGCAAGTGCATTTATTTTGTTCAATTTTTTTTTAATGTCAAATTTACCTGAAATGAGCTTAATGTTGTCCGAAATTAAACAATATCAGATCAATTTTAAGCTAACAACATTTTCAATTGTTTGGGGAGGGGGAAATGGAAAATTGTTACAGTCTGATATAATTATCTTTTCCGTCCATTTCCTTCAAAATCATAGAATAGGGGAGAGCGGGGAGTGTACGCCATATGGGCAGGTTCGCCCACCACGTGATTCTCATCTTTGCGGCCACTGGTTGAATTTGGCGAACAAAAAATAGATCACCGTAACATGTTTGTCAACTTATCATCCAAAAACCAGTTTTGCCTCGCAAAAGTGAATTTACTCCCATTTTTCATATTGATCTTTTCCAAAGATATTCGCAGAAAAGGTTTTAATGTAAATTATCATTAGGTAGGTATGGGATTGATTATGAGATTGATTATGGGATTTGATGCAGTTAACAACCCATCAATGTATGTGGGACATCCGTGGTATAGGTCAATGCACTTATAGCGCTATATGGGGCACATACGCCCTGATGATGGGGCAGGTTCGCCAATAGGGATTTATATAGGTATGAGTTTGCATAATTTCAAGATTGTAATTTTCCTCTTACAGGATAAATGTAATTATAAAAATTACTTACTCCCCCAGTAACACTAATATTAGAGGAGAATATTTCAAAATGTGGTATTTCTTATTACTTTCAAATTCTGAACGAGTATGATCCGCAAAAGTGCCCCACCCCTATATTTTGGACCCCTAAATTATACTTTGGAATAAAATAACGAAGAATAACGAATCTATATGTATTGGATATGATGGTACTTTGTGTAGCCTAATTCAGAGCCTAGGGCGAACTTGCCCCCGGCCTATGGGCGAACCTACCCCGGCGTCGGGCAAGTTCGCCCTTTTGAGATACTTGTCTTAATCATTAACTCTTGCCTTTACAGTAAGGCCTAGAGTACTGAGATCATGGTCGTATGTAGCCAAGATATCAATCTTTCATGATATCAATAGATCCATTTAATCTTTAAAATTGGCGTCTCTAGACCTCTTCAAATGAAAATGGGGCGAACACTCCCCGCTCTCCCCTACATTGAAATTATTACTCTGTTATTTCATCAAAAAACGGGGGAGGGAAAGCGCCAGCACCATAACTTGATGTCGAACATTTGGAACGTCTTGCTCAGAACTCCGCGCGCATTAATTACATGTACTAAGAGCAATGAAACTTAAAAACACTCTTGCTGGTTTCATTAATCATTAGGCCTATTACGTACAATCAATGCTTTGCTATGGAATTTAAATTTTAAAAAGTATGTATTTGCTAGAATAGCAATGGTGGATATAATAGGTCAACTGGTATTGCAACATGCAAAAGCACATAATGGAAATTATGTTTAATTCATCAATTGCGCCCGTTTGAATGTTCTATTTATATTAGGTCATATAAAATCGGTCAAATCGATAGGAAAGTCACCGCTTTCCACATAAGTTTTTTGTGTGCATCCGATTAAAACTGACATATAACTTATAAGGATACCAGATATTTATATTTCAAGCTGTAATTTATACAAGAAGTATGAGAATTTATATAGAGTGTAACGTAATAAAATTTTCCGATTCACCCGTACCTAGTCCTACCTTTAGGACTACTCTATCTATATTAATACTAGAAAAAATGCTCCCCATCCGAGAACCGACCAACCCGAGAACCGAACCCGTTTGACTCGGCTAGGATGGCAGATTTAGTGTTTCTATATTCTATCTTAGTATAGTATTTCCCTGGATAGTGATAGTGGCCCTACGAGGAGGGCTACCCGTACCCGAGTCGGCTTTTGTCTTTGTAATGTATTAAATTAAAAACGTTTGTGGTAAAAAAAGGTATAATATAGGACTTTCAGTAAAAAATCAGTCAGCCAATAATAAGCGTTAAACATGTATCAAAATAATTTATACAATTATTGTAAACTGTTTTGGAAGACAATAAGCGCTTATATCATTTAATACATGTTCTAAATTTTATCTGAGAAAACTGAAGAAAAGCAATAGTTCAAGATTTGTTACTTAAGCCAACAATTCTTCATATAGGATGATCAAAGTGCACATTTCTACATGAACTTATCTGTATGATTTTTTCTAATTTGTTTTGTAGATCTATAATTAAGTTCGTGACATTTACATGGACGATTACAAATTAAGCTTTATGATTTCAGATGGTTACCTACTACAGCGGGTATCAATATATATGAATATTTCTATAAAGGAAAATTGAAATTCTATTCGATTTAATGTTACATGTAGTGGTTCTTAATTCCCCACGTAGGATTAGATTACTTGATTTCATGTTAACAGTAATTCTATCTTTAAAATTCATAAATTCTTTGTTTATTATGCTTGGTATGATGACTGTAGTTTGTTAAATAACTTGTCTGTGTGATATAATGGTATACTTAGAACCCTATATCAGGTTAATGTGGTTCTGAATGCCCCACATATTTTTTTCTTTGACAAAGGTGACCAAAATTCGTCATCTCTCACAATGGTATGTCATCAAACATTGTCAAACTAAGTACAGAAAAAGGATGGAGTTCGGGGGGAAGCTGAAGATGATAAGACTGTAGAAAAAAGAAAATCAATAAACACTGTATCAGGATCCATTGTGTCATTTACAAACTGTTTTTGACATTTGCTATGTGCCGGGAGGCCCGAGATTCCTGGATCAAAAGATGGGGATTTTGGAACACATTCACTGCCTTAAGATGGCCTAGAATAACTCATTGTGTCAACAAATGCAGACTAGACAATCTTTAAGAACTTCGAAAACTAAAAAAAGGTTCTGATCGCTTAAGTCAGTCTAACATGGAGGCTCTTAACACTTTCCACGCGGCAGGCAGACAGCTGCAGCCGACATTCCAAAATGTCACAAAATGTTTCAAATATGTCAAAATTATTTAATTTCATTACCATATTTGGAATCACCATGAGAAATGCATTAAAAGTACAAACATGACTAGTATTGGTTCCGTAATCCTTAAGATAGACCTTGACATTTGAGAAAGGTTTCTGAAAAATCTGTTTTGTATTTGGTAAAACCAACAGCCGCGTGGAAAGTGTTAATGCCCCGCCAGTGGGGTATTATGAACCTTTTGACATCACTGAATATAAACCAAGGTATCACAAGTAGAATAGATTGTTATAATTTTTTGACATACAGCTGAACATATTTACCAGCAACCCAATTTACATATCCCCTTGATATGATTGACAACTGAAAAAGGGGGTTCTTAATGCCCCCGCTTTACCCTACATTTATGTGAAATAAACAACTTCTCAAAAGAATTTAAGGCTCTCTTCCTGGAGGATCTACGAGGGTCATTCAATAAGTTCTACCTCCTCACTCATAACATCGCTATTATAAATGTCAGCCTCATGACATGTGTCAGGATTGTAGCTCTGATTCATAGCTACACATCTATAGTAAATAATATATGATATCTGTTTCACTTTTGTTATGATGCGAACAAAACCAAAGAGAGATTTTGGACAACGGACACGGAAAATTAGCCTAAAGATAAAAATATGTTTTTTTCGTTTCTCTCCGTATTGTATGATCAGATATAACAGCCCGATTTAAATACTGAAAATAGAAAACAATAGTTGATTTCTGAATGCAATACTGTATTTTCATGTATAAATCAGATTGTAGGCAATATCAACCTTTGTAGGCTTGCAAATAGTATAATATCAACTCGAACGTATTGCTATGTCTTTAGCATACCGGAATACTGCTGTTCAGTCAAAATTTCGTTGTAACAAGTCAATCCACAGTGATGCCTCTAGTGTTAAACCTTAATATGATAGTCACTTTTTGAGTTTTCATTATATGCAACCTTTAGAATAGTCAATCAGGTAGTCAATGGTGAACAATTATCTCTTCGAGAGACTTGAAATATATCCATTTAGTCCTGTGTATTGAAAATCTCTTATTTCTTATGAGAAGCAAATATGAGTTTTTGCAGCAGTTCTCTAGGGTAGGGTTAAAATGAGTGGCTTTTCTGGTCTGGTTCTGGCTAATTAGAGGGAATTTTCCCCTAAGAAATCAGTCACTTTTATTGTTTATAGTCTGTTAAAGATATATCTGTAATTTAGAACGGTTTTAATTGACCGATGGGTACGTTTTGTCTCTTAGAATTAGCCAAATAAATAGCACTTAGGAGATATTATGCTGTTTTTTATCCGTTTCCGTAGCACTAAATAGATGTTTGGTTTTTACTGCATCTCCAGAAAAGTAAAACTAGTACTCATACCAATTTACTGTGGATTTGTAGCTGAGGTTCAATGCTACAATTGTAGTATATTTCATACGACTGGCTTATATAACAGTGAAGTTATGAGGTAGGAGGTAGAACTTATTGAATGACCCTCGTAAATCAGTGGTGTTTTTTTGAGGAGGTATACCGGTTGTCCAAAAGGTTGGGGCCTTAACAATGTGTTATTGAATGTGCTTAACCAATATAATTTGATATTTCTGAATCTATTATAGGGGAGAGCGGGGAGTGTACGCCCTATGGGCAGGTTCGCCCACCACGTGATTCTCATTTTTGCCGCCACTAGTTAAATTTTGCGAACACACAATAGATACAGAGTAGTATGTTGCAAGCTTCACACATTAACGTGACAGATCACCGTAACATGTTTGTCTACTTATCATCCAAAAACCATTTTGTCTCGCAAAAGTGAATTTTCTTCCATTTTAGATATTGATTTTTATCCAAAGATATTCGCAGAAAAGATTTTAATGTAAATTATCATTAGATAGGTATGGGATTTATTATGGATTTGATGCAGTTAACAACCCATCAATGTATGTGGGACATCCGTGGTATAGGTCAATGCACTAATTGCGCTATATGGGGCGGGCACATACGCCCTATGATGATGGGGCAGGTTCGCCAATAGGGATTTATATAGTTATTGTTTTGCATAATTTAAAAATTGTAATTTTCCTCTAAGAGGATAATTGTAAAATTTATAAAAATAGTTACCAGGAATGGAGTAACACTATATTAGAGGAGAATATTTAAAAATGTGGTATTTCTTATTACTTTTAAATTTTGAATGAGTATGTTCCGCAAAAGTGCCCCACCCCACCCTTGTATTTTGGACCCCCACATTTTATTTTGGTATCAAATAACGAAGAATATCGAAGCTATATATATATTGGATATTATGGTACTTTGTGTAGCCTAATTCTGAGCCTAGGGCGAACTTGCCCCGGCCTATGGGCGAACCTACCCCGGCGTCGGGCAAGTTCGCCCTTTTGAGACACTTGTCTTTATCATTTACTTTTGCCTTTACAGTAAGGCCTAGAGTACTGAGATCATGGTCGTATGTAGTAGCCACGATATCAATCTTTCACACGATAACAATAGGTCCATTCAATCTTTAAAATTGGCGTCTCTAGACCTCGTCAAATGAAAACGAGGCGAACATTCCCCGCTCCCTACATATAATATATATAATTGTATTTTTCTACCTGATACTCATTTCCTACCTCTAATGTTGGTCTGGTCTCTCTAACACCTTTGTAGGGGTCACATGGGTGCAGGTTCATGGTGCGTTATTGTTGGTTGATGAACAGCTTTGTCTTCTCTTAGTGATATTTCTATGAGGAGAATGTTCTAGTTGATGCGACCATGGAATCAAACCATACAGCTAGAGCAGTTGTTATTGGTTGGTATTTGTGAAGAACCAATGGGTGCAGGTTCATGGTGCGTTATTGTTGGTTGGTGAACAGCTTTGCCTTCTTTTAGTGATATTTCTATGAGGAGAATGTTGTAGTTGATGCGACCATGGAATCAAACCATACAGCTAGAGCAGTTGTTATTGGTTGGTATTTGTGAAGAACCAATGGGTGCAGGTTCATGGTGCGTTATTGTTGGTTGATGAACAGCTTTGCCTTCTTTGAGTGATATTGCTATGAGGAGAATGTTCTAGTTGATGCGACCATGGAATCAAACCATACAGCTAGAGCAGTTGTTATTGGTTGGTATTTGTGAAGAACCAATGGGTGCAGGTCCGTTATTGTTGGTTGATGAACAGCCTTGCCTTCTTTTAGTGATATTGCTATGAGGAGAATGTTCTAGTTGATGCGACCATGGAATCAAACCATACAGCTAGAGCAGTTGTTATTGGTTGGTATTTGTGGAGAACCAATGGGTGCAGGTTCATGGTGCGTTATTGTTGGTTGATGACAGCTTTGCCTTCTTTTAGTGATATTTCTAAGAGGAGAATGTTCTAGTTGATGCGACCATGGAATCAAACCATACAGCTAGAGCAGTTGTTATTGGTTGGTATTTGTGAAGAACCAAATTACTAACGTGTCGTATAGAATGTTCTCGTCATTAGCATTAATTCTGGAATGATAAAGGATTTGAATAAGGTTTCAGTCGTATTTGTACCAATCAATAGAATGTATATGAAAGCCATCGATTTTAACCAAACTGTAATTTATTGCATGACGCTATTTCGATACAATGCTACCAGCTAATACATGAAAAACAAATTTGACACAATATTGAAATTGCACTCCTACTTTCCATACTAATATTCATTTTGTCAACTCATTATAAACGCGCATATGGGTAGAACGTTACACTTTAAATGTTCTGAATAAGATATCTCATCATTTGATATTTCCATTAATATATTTTGAACGATGTGTGCACCCAACCCTCAAAATATATAATTTTGATATCTATTGATGAAACATCTTAATTAGAACATTTAAAGCGTAATGTTTTCCCCATTTGAGCGTTTATAATGGGTCGAAAAAATTAAATACGTGTATAGGTATTTGCGCTTTTTTGGATTCCGTTATTTGCCGGCGCCGGGTAACGTTTATCATGATGTTTTTTCTCAAAATCGTGTTTCACAGATCAACTAGAGCCACAGCGCCAAGATTGTAAATGATACGATCAGAAACAAAATGTACTTAGCTTGTCAATCAAGTTGCTGCTGGTCCATGTTCTGAAGTTCAGATTCTGCTGCTGGTGCTATATTGTGTGGTTGACAGCTTTTGACATTAGTGAAGTCTCTCCGTGACATGAAAGGATAGAGACCATAGCAGATTTGTTGATTGGTCAGTATCCCATAGCAAGTTTTCAAAGGTTTTCTGACACACCAAAAGTGTTCATCCAGGGACGATAATGATAAGAATTCTGTAGGCAGCCATTAGATTTTGTCGAGCATGAAATGTCTGCGGATTTGCTGCGATTCGCTGCGATTCATAGTTTGTTCCATTAGGGTCTTGTTCCAAATGAAGGCCCGCTGCACTGCAAATGTTATGCAAAAGTAATGACCCGTCGCTTTCGCTCACTAGTACTTAGTAGAAGTGTTCATTATCTGCTTAGTTCCATCTGAAAAAAATCATATAAATTGACTTCGGTTACTTTACAGGTGAGTCAAATTCAGGAAAAATACTTATTTTCAAAAAATTGGTCAATTTCCACATTGATCATAAAGAGTAGACACACACATCTTCAATCTTCATGCTTAATGAAGTTTTCAAGACAATGATTAATTGCACGCTACAATAATTACAACATATTCACCAAAAAGCGCGTAGTTTTAAAGTGTTCCACACATGAATGAAGCTAAGTTGATGGATGTTAGCTCTACTGCAGTATAACATAACAGGCTTGATACCTGTTAACATTTATGAATATAACAATAATTATTTGTATATTAATAGACCTAATTTATATACATATTTGTGTTAAATCTCTGATAATTAAAACGACAAAAATATTGAGATGTTGTGATAAAAATATTGCAAAACTATTGATAAAGTACGGACATGTTTGTTAATTTAGTCAACATTTCTTTAACACCAAAAGCATGTAATTATTAAGCGCTGTAACGTTTGAACTATTATTGTGATGTATATAAAAGTGTATAGTTTTGGAAAGGTAATGAGTCGGAGAGTCCATTTTTTGTATAACATTTTACTAAAATATTATGATTTTTGGCTCAAATTTGTTGCAACCGTAGTAAAATCAGATGCTGAAATTGCACCAAAATCATCTAAAGACACTTCTCTAGGGAAGTTTTAGTTTTGACATAAAAATATTTAGTTTTTTTAATGTTGAACAAAAAGTGCCAAAAGTGAAAAATTACTTTGTTGGCACTTTTTGGTCAACATTCGATAATGAAGTAAAGTGGAGTTAATGAGGCCGTACAATTTAGACTACGGTGGGTGATGAACTACCAGTGGCGTAGAGGGAAGAGGGGCGATCGCCCCACTTTGAGTTGATTGTGATTGGCACTGTCGATTAATTTTACAAGGGGATCATGGAATTTTATTCAGAAAAGTATTGATGAAAAAATCCGACCATCCGCGATGTCAACTCATATGCTTTCATTCCATAGCTCTACCACAGAGAACTAGGATTCAGAGCTAATAATTGGTACCGTTATTCTATTTTGAGCGAGATGAAATCGTAGGAGGTCATGATTATCAGGGCTAGTTTTCATATAGGGTATGTAAATCTTGAAGAAAAATACTATTTTATTTAAGTTATGCGATAGGAATAACAAAATCATAGCTTTAACATGGTATAGGACTACGGAGGTGTTAAATAAATACCCCCTGGTGGACACTCAGAAAAAAACAGTGGCGTAAAAAGTATCCACGACCTGGATCCCCTATTTCTCTATGGTGGAGGACAGGACCTCCACTGGCCGAATGCTCAGATATTTAACCAAGGCGTAAATATTATTTGAACATTAAAACATGATATTTGTAGCAAAATATTGACTTATCTTATTGAGAAAAGTTGCAAAATATTGATGAAAATATCCGACAGAGAGAGTTTCCTCTCAAACAGAAAGCTATGATTCAGAGCTAGCTTAAAATGATACCTTCTGAACCTTCTGAATTTGCAGTCAGCAGGGCGAAATTCATCGCATGTCGCTAACTTGTTTGTGTCGTCGTGCATGTTAGTGTGTTTTACTGAGCCGGTGTTTGAATCCTAATAATGTCGATGAAACAGCTTGTTGGTCTAGATCATTCCAAGCCCTACTTGTCCTTGGGAAAAAAGAATTTTTGTAGACATCTTTGCCAGCAAATGGGATTTCAAGGTGTTTAGTGTGGTTTCTTCTACTCCCTGCCGTAGGTGATATTTTGGTATACTGGTCCTTTTGAATTCCTCCCACCAAGTCATTTTGAATTTTGAACATCATAGCTACACTCTTAGAAGGTCAGGATCATATATGAGACGAAAAGGATCAATTTTGATCCAGAAGCGGTATCACATATGAGCTTACCCTTTCCGGATCAAAGTGATCCGGCAAGCAGGATCAAAAAGTTTGATCCGAAATGGGATCAAATATTTCTGTCAAATGATACTGAAACGGATCAAAATAATGATCCTGCTTGTCGGATCACTTTGATCCGGAAAGGGTAAGCTCATATGTGATACCGCTTCTGGATCAAAATTGATCCTTTTCGTTTCATATTTGATCCTGACCTTCTAAGAGACCCACTGCAGACTATATATCGAGTGCATTAAGCTTACTACATCGTGTAGGCCTAGTACATCGCAGTGATCGTGACATTTTGTGAGGAGCATTTTGACCGAAAATCGTACTGATGGCACTGGTCAGGTACAAGAAATTTGTTCACAAGAATAGAGCATGTTCAAACATAAAAATAAAACTACTTTACCGACAAAATCATGTAACATTTTACAGATTAGACTGGATAACTTACCGCGGTATTTCACCCTTGTTTCAATGGCGACCGAATTCAAAAGATCGTCTGCTTGTCGTCTATCGGTTTGCGAAAGAGTGACGTCAGTCACCTATTGACCAATGAACTTTTTCATCGAATTGATCCGGAAATCAGATCAAAGTTGATCAAGGTGAATTTGATCCGTTTGTTGATATCTTTCTGGAAACGGATCAAAACGATCCGAAAACGGATCAAAACGATCCGAAAATGATCCTTAAAGGATCAAAACAAAGTGAGCCGGAAATCTACTCATGTATTTGATCCTGACCTTCTAAGAGTGTAGTCTGTTTTTCTCCCTTCTGCATTTTAACCATTAACGGTTCCCATTTGAGCTCAAGAAGCATCTGTGAAACACTGCTCTCTCTTTTGTAGTCCCCCGTACAGAAGCGTGCTGCTCTTCGTTGTACTCTTTCGAGTTTGTTTACCATCGTCTTCCTGTATGGATCCCATGCGCAGCCGGCATACTCTAAGACTGGTCGGACGAGAGTTGTATGCAGTTGTCTTCACTTCCTTAGGGCAGAACCACAGGTTTCTACGTAGTAAACCGAGGACGCGGTTTGCTTTTGAGATGTTGTTTGAGATGTGCTCCCCCCAATTAAGTTTGTTGTCCAGTTGAACTCCCAAGTATGGTTGTGAGGTTGGTTGACTCCGGACTTCGCCGCAAAAGGTGTAGTCTCTGTGGGGTGGGTCTCTTTTGTGAGATCTCTCCATGATGAAGCATTTGGATGGGTTGAAACTCATTTTCCACTTATTTTGCCAGCTTTCAAGTGTATTTAGGTCTTCTTGTAGTGAGTCCATGTCTTGATCAGATTCTACTGACTTGTAAACTAGGCAGTCGTCAGCAAAAAGGCGTGCTTGGTTTTTTAAGAGGTCTGGGAGATCGTTTATATATATCAAAAACAGCAATGGTCCCAGTACTGTGCCTTGTGGTACCCCCGACAAAACGTCTTTTGGCGACGAGATGTTTCCTTCACATGCAATTCTTTGGATTCGGTCAGTAAGGAAGTGCCTTAACCATTTGAGGATATTTCCTCTGATACCATAGTGTTGAAGCTTCCCTAGCAGACGCTCATGTGGCACCTTATCAAAGGCTTTGGAGAAGTCTAGTATCGCCATATGGATTGATTTCCCTTCTTCCAAGGTCTTGGCTATGTCGTCTACTGTGACAATCAGCTGCGTTTCAGTGGATCTTTTTGCTCGAAAACCATGCTGTGAGTCGACAAGTATGTTGAACTTTTCTAGGTGGTCCATTACATGAGAGTGAATTATGTGCTCTAATATTTTGCAGGTCACGCTTGTAAGTGAGACAGGTCTGTAATCTCTGGTGAAGCTTTGTCTCCTTTCTTGAAAATACTGCAAATATTGGCTTCTCTCCACTGCCGAGGAAGGGTTCCTTGGTCTATTGAAGCTTGAAAAAGATCGGTGAGTATTGGAGCAAGTTTATCAGCAAATGTTTTCAGGAACCATGGTGGCATTTCGTCCGGTCCTGCAGCTTTATTTGGCTTAAGTTGTTGAAGTTGCTTCAGTACCCTTTCATGGATGATCAAAACTGGGATGTCATCAATGGTGCTTCTACCAAGAGTTGGAATTTCGTCTATATTTTCAGCAGTAAATACACTGGCAAACTGGTTGTTAAGAGCTTCAGCTTTCTTCTCTTTCACTGATGATCTGGTTGTTCACTTTTAAGTCAGCCACTCCTTGTTCACCTTGACCAAGTCTTTTCATGTAAGACCAAAACTGTTTGACAGAGCTAGCTTAAAATGATATTCCTGGATTCCCGAACGTCTTAAAATTGGATAGAAATGGAGTAAAACCCCACCTCCTTTGGTCACGCCACTGGTAAGATACTGATCGAGGACCTGGTCTTAGCAGATGGTATTCTTGTTGCAAGGTTTCAACATTTACAATAGCCTAGGTAGATGTTCCGATTACTGGCCCGATTTTCAACTTGATGTTTTCTATTTTACATGGAAGATCCGGTCATTCTTAAAATTGTCACATTCCAAAGTTTGAGTTGCATATTAACTCCAATGGTTCTTTTTTCAGAAGGACAAGGTCACACTAAACAATTGCCCATTGAGTAGTACACAAACTAGCTGGTGGTTAACCACCTTTGGCAGTTCACCACATATTTTAGCCTATAACTTCTAAATGGAACTTTTCTGGCCCCTAAGATTTTACAAACACAATGCGAAAAATATGGGGATTCTTTTGATATCAAAATATCTGGATGTGAAAATAAAATCATAGCCCCAAAAAATATCTGGATGTGAAAATAAAATCATAGCCCCAATAAGTGATCGGAACACACGTACACCTTTAACATGTATAATGGAAACCGTTGTGGGGATGGGAAGCAAGCTTTTCTTGGTCTCTACGAGAGAAAAAAAAGGACAAGGCAGTAATTGTTTTGCCGTCAATTTACATTGTAAAAATAATGGCTGCCCCTGTGCTTTATTCCGTATGCATATATATGACATTGCCGATTTTGGCTCCAATCACGTAGGCCTACTGATTGATGACTCTCAGCGAAAAGAGATCTGCTTCTTGAAAATAAAATGGCATTATAAGTATTGGCCAGTATTTCTCTGTAAAATTAATACTTACGGATAAATGCTCCAGTTGATCATACCAAAAAATCAATCAGTTACAGCGTTGATCCACCAGCTTTGCAACAGTAAAAACACTAAACATAACAAATTGATCAAACGGTATACGATGAGATGTTATTGAAAATTCGCGCCAAATTGTCGTAGTGGATCAGACAATGCGTAGGTCATGACACGTAATTTCCGGGTTGTGAGGCAGGGTACCCGGTCAACTCGACGTTCGGTCAAGTCGACCGTTACGTACTCGACGGTTGACCGACTCGACGGTCGGACCAACTCGACGTACGAACATACTCGACGGTTCGCCAACTCGACTCTCCTATACCAACTCGACGGATGGTTGAATGATCGTGACGTGATGAGCGTGGGTGACCGTAGCGGGGGAATTCCGGGTAAACACGTGGATATGGGTGAATGCAATGCATTGCCCTCACGCTCGCTGGGCTGATGTAGGGCGTGCACTGGGTGAATGGGTATGATGGGGTTACAGTGGACATGGTTGAATGCTCGCGACACGGTGTTAGGACTAGGCGTGCAAAAATGGGTATGAGCATGGCTGAGTACAGGCGCGGATACAGGGGGCACGACGGGCCTGCCCCCCCCCCTCTACCAAAAAAAAAAGGAAAAAAAAAAAAAGGAAGGAAGAAAAAAAAAAAAAAACAAGGAGGAAAAAAAGAAGAAAAGAAAGAGAGAAAGAAGCTAGTAAGAGAGAGAGAGAGAGAGAGAGAGAGGGGGGGGGGGGGGGGGGCACATCACCCCTCAGACTCCCCTGTTCGAGCTTTTAAACAATCTATACTTAAATTAAGAAAAAATCAGTATGCTCTACTTCTTTCTTAATTTTTGCATTGATAAAAAAACAAAATATTCTTTTTCTAAGAGTGTACCGATGTTGGTGTGTAGGGTATAACAGCCTAAATTATGCCCATTTTGGGCCTAATACACTCTTAGAAAAAATGGTTCGTTTAAGAACCCTTTTTTGTCCCGCGGGGAGCACCTTTTGGCCTAAAAGGTTCTAAAAAGAACCTTAGAATGGTTCTTTGAAGAACTTTCAAATTTTAAATAAGATATAAAGGTATATTTACTTTTTTGTTTTTATGTAATATGCAAATTCAAGAGAAATGTAAACAAATTTAGTCCTTTTCAACTGTTAAAAATCATTTCTTCTTGGCTAAAAACATTTTTTACCGTTTTACCAAGAACCATTGAGGGTTCTCCATAATTTTTCCCCAAAAGGTTCTTGAAGCTTGAGGAACCATTTTCTTGGCTAAAGAACCCTTTTAGAACCTTTTTTGGTTCTAAAAGGAACCCAATGAAATTTCTATAGGTTCCTTTTAGAACCAAAAAAGGTTCTAAAAGGGTTCTTTAGCCAAGAAAATGGTTCCTCAAGCTTCAAGAACCTTTTGGGAAAAAATTATGGAGAACCCTCAATGGTTCTTGGTAAAACGGTAAAAAATGTTTTTAGCCAAGAAGAAATGATTTTTAACAGTTGAAAAGGATTAAATTTGTTTACGTTTCTCTTGAATTTGCATATTACATAAAAACAAAAAAGTAAATATACCTTTAGGTCTTATTTAAAATTTGAAAGTTCTTCAAAGAACCATTCTAAGGTTCTTTTTAGAACCTTTTAGGCCAAAAGGTGCTCCCCGCGGGACAAAAAAGGGTTCTTAAACGAACCATTTTTTCTAAGAGTGTACCACAATTTCTGCGATTGAATATTACAATATGACATGATATGATGAGGCATGGGCTCGGTTAAAAGAGCCCTCTTCAATGTCGTGTTCCATGTACTAACTGGTTGTTGATGCATATTTAAACCAATGATGCTGATGAAAGAGGCTTTTTGAAGATCTTGGAATACATGGAGCTTGAAGACTCGGAATACATGGAACTTGAAGACTCTTGGAGCTGGAATATAACCCTAGACTGGTAGCTAGGGACCTACGTTAAAGGTTGAAGGACTTGACATGTTAATGAGGCTTGAAATAGGGTAGACCTTAAATCAAATAATGCAACACTTTTGCATAATTCATAACATCTGCTACACTGTTAAAAGAGTTGTTTGTGTTCATAATGACCATTTAAAATATGAAAAAAAATCAACATTATTTTCGAAACGAGTAAAATGAAAATGAACTTGTAACATTGATTTGTAATTTGCAGCTATTTAATCCTATTACAATTATATAACTAATATACCAAATTTCAAAGATAATTACTGTTGCAGTTCGATAGTGATTGACATGGGAAAGGTTGCATTGTTTGTCGGCAATAAGCTTATTCCTTTACGCGCGCGGCTATTAATTATGCTACCATACATATCATATTCGTTCAGAAACCTTTAATCTCTCACCTAATCTCAAGATTTACTGAATCAATACTAGGCATATTTGTACTATTTCAATGCATTTCACACGGTGACTCCGATCCAAATAATGGTAATAAAATTCAACAATTTTTGATATTTTTGAAACATTTAGTGACATTTTGGAAGACCGACTGCAGACGCGTGGAAAGTGTTTAACACTTTCATCATGCACGCTGCAGACGTCTGCTTAAACATGTTAAAGGTAGATGACCCGATTAGACTATAGGCCGTGCATGTTTTATTCCTTCAGAAAACAAATCTAGCACTCTCCATGTAGGGCACAGATGAAATGTGGCTTAAAATGAAGCTAAGGGACCGTTCATTATTTATGGTGGAGGGCGGGTTGGGACAATTTCAAGACTTGCATGTTAAAATTACCTACCCCCCCCCCCTACAGCTGAAACTGAAAATTACATGACCCCCCCTGCTAACCAGTAGCTTTTTACACAACCCCCCCCCCCTCCTTGAAGAAAAAATCAACTTGTCACATACTTAAGGGGGATGTCTTTACCTTTGGAATTTTGTTCATGGATATGTTAGCAAATTCTGTTTGTGCCATATCCATTTTTGCACGCCCTAGTCCTACCGGGCCGTGTCGCGAGCATTCAACCATGCCCGCTGTAACCCCATACTCCAGTGCACGCCCTACACCAGTCTAGCGAGCCTGAGGGAAATGCATTGCATTCACTCCATCCACGTGCTTATTTTACACGGGATTCCCCCGCTACGATCACCCCACGATCATCACGTCGCGAGCATTCAACCATCCGTCGAGTTGGTATAGGAGTCGAGTTGGCGAACCGTCGAGTGTGTTCGTACGTCGAGTTGGTCCGACCGTCGAGTCGGTCAACCGTCGAGTACGTAGCGGCCGACTTGACCGAACGTCGAGTTGACTCATATTCATTTGTACAATCCGTACAAGCGAATTTGTACTGCTTACGACTTTTTGAAACATTCTGTGAACGATGATATCAATATAAAACACTCTCAGGCCCCATAATGCAATGCGCCATGGCCGACTGATTGATTGATTTTATTTTTCGGTAATTTTTCGAACGGTTTGCAGTCTGACAAACTGATGAAATACCGGTGTGATTCTCAACATCACCGCTGCATTCATCACGAAAATATATGTTGATGATAGATAAGGCTCATTTTCAACACATGTATACTGTTAATTTTGAACTCCTTGAATTCATAAGGGAGCGATCGTTATTTATGGCAGGGGGACGTGGGGGGGGGGGGGGGGGGGGGGGTAGGGGGGGAATGGGCATTTTTCACATTTTTTCACATTTATTTTTCAGATCCCCCCTCCATTTGCTGTTATTTATTTCGGGTTCCCCCCTAACAACTGACAAAATATTTCAGGTTTCCCCCTGGCAATTTTTAAGAAACTATTTTTCACAGTAAACTTTGACATGTATATTTTTAGTCAGTGAATATATATAGGTACACTCAATAAGGCTGTACATTGCAAACTACAACAATATTTCATGAGTGAAAATTGCATATGAAACTTTAAGTATTTAAACAAACACACAATATCATAGGATTTTTACACTCTATATTTTATTTCAAAATGTTTGCATTCATCAGTCTCATAAAACCATCTCGTTGACAAATCATACAAAAAGGCAACCAAAATCACATCGTGACATTATAGAGTTGTGTCATTTATGAACTAGGTGCTGTGTATTCAATCTATTTGATTTGTACTTCAGAAATAAAATGCTAGATTTTAAACTATGTGTGAATGTGCAGCAAGTGGTACCAAACTTTAAAGAATGCGACAATGTTTTGCATTCATCAGTCTCATAAAACTATCTGGTTGACAAAGCATACAAAAATGCAAACAATATCACATTGTGACATTTAAGAGTTGTGTCATTTATGAAATATAGGTGCTGTGTATTCAATCCATATGATTTGTAGGCTACTTCAGAAATAAATTGCTAGATTTTAAACTGTGTGAATGTGCAGTGGTACCCAACTTTAAAGAATGCGACCAAATGCATTTTTCCAGCTTCCAGCTCTTCTACCACCCCTGGTTACAACAATCTGTACTTCTTCATTTTCTGAATCGGTCTCTGACCCAAACATGCCAACAATTTCATCTTGATCTTCACTATCTGCACCATTGCTATCCAGTGGCGTAGCCAGGTTATTCATATTGGGGGGGGGGGCGATAAATGAAAATTAACCGACAAGATTGTGATGAGTAAAGAAATGCGCGCGTAGCGTGCGAATTTTTTTGACTTTACACCTGTTTTTGGCACGATTGTGGTACATTTTGGTTCTAAACAAGCTTGTAGCAAAGAATATTGCATTTTGGTGACTGTTATGCGCGCGTAGCGCGCGATTTTTTTCATATAATGTACTTTTGACCATCATAATTCCATGATTCCTCTGGTCAAATGACCGACAGTGCCAATCTCAACCGACACGACGTCAATATTGGGGGGGGGGGGGGGGCGATCGCCCCCCTCGCCCCCCCCCCCCCCCCCTCTGGCTACGCCACTGTTGCTAGCATTAGATTCACTTTCACTACTCTCCCTGCTCGTGATATCTTCATCCATGTCTTCATTTTCAATGTCATCTCTTTCAGAATCTTCACTCTCCATGCCCTCATCTGGAACTTCTCCTCCTGTAGTGTCATTTCCAAACAGCTCTTTTTTCATTTTTTTTTCATTTTCTCTTTCCTTCTTTCCTCTTTTTTTTTTTTTCTCTGAGAGTTGAAAAAAAATTCGCGTTCCCCCCTCATTCCTTAAAAAGAATATCGCATCCCCCCTCTTTCCGGAAAAATAATTTCGCGTTCCCCCCTAAATTTTACCATTCCCCCCGCCCCCTGCCATAAATAACGATCGCTCCCTAAGTTAAATCGTTCGTTGCCACAGACGCCAGTTGATTGATATGGGCGCACCACACCAAATAACTTTCTCATTGAAATACGTGTAAAAGTGCCATATTTCAAGACACCTTTTCTACCCTCCGGTTACATTTATTGCATACTTGTCACCTATGACCATTTTCAGTAACATCTCAACTTTAATTTAAGCCTTGTTTCATGAGGGGTTATTAAGCTAAATTTTCCGCTACGGACCTGCACACAGCGCCCTCACTTTTTCACGTTTTCTGGCATGCCTGTTCACCATTTAGGCAGGTGCTTACGCCCTGGGCACTATTTAGGTCGATAAATTAAAAATATCGTATTTTATCATTGTAGGTGCAACGGATAGGTCCCACTCGTTCATTTAAATACAAACATACCATCCCCGGAGAAACAAATTGCCCGAAAACTTCACATTTACAAGCCTAGTCTTCGTGCTTTTCCGGAACTATTATAGGATTACACGAATTGCGCATTGATTTGGTGTGGTGCTCTCATATGACTTTCGCGATTTCGAAATATTTTCACCATATTTAATAAGCTTACTTTCTAAGTTTCTCAGTTTCTTGATTGATGATCATGCAACGGCACATTAACATGATTTAACTTTGCATTCATAGTATTGATTTATCAAGTCAGTTATATTTCATCATGGATAAATATGTTAAGAAAAAGCAAATTGGAGAAGGCTCTTTTGGAAAGGCGCTCCTGGTCAAATCGAAAGCTGATGGGAAGGAATATGTCATCAAGGAAATCAACATTTCCAAGGTAAGTATGTTAATGTATTTTTATTTTCATTATTCATTTTTTGAGGGGCTGAAAACATTAAATTTGTATTCTTTTTATCAATATCAGACATGACAATTTTCCTCTTTTTTTTGAAGGAATTCCTTTTATTTTTAGGTCCAAATCTCTGCACTTTCTTTTTAATTTCAGCCTGTTTTTGGCTTTTTTAGCCCGATTTCACACACATTTTCATGTTTGGTGACGTCACATAGATTATGTCTCCCTAAACGTCTGCTACGTATCAAAATTGAAGGCATATTTCACTCTTTGTATTGAGTGAATGAAAATAACTGCCAGTCTTATTAGTCGTCGTCAGAATGAAACATGGAATACCTCTGTACTTTTTAAAACCGCCAACGCACGCGTCTTGTTAATAAGCCTCATCGCGAATAGGTAAAAATCAATTGATTATTGTTTTCTGATGCATTGTGGGAGAGAAAATGGGGCAAATTTGGTCCCTTTTCTCTCCCACAATGCATCAGAAAAGGATAATCAATTGATTTTTACCTATTCGCAATAAACCTTATTATTATAAGCGTGTGGGCGGGGACATTCATATGACCCATAGATAGAGTCGCAGCCAATCGGATTACAGGGGCCGCGACGCGTCGAACTGCTCAAAGATAACGCTGATGGGCAGTTCCGTAATTAGGTAACCCAAATTGAAAAAATTGAAAATCATCGAAATAACCTAATTTATGTCTCATATCAAAGGTTATAGGTTGTAGTTACATGATATAATTTGGAATTTGACCTAACATTCTCGGTTTGGCTGATTTTGAGGTTGTTGTGGACGTACAGGGCGTTTTTGAGTAGAAATCGCACCATTGAAGTGCAATTATTTCCATGAATGAACTAAGGCAAGTATTACAAATTGATACAATTAATACAACAATGAACATGTGTTATGTATCATATAAAATAGTTACTTAAAATGACCAAAATATAGAGGAATTACACTTTTTGGATTAAATTTGGTACCTTCTGTGTCGGACGTACACTCCCAAAAGCTGCTACTTTTAACCACTCCGTTCAATACTTTGGCAATGTTGGAAACCAATGAGGTAAGTATTTTTCTAAAGCTGATGATTTATACTTAATGTTTAAAACTTATTTTGTTCTGTACCTGTTTACATGTTTAATACATGGGCTCTTGAAGTGTGTCGGACGTACATCTGTGAATTATTTCAGAGATGTACGTCCGCAACACTAATATGTACGTCCGCAACGGTTAAACATCAGTCAATTTTAACTTCAAGATAAAGGTTCTGATAATTTTCTCTGATGGTTTTGTTTAGGTTTGTCCCTCTTACAAACAAAACAATATTAGTTTTCATTACAGACCTGAACACTTCAGAGATTTTTTGATTGGAATACAGGTGTACTGAAAAAATCACTTTCTCTGCGTACGTCCGCAACGGAGGGTTTTCACACTATATCTCATAAACCGAAAATGGCACAGCAAAGGAATTTTCAGGTTTTGTACTCCTACTAGAGGTACTTGAAACCCAAGTGTTAAAAATCAAGCAACTGGTATAGTTTAGATTTTGCCTGCCCTCAAAGTGTCTGAAATGTACGTCCGCAACTACGGAATTGCCCTGTTGTGATGCTGTTCTACAACCCACTTCCGTGTTTACGCTGCACACAGTTGTCACAGAAAAAGTGCCGAAGTATTCTGACGACGACTTGTATTGTGTTGCCATAAAATAAGCCAGTTACATAGTAGCCCACCTGTGCTAAATCCAATTCTGTTTTATTTTGTTTTTGATGCATTTCAGATGAAAAGGAAAGAGAGGGAAGAATCCAAGAAGGAGGTAAGAATGTTAAAATCAATATAAATCTAAGATTTACCTTTTTTTGTGTGCTAAAAGTTCAGTCTTGGTTCATGATGCATGTCAAGTCAAAAAATTAGATGTCTCAAAAGTTGGGGTTCCGCCGCAAGCAGGGGTCGATTTAAAACATAAAATCTGCATGCACAAAATTAAATGAGCTTTCATCTTAAAAAAGGGCTGAAAACACAGACAAAGTACAAACGCACAGTTGAAATTTCTCATGCATAAAGATAATGTTACATGCACTGGTGCATGTTTTGTGCACCTGGGTAATTATGGAACCCTGTCCGCAAGTCTTCCTGAAAGATCTACAACTGTTTCAATTTGCACCATACATCCTTAATTTATCTCCCAGAACTCATGTTGACCAAATTCAATTTGATGCTGTAAAACTCCTGGATTCAAAAAACAGGGCCAGACAACTTAGACTCAACCACATGTTCAATATATTTCATTCCCTTGGACCATCATATTTTAAACAATTCTTTACCAAAGTGTCTGATACACATTCCTACACCACCAGGTCTAGTTCATTCAATTTTCACATTCCAAGGATTGGTTCATACACCAAACACTCTTTTTATTACCAAGCCACCCTGGATTGGAATAATTTACCATCTCATATTAAATCTGGGATAAACAAATGTACTTTTAAGAATTCAATGAAAAAACACCTAGCAAGAAGTGCCAGGATGGCCCAAGGAGTCTGCTGATACTGTTTAACATTATTTTATTTTTTGTCCCTTTCTTGTCTCAAGCTCCTCGTTCCAGGCGCTTTTTTTGTTCTTTTTGTAGGACCCCATTGGAAATAAGTTTGCTTTTTTAGCAGACTTTAGGCCTCTCACAATCGATGTTGAGTTTCCTGTTGCAGGTTTTAAAAAAGGGACGAGGAGAATTTGAATTATTAATTATTAATTATTTGATATTTTAATTATTGTAATATAGAACTGTATAATAGACACTTCAGTATTTGGATGAATCGACTGGTTCTAAAGGTCAATAAATATTGTATGTTGACCATCATAAATGTATTGTAAGCGCTTTTCGAATGAATTTCGTGATTTGTAGTAACAAAACGGGTAAAAAAAGGTAAATTTTTATGAAGAAACATCGTTTTTTTTGTGGCAGAAAGTGTAAATAATTAATAATTAAAGTAAGTGACGAGGCCCGTTTTTGGACGCGGGCGGCAACACGAAACTCAACATCGATTGTGAGAGGCCTTATGGGTTATCCTGGCATCTCGACATTTTGGTGTCTGTGTTCTTGCATGATTATTATGTATATCTTTTGTGTCATGCATTTTTTTGTATGTTGTATATGGGTATGTCCATGAAGTTGGGCCAAAAAGTGTGACATGAGGTCAAAATTTCAAAATTGTTCAATTGTTAATCTGATATTATTTTTAGGTCCGACAATATCCATACTTTTGAAAAATAGTGAACTTTTTCCTCTCAAGTATGAAAATAATCATTGATTGCAGGTTAGTTTCAGGTTATTATGGTAAAAATACCTATGCTACATGGACACCATTCTGACACTTCTCCCTTGCATTATTTTTAAATAGTTCAGGTTATTCACCATTCTTATGGTGAATAACGGTGCCACGGAACTCATCGGTGAGCGGCCCGGTGCCAGAGAAATCTGCGGCAAATGACCCGGTGTCAAAGAAATCTGCGGATAGCGGCCCGGTGCCAAAGGAATCAACGGCAACCGACCCGGTAAGGAAACCCCCGACAAGCCCGGTGCTAAAGAAGACTACGCGCGAAACTAAGAAGACTTTACTAATTGGAGATTCCATAATCAGAGATATAGACGAACGCGGTTTGGACAATACTACAGTTAAGTGTCTACGAGGAGGAAGGGTATGCGATGTAAAAAAGGCCCTGGATACCACCAACCTGAATCCCTTGGAATGCATAATTGTTCATGTTGGGACCAACGACTGCACGTCTGAAGAAAAGCTAAAGGAAGCCTCCGCGGAAATATCTTCACTTGTCAAGGGACTTAAAACACGCGCACCACATACGGACGTGGTTCTCTCTACAATTTGCCCCCGCGTGGACAGCGACGAATACGACAACCGCGTCAGTAGACTAAATACATCTATCAGGGTCATCGCGGCGGAACACAATTGCAACGTCGTAGAGAACAACCAAGCTGCCGAGGACATCAACGCATCTCTTCTTAACACGCGCGGTCTACATCTATCATCGGAAGGAACGCGCAAACTCCTGATGAACATTAATGCCACCCACCGGATTATACAAAAGCGACAACCTCATCATCATTCAGACTCTCGCGCGCGGCATCATAACCATGATGACCCACATCAACCCCGTCGCTGCCATTATTGTGGTGAGGAGAATCATATGAAGAGAAACTGTAGACATGGGCGTCCCATCACTTGTCACTCCTGTCATGACATAGGACATAAAGCACACATGGACATCTGCCCACTTAATAACTGAAAAGCAGGCCATGATGATAGTGCCGTCAGTGTTTCTTACAATAATGTTTCTAACGATACACGTACAGATTATGATTTCACCCATTTTAATATGTATACCGTCCTATCTGATGATCTCAAGTGTGATGCTGATATATGTAATGATATTGATAATAATGTTGATGTATGTAATGATACTGATAATAATGATGTTGTTTTTACTGTTCCAAATAATGAACAACTCTCTAATAATCATGGTTCTAGTAAACATGGTAAAATAGGACGACATAGGAGAGGTGGTAAAGGTAACCAATTACGGCGTAACAATACTTATGTGAAAATGGCTTTCAACAATGTAAATCGTATTAAATCTAGTATGTATGAAATTCCTATCCTTCTCAATCAAGAGAAGATTAAGGTTATGGGGCTAACTGAAACATTTCTGAATAACGACGAGAAGGTTGATGTGAAAGGTTTCCAGTGGGTAGGTAAAAATAGGCATGGAAAGGGAGGGGGTGGTGTGGGATTTCTAGTGTCTGATATGTTTGATATTATCGACGATGACTTATTTAATTCAAAACATGATGATTATGAAAGGCTATGGATCAAAGTTCGCTTTGGCAAGAACTTGTTCACAAATCTTGCAGTTGCATACTTCCCAGTCGAAGGTGCCGATCCGAACTTAACGGATGAGCTCTATAATCAATTACTATCAGAAGTCATTCAAATTGAGGAAAATAAGGGGGATGAGCATATTCTTGTCATGGGCGACTTCAATGGAAGGATCGGTGATGTTATCCCTTATGGGGATCCTATACGTAACACAAATGGCGTGAAACTTCTTGATTTTTGTGATGATGCTAACCTCTCTATTATGAATTGTTCACGCAAATGTCAAGGGAAAATCACTTGGTTCCGTAACCACTTATCTAGTACAATTGATTATGTTTTAGCTTCTACAAATGTTGAGGAATGTATCAAATCTATGATCGTGGATGAAGATCGTAATTTCAATATCGGCAGCGATCATAATATGATTATTCTGAACATGGTTTTCAATGATGATTTTGTGAAACGTAAGAACAAAGATAACAAAGTCATATGGGATATTACACCAGATTATGACTTTAGCAAGTATCATGATGAGATTAAATCTAAATTTAAAAACTGGGACGCAAAAGCTTTTGATAACCCGGACTCCCTGTGGAGCTCTTGGAAGTCTAATCTCATTCAAGTAACAATAGACACAATAGGTGTGAAATCACTCAAGGGTAAGTGTAAGCCATGGTGGGATAAGGACATTGATGAGGCTATTCAAGAGAGGAAGAGTAGTTGTCAATCACATCGAAAGTGGTCCACTTCAGGTGATAATAACAAAGAAGAGGGGGATAAGCTTTGGAATGAATATCTGGGTAAGAAGTCAAGAGCCAAACAGCTTATTAAAGAACGTATTACTCAGAAAAGGATTGATCGATGTATAGATATTACACAAAAGGGCGGTACCTCAAGTAGAGATTTTTGGCAAGAATTAAGGGGTCCGAAAAATGTTAAGGAGCGTGTGAATTCTTTAAAGCTTCCTAACTCTGATAATATCACTACAGATAGGAAGATTATGAACCAAACTATTCAACAGTATTTCGAGTCTCTCGGTAAAATGAATAAAAGTTTACATGAAACAGATAATGATGTTCTGGTTAAAAACCACATTCAGCATGTTCAGAGTGTACTTGCTAATGATCATGATCCAACCGATGCGGCTGAATCAGATAAGGTATTATCCGATATTAATGTTAATATTGATGACGTTATTGAGGCATTAGGCCAAGCTAAACTGAACAAGTCTCCCGGAATAGATAATATAACAAACGAGCTCCTCAAGAATGGCGGGGATGGTCTCAACAGATCAATCCTTCAACTTTTCCAGAGACTTGTTCAGCTTGAAAGCACGCCACAAGAATGGAACAAAGGTATTATTATACCAATCCATAAAAAGGGTAATAAGAGTAATCTTAATAACTACAGGGGCATCACATTAACTTCATGTGTTTCTAAAGTGTTTAATCGTATAATTTCTAAATCAATTTCATGTTTTGTTGAAGACCACCAATTTCTTTCGGAAATACAGGGAGGCTTTAGGAAGAATTACAGATGCGAGGATCATATTTTTTCCCTAAAAAGTATAGCAGCCACGCGATTGGCTGAGAACAAATCTACACATTTAGCCTTCCTGGATTTCAGTAAAGCCTTTGATACGGTCTGGCGGGACGGTTTGTTATCACTTGCATGGAAGTTGGGTATTCGGGGCAGTATGTGGAAAATTATTAGTAGTCTATATATGAATGTTCAATCTAATGTTAAGTTTGGTGATCTTATTACAGATTTTTTTGAGGTGGAAGAAGGTGTAAAACAGGGATGTGTGCTTTCACCAATTTTATTCTGCATTTACATACATGAATTAGCTAGGCTCATAAGGAAAGAAGGGGTGGGGGTTCGTACATGTAATGTGCAAACAGGTTGTCTTTTTTGGGCTGATGATGTAGTTCTCATAGCAGATAACGCAGTCGAATTGCAAAGGATGCTAGACATTGCATCAACTTTCTCACGAACCTGGAAATTAGACTTTAATATTGATAAATCTAAGGTATTGGTGGTAGGCAAACGTACAGATAAAACTAAACTCTGGAAACTAGGCAATCTATCGATTTCCGAGTGCGATCACTATAAATACTTAGGGGTCCACATTTCAAGAAATTTGTCTGATCACACTCATGTCAATGAAGTTGTTAAGAAAGGCAATAGGTTGATCGCGTATATAAAATCGATCGTTGATAGTCACGATAATTTCAATAGGATTTATTATGGTAACATTCTTTGGAAATCTTTAGCGGTTCCCTCTATTAACTATGCATGCTCAGTATGGACTTGTGGTAGCAAGGCTGATAGCAACAAAGTAGAGAACTTACAGCTACAAATGGCAAGATATATCTTGAAGGCACCCCGTAACACGCCAGGCGTAGCCCTCTATGGCGACTTGGGATGGAACCCCATCGCCTCCCTTCAAGAAGTTCACAGAATGAAGTATCTTGCACGACTCTCTAATCTAGAGATGCACCGTTGGCCAAAACTTATGTTAAACGCTCTAATGAATCTAAACTGCGACATGGACCATATCAGGTACAAATGGTTGTCGTCGATTAGAGATACGCTTAAAAGATGCGACATGGAATACATTATTAATGACGCCCCCACAAGTCCACGCTGGGTCAACACATTTAAGCGCATTAATAAGATTGTCTGTCACAATGTATGGAGTAACAGTGTTAGGGAAAAATCTTCTCTTAGCGACTATTTGCAGTTTAAAAACACCGTTCAATTGGAAGACTATCTTTTAGACAAAACTGATTTCTTTGGTTGTAGTCTAAAATTCAAAGCGCGATCAAACACGCTTCCATTGGAACATAGAATACGCAAATGGTCTTCAAATAATAAGGATGGTAAATGTATGCTTTGTAAGGATGATTCAATGGAAGACTTAAGACATTTCTTATTTACATGTAGATCACTAAATGAGATAAGGGTCGAGGAATATCTCAAACTCGAAAATAATCTATGCAACAATGGTTTTAGTGATGTTTGGCTGGAATTTATTATCAGTAATCTGGACTCAAAATTGTATATAATGCTCGGTTGTCCAATTAATATCACCACGCCTTACAGACACGCTAAAGATGCCCGTTCTGCATATGTTATCCTTGACCAATTCTGCAAATCATACCTTAAACGCGCGTGGGCTGTTAGATGTAATATTATGAACTCAAAGTGAGTCTAGAGACTATTGTATACATGACTATTATAATAATTATTAATGTTCTTTCGTTTTGTCAATTATTGTATGTATATATGAACGCACCGTCGGGTAGACGGGTGCCACTGTTGTAAAAGTGTATGTTCAAATAAATAAATAAATAAATAAATAAATAAATAAATAAAAATAAATAAATATATAGATTTATATTGCACTTTCATGGTCAGATTCATAAAAGCACACAATTGGTACTACTCTACATCACAAAAAGTGATATGATGCTTTGCAAATTGAGGGTTGTGGGGTAATTTGGTTCAAGCCTTTTTGATGTAGTATTTATGTCTGTAATCAATAAGGATTGCTTCTGACACACATATTTTGTATAATTTTATCATCACTGATAACTGTTTAACTGATTTAGTAACATTACAATTAAATAAAAAGTAAAAGCTTCTGTCCATACGGCTAAACATACAAGAAATTTACCTGATGCTACATGGACACCATGTCCTGTAGCATAGGTATAAATTCTATTGTTTTACAGATAACTAACATAAAATGAAGTAAGACACATTTCACTTCCTCTTTATATCAATAGCCACTACAATTACTACTAAAAATAAGAGTGATGTATAGAATTTTTTTAATTTGATACCCAATATCTACATGTACTTGATTACCGGCACTACATGGACACAGTGTCCATGTAGCATCAGGTACATTGTTTTGGTAAAAATGGTATCAAATATTGTGAGTTATCTCACTAAAAACTGTCATGTTATGTTATTTCCCATATATTTTCAAGTAGAATTGAAATATTTGAAAAAGAATTATGGGTGCCATCATTATAAACTAATTACCTTGTCCCTAAGCTACATGGTAATACCGGCACTACAGGTGGACACCTCGCTTGTTTTCAGTTTTTTTGCTGTCTTTAATAAAACCAATTACCCCAAAACTGGTCCCAATGAGAACCTCTAGTAAAACACTGAATTGCAGGGAGCCATTCATTTCAGTATGTGAAAGGATCTTTTTACTTGAGAGGGGCAATCATTGTAAATGTACCTATGCTACACCGGACACCTCGTCAAAAATCAGTGACGTTTCCTCAAATAATTTTAAAATAACATCATCTATGGGTACAGTTGTTGTTCAAACTTTCTTATGAATGTGATACAGTAATTTAGGACCCAAAATCAGTGGGTTCAAATGTCATCTGTGTTGTTGGTGAGCTTAAAATACCGATGCTACATGCTTTTTTGGGGTGGACTCCTTTCTGTAGCATAGGTATGGCAATTTCCCGAAGACGTCATATCAAATTGGCCGATTTCTGTTCTGTCATAATCTACTTAAAGGTGAATTGGAACATATATTCATAGATTATGTAGTAATTTTATGATTTTATGACATTTATATTTACAAAATTATGTTTTGCATTTTTTCTATTTTCATGTCACACTTTTTTGACTAAAAAAGGGCCGGACACCAACTATTAATGAAGCATAAAAAAAATTACAGGGGAGCTTAACTTTCATTTGACTTTTAAAAGACATGTTAGTATGAGGTCTTTCTAAATTATATTACTTGTGAAAATAAACTTCAGGCAAACTGTCAGAAAATGCATTTATCCTACACAAATCAGCACAATTTCTTAAATTGCCCAACTTCATGGACATACCCATATATTGTAGTTTTGGCCTAATAAACAACAAACCAACACCGTGTTTTGACTCCAGTCATGATTGTAGATCTGTAGACAAGCCTTCATCTGTCACATTTCATTAGTTTATTTATCAGTTCCAAACTGTGTTCAACAAGTGGATGAATGCACGTGTGGGATGTAAAAACACCCCTACATTAATAATGGTATTGTCCAGATTGGTTATTTGAATAAGCATTATTTATATTGATTTGAGCCAATCAGCGCTCAGATTGTGAATAACCATTAGCCAATCACAGCTGGCGCTGGTTTGACGAGCGGGCTTCGCCACGAGATTTTCTCTCTCTTCCGTCTTGTACCTTGTCGACTGCAGTCCTGACTTGTATTCGTCTCATCATTTTGATTGTAAATCTTTGTATAATTTGGAGCAACGTATTCTTTAATAAACTGCCAGATAATGGCGAAGAAATGTATCAAGTTGTGATATGGACTACTCCTTTATACTATAAGAAACCAACGAGAAACGTCTCTTACACACGTGTGATGTCCGGATCAAGAAATTATTGAACTGATTATAAGGCAATTGCATGGAGAGTCATTAGTTGAAATCATCACTCCAGAAAAAGACATGCATGAATGGTATACGATACCGATCACTTGGATCAATATCAGTCTAACAGGTGATTTGTATTGTACTACTAACTGTACTTCATGTCTCCGCGCGCAAAAGTAATCCAAGCGTATGCGTGCGATTATGGCCACATACACACACTATTTCTGTGGCACTCACGCATGATGCACAGTGCGCTTGTTGCCTTCATGCCCACCCACGTCCTTCTGCATTCATTCGCTGCTGTAAGGAGATTTTGCCAATTTGGAACTGATCAAACTATAGAGGATGATTTGAATTAATGGTGCAATCACAATATAGCACCATCAAAGATGAATCCCAGCAATCACGCCTAGATGTTTCTTTCATTGATATACACCAAGCATGTGCAACCTTTTCTACCACACAGGCCGCATTGTGATTTTGAGAACTATTCACGGGCCGCAGTGATTGTCAAACATTCCAAAACACATCCGGAGGAGGAGAGGGGAATCCATTGCTCATGGAATACCCGCTTCTCTTCGTGTAATTTCCTCTTTTTACTCGCTGTTGCTGCTGCAGCGCCATTTTAACCATTGATTTTATCACCAATCACGCCTTGAGTTATATTTACTTAATACAGCGCGTCACCCTACTAATTCTAGGGGAGCACACCACTAAGTCAATCTGCCATTTGTGTAAAACTAGGAAGTTCCGGTTAAAACGGGCCGCATCAATGGGAATTTTAGGATTGCTTTGTGGGCCGCAGATTAGAGGTCCGCGGGCCGCATGTGGCCCGCGGGCCGCAGGTTGCACACGCTTGATATACACACTGACATCACATTTGTACTTGAGGTTTGATGAAGTATAAGTAGCAGGGTTATAATAGCTATGCCGTTCGAGCGTACCGGCACTCACGCTGGCCGGCCGGGATTCTTTTTAAAAAAAAGGTAAACAAAAACAACAATTTTTAAAAAATATTTTGATTAATTTTGTGGATAGAATCATTAAACTGCCTGATAAATCAAGAAATGATATGGCATGAACCCCCAAAGTACATTAAAAAACCATTAAGAAGGCCTCTGGACCCACTGATTTTCGTTCGCTACACTTACACCGTTCATCGTTCGCTGTCAGTAAAATTAGCCGGCACTCAATCTGGCCTAGCTATAACCCTGATGAGGAGACTGTTTACCAATAACCTGTAGTCAAATAATCATTTACAAAACAATATTTTTTATTATAACTTTTTCAGGTGTCTGTATTGAGGAAGATGAGACATCCTAACATTGTCTCATATCAGGAATCATTTGAAGGTAATTCATTATTCAGATGATAGTTTTATTTTATTTTGGAATTTTGACTTCTGTATAGGTCACCCCGGTCATTTGGGTTACTTTGTACCGTTTGCCGTTGACAACAAACCAGACGTTTTGACAACCTCAATTTTACGCTCTACTCGCCCATACCATACCCAAGAGATCGTGTGACACTGTGTCTCTGTGTAATAAGAGGCCTTTATTTACCTCTTTTGTGACCAGGGTGACCTATAAATTAGAATCAAGTATCAGGTATAATTTATATCAGATTTGAATGTGTGTGTTGATTGGTTATAGTAGATATAACCAGTCTAGAATTTAGGCAAGAATCCATTCCTTATTGACGAGAATCCATAAAGCTTCTCTTCCATGAAATCTAAATCTCAGTTTTATGCCAAGCCATACATACATGTGTATGGCACAAACCCATCTATTATTGACTTAATCTATTCACCAAAAAACCTGGCTGTGCCCAATTTAGGTTGTAATTGTGCTTTACTCTATTTGGTTTCCCCTGGACAGTAATGGCGTAACTTAACAGACTCAGCTTTCACGCACGTGTATGTATCTTCTGTCTTTCAATGCTGGTGTGTATGCGCCTTGAGTAAGCAGGCGTGTTATGGGTTGTAAAATATTTCAGAGTTACGTCACTGTCTGGTGGTGATAGCCAAATAGATTATAGAAGTAACAGTCTTTAAACAAGGATAGTTTGTTAAATGACTGTGTTTAAAATATGAAAGACCTTGTTTGAATGAAGGTGCACACCCCACAGAATTTCAATTTAATGTATTGTTCTTTTGAAATAAGGTATCTAGTTGAAAGTTTCAAGCCTTAATAAACAGTGTATGCAATCAAGCAAATTGAGTCTGAAGATGAAAATATCACATTATTAGTTTTATACTTGACTGTGATGGTCATGTGCAATGCAACATTTAAATCTGACAATCTTCCTAAGAAAAGGGGATGTGAGATATCAGCGCTAGACAATATAGAGGGCGCTATAACTCAACACTAGTTCTCTCTCACAAGGCACACGCCATCTGATACGTTACTGAATAAAGTACAGTTATGAAGTATCTATAACTCATGTCTCCTGTTATATAATTGAACCCACAAGTAGTTGTTAGTTATATCTCCAAATCACTATTTGCTTGATCACTTCACATGTTTGTTTTCTTCCCAGAATTAGACTTGTTCCAATTATGAAGCAAGAATCTAGAAAACCATAAAATGTTAAAGTATATATAGCTTGCATTCAGCTCAAAATAACTGTTAAAATATGTTTTGTGTTTGATGTAAATAGTTATTATCATCTATGTTTTATGCAGCTGATGGAAACTTGTACATAGTGATGGATTATTGTGATGGCGGTAAGTGCTGAAAACATTATTTGAACCAAACTTATTTCAACTATATTGTATTGCATTCATCAAAAGAGGCAAACATTGTTGTTGTTGTGTTGCCCTCAGCGACCGACCCTAAAATCTTAAAAATCAGGGCGCATTTAAAAAACCCATTATTTTAAAGATTTAAATATTAGGGTAGGGTGGGTGGGGTCACAGACTCACAGAGTCAATAAATCAAAAAATATCTTGAGGCTTTTTGCGATTGTAAGATTTGCTGTGAACTGTATTCCTTTTTGATGAGGAGCATCAAAGATTGTTTTTTAATTTTTTAATTTTTATTTATTTTATTATTGTTATTTTTTAATTTTAATTTCCTTCTGAAAAATCAAATTAAAAAATCAGTAAATTAGGGTCGCGCAGGTTACACCAATACAACCATTTTTTGTGTGCCTTATATAGTTCTAATCAGGAGAGTCAGTGCCTATTTATTTGATTTCAAGCATGAATATCGTGATATATTTTAGCAGCAATATCGCAACATGTAAAACACTGGCAATGCCTACCCTTAGATCCGAAGTCCCTCTATGTGCCGGCTGCACTAAATGAAGAGATTTTGACAAGAACATGTTCCACTTCTGGTCAGCTTTCTTCCAATTGGTTCAATATGCCCAAATCCATTTGTAATAACATAGTTTTGTTTATGCATTATTTTGTTTGTGTTGTACATGTATGTAGGTGATTTGTATCAAGCCATAAACAGAAAGAAGGGTGTACTTTTCCCCGAGGAGCAGGTTATGGATTGGTTTGTACAGATATGCTTGGCTCTCAAACATGTACATGATAGGAAGATATTGCATAGAGACATCAAGTCACAGGTAATGATATAAGACAAGGTTGTGTGTCCTGTGTTGGCATGTGTGGTATAGTAGATGGAACAGACTGGCAATGCTCTATAGTTTAGTAAGACACAGGTAATGATATAAGACAGGGGTACGTGTCCTGTGTTGGCACGTGTGGTATAGTAGATGGAACAGACTGGCAATGCTCTATAGTTTAGTAAGACACAGGTAATGATATAAGACAGGGGTACGTCAGGGATATTAATAATTATGGGATAAGAAACTCCAGATCTGTGCCTGTAATCAAATTGGTTCATGTACACAGCGCCCCCTTTAACAGTTGCGACATGCCGCATAAGGCAAGCAGTGGTTGGCTTCGACCATGTTATAGCGCCAACTAGACCAGTTGCGACAAACTATTAAGGTCAAGAGAATCGGGGTTTTATCTACCATGTTACCTACGCCTGGGTACGTGTCCTGTGTTGGCATGTGTGGTATAGTAGATGAAACAGACTGGCAATGCTCTATAGTTTAGTAAGACACAGGTAATGATATAAGACAGGGGGTACGTGTCCTGTGTTGGCATGTGTGGTATAGTAGATGAAACAGACTGGCAATGCTCAATAGTTTAGTAAGACACAGGTAATGATATGATATAAGGCAGGGGTACGTGTCCTGTGTTGGCACGTGTGGTATAGTAGATGGAACAGACTGGCAATGCTCTATAGTTTAGTAAGACACAGGTAATGATATGATATAAGGCAGGGGTACGTGTCCCGTGTTGGCACGTGTGGTATAGTAGATGAAACAGACTGGCAATGCTCAATAGTTTAGTAAGACACAGGTAATGATATGATATAAGGCAGGGGTACGTGTCCTGTGTTGGCATGTGTGGTATAGTAGATGGAACAGACTGGCAATGCTCTATAGTTTAGTAAGACACAGGTAATGATATAAGACAGGGGTACGTGTCCTGTGTTGGCACGTGTGGTATAGTAGATGAAACAGACTGGCAATGCTCAATAGTTTAGTAAGACACAGGTAATGATATAAGACAGGGGTACGTGTCCTGTGTTGGCATGTGTGGTATAGTAGATGAAACAGACTGGCAATGCTCTATAGTTTAGTAAGACACAGGTAATGATATGATATAAGGCAGGGTTATGTGTCCTGTGTTGGCACGTGTGGTATAGTAGATGAAACAGACTGGCAATGCTCTATAGTTTAGTAAGACACAGGTAATGATATAAGACAGGGGTACGTGTCCTGTGTTGGCACGTGTGGTATAGTAGATGAAACAGACTGGCAATGCTCTATAGTTTAGTAAGACACAGGTAATGATATGATATAAGGCAGGGTTATGTGTCCTGTGTTGGCACGTGTGGTATAGTAGATGAAACAGACTGGCAATGCTCTATAGTTTAGTAAGACACAGGTAATGATATAAGGCAGGGGTACGTGTCCTGTGTTGGCACGTGTGATATAGTAGATGGAACAGACTGGCAATGCTCTATAGTTTAGTAAGACACAGGTAATGATATGATATAAGGCAGGGGTACGTGTCCTGTGTTGGCACGTGTGGTATAGTAGATGAAACAGACTGGCAATGCTCTATAGTTTAGTAAGACACAGGTAATGATATAAGACAGGGGTACGTGTCCTGTGTTGGCATGTGTGGTATAGTAGATGAAACAGACTGGCAATGCTCTATAGTTTAGTAAGACACAGGTAATGATATGATATAAGGCAGGGTTATGTGTCCTGTGTTGGCACGTGTGGTATAGTAGATGAAACAGACTGGCAATGCTCTATAGTTTAGTAAGACACAGGTAATGATATAAGGCAGGGGTACGTGTCCTGTGTTGGCACGTGTGATATAGTAGATGGAACAGACTGGCAATGCTCTATAGTTTAGTAAGACACAGGTAATGATATGATATAAGGCAGGGGTACGTGTCCTGTGTTGGCACGTGTGGTATAGTAGATGAAACAGACTGGCAATGCTCTATAGTTTAGTAAGACACAGGTAATGATATAAGACAGGGGTACGTGTCCTGTGTTGGCACGTGTGGTATAGTAGATGAAACAGACTGGCAATGCTCAATAGTTTAGTAAGACACAGGTAATGATATAAGACAGGGGTACGTGTCCTGTGTTGGCATGTGTGGTATAGTAGATGGAACAGACTGGCAATGCTCTATAGTTTAGTAAGACACAGGTAATGATATAAGACAGGGGTACGTGTCCTGTGTTGGCACGTGTGGTATAGTAGATGAAACAGACTGGCAATGCTCAATAGTTTAGTAAGACACAGGTAATGATATAAGACAGGGGTACGTGTCCTGTGTTGGCATGTGTGGTATAGTAGATGGAACAGACTGGCAATGCTCTATAGTTTAGTAAGACACAGGTAATGATATAAGACAGGGGTACGTGTCCTGTGTTGGCATGTGTGGTATAGTAGATGAAACAGACTGGCAATGCTCAATAGTTTAGTAAGACACAGGTAATGATATAAGACAGGGGTACGTGTCCTGTGTTGGCATGTGTGGTATAGTAGATGAAACAGACTGGCAATGCTCTATAGTTTAGTAAGACACAGGTAATGATATAAGACAGGGGTACGTGTCCTGTGTTGGCACGTGTGGTATAGTAGATGGAACAGACTGGCAATGCTCAATAGTTTAGTAAGACACAGGTAATGATATAAGACAGGGGTACGTGTCCTGTGTTGGCACGTGTGGTATAGTAGATGAAACAGACTGGCAATGCTCAATAGTTTAGTAAGACACAGGTAATGATATAAGACAGGGGTACGTGTCCTGTGTTGGCACGTGTGGTATAGTAGATGAAACAGACTGGCAATGCTCTATAGTTTAGTAAGACACAGGTAATGATATAAGACAGGGGTACGTGTCCTGTGTTGGCACGTGTGGTATAGTAGATGAAACAGACTGGCAATGCTCTATAGTTTAGTAAGACACAGGTAATGATATAAGACAGGGGTACGTGTCCTGTGTTGGCACGTGTGGTATAGTAGATGAAACAGACTGGCAATGCTCTATAGTTTAGTAAGACACAGGTAATGATATAAGACAGGGGTACGTGTCCTGTGTTGGCATGTGTGGTATAGTAGATGGAACAGACTGGCAATGCTCTATAGTTTAGTAAGACACAGGTAATGATATAAGACAGGGGTACGTGTCCTGTGTTGGCATGTGTGGTATAGTAGATGAAACAGACTGGCAATGCTCTATAGTTTAGTAAGACACAGGTAATGATATAAGACAGGGTTACGTGTCCTGTGTTGGCACGTGTGGTATAGTAGATGAAACAGACTGGCAATGCTCTATAGTTTAGTAAGACACAGGTAATGATATAAGACAGGGGTACGTGTCCTGTGTTGGCATGTGTGGTATAGTAGATGAAACAGACTGGCAATGCTCTATAGTTTAGTAAGACACAGGTAATGATATAAGACAGGGTTACGTGTCCTGTGTTGGCACGTGTGGTATAGTAGATGGAACAGACTGGCAATACCCTATAGTTTAGTAAGACACAGGTAATGATATAAGACAGGGGTACGTGTCCTGTGTTGGCACGTGTGGTATAGTAGATGAAACAGACTGGCAATGCTCTATAGTTTAGTAAGACACAGGTAATGATATAAGACAGGGTTACGTGTCCTGTGTTGGCATGTGTGGTATAGTAGATGAAACAGACTGGCAATGCTCTTTAGTTTAGTAAGACACAGGTAATGATATGATATAAGACAGGGTTACGTGTCCTGTGTTGGCACGTGTGGTATAGTAGATGAAACAGACTGGCAATGCTCTATAGTTTAGTAAGACACAGGTAATGATATAAGACAGGGTTACGTGTCCTGTGTTGGCATATGTGGTATAGTAGATGAAACAGACTGGCAATGCACTATAGTTTAGTAAGACACAGGTAATGATATAAGACAGGGGTACGTGTCCTGTGTTGGCACGTGTGGTATAGTAGATGAAACAGACTGGCAATGCTCTATAGTTTAGTAAGACACAGGTAATGATATAAGGCAGGGTTACGTGTCCTGTGTTGGCACGTGTGATATAGTAGATGGAACAGACTGGCAAATGCTCTATATAGTTTAGTAAGACACAGGTAATGATATGATATAAGGCAGGGTTACGTGTCCTGTGTTGGCACGTGTGGTATAGTAGATGGAACAGACTGGCAATGCTCAATAGTTTAGTAAGACACAGGTAATGATATGATATAAGGCAGGGTTATGTGTCCCGTGTTGGCACGTGTGGTATAGTAGATGGAACAGACTGGCAATGCTCAATAGTTTAGTAAGACAAAGGTAATGATATGATATAAGGCAGGGGTACGTGTCCTGTGTTGGCACGTGTGGTATAGTAGATGGAACAGACTGGCAATGCTCAATAGTTTAGTAAGACACAGGTAATGATATGATATAAGGCAGGGGTACGTGTCCTGTGTTGGCACGTGTGGTATAGTAGATGGAACAGACTGGCAATGCTCAATAGTTTAGTAAGACACAGGTAATGATATGATATAAGGCAGGGTTACGTGTCCCGTGTTGGCACGTGTGGTATAGTAGATGGAACAGACTGGCAATGCTCTATAGTTTAGTAAGACACAGGTAATGATATGATATAAGGCAGGGTTACTTGTCCTGTGTTGCCACGTGTGGTATAGTAGATGGAACAGACTGGCAATGCTCTATAGTTTAGTAAGACACAGGTAATGATATGATATAAGGCAGGGTTACGTGTCCCGTGTTGGCACGTGTGGTATAGTAGATGGAACAGACTGGCAATGCTCAATAGTTTAGTAAGACACAGGTAATGATATGATATAAGGCAGGGGTACGTGTCCTGTGTTGGCACGTGTGGTATAGTAGATGGAACAGACTGGCAATACCCTATAGTTTAGTAAGACACAGGTAATGATATAAGACAGGGGTATGTGTCATGTGTTGGCATGTGTGGTATAGTAGATGGAACAGACTGGCAAATGCTCTATAGTTTAGTAAGACACAGGTAATGATATGATATAAGGCAGGGCTACGTGTCCTGTGTTGGCACGTGTGGTATAGTAGATGGAACAGACTGGCAATGCTCAATAGTTTAGTAAGACAAAGGTAATGATATGATATAAGGCAGGGCTACGTGTCCTGTGTTGGCACGTGTGATATAGTAGATGGAACAGACTGGCAATGCTCTATAGTTTAGTAAGACACAGGTAATGATATGATATAAGGCAGGGCTACGTGTCCCGTGTTGGCACGTGTGGTATAGTAGATGGAACAGACTGGCAATGCTCAATAGTTTAGTAAGACACAGGTAATGATAAGATATAAGGCAGGGCTACGTGTCCTGTGTTGGCACGTGTGGTATAGTAGATGGAACAGACTGGCAATGCTCAATAGTTTAGTAAGACACAGGTAATGATATGATATAAGGCAGGGGTACGTGTCCTGTGTTGGCACGTGTGGTATAGTAGATGGAACAGACTGGCAATGCTCTATAGTTTAGTAAGACACAGGTAATGATATGATATAAGGCAGGGCTACGTGTCCTGTGTTGGCACGTGTGGTATAGTAGATGGAACAGACTGGCAATGCTCTATAGTTTAGTAAGACACAGGTAATGATATGATATAAGACAGGGGTACGTGTCCTGTGTTGGCATGTGTGGTATAGTAGATGAAACAGACTGGCAATGCTCTATAGTTTAGTAAGACACAGGTAATGATATGATATAAGGCAGGGCTACGTGTCCTGTGTTGGCACGTGTGGTATAGTAGATGGAACAGACTGGCAATGCTCTATAGTTTAGTAAGACACAGGTAATGATATAAGACAGGGGTATGTGTCATGTGTTGGCATGTGTGGTATAGTAGATGGAACAGACTGGCAAATGCTCTATAGTTTAGTAAGACACAGGTAATGATATGATATAAGGCAGGGCTACGTGTCCTGTGTTGGCACGTGTGGTATAGTAGATGGAACAGACTGGCAAATGCTCTATAGTTTAGTAAGACACAGGTATTGATATGATATAAGGCAGGGCTACGTGTCCTGTGTTGGCATGTGTGGTATAGTAGATGAAACAGACTGGCAATGCTCTATAGTTTAGTAAGACAAAGGTAATGATATGATATAAGGCAGGGCTACGTGTCCTGTGTTGGCACGTGTGGTATAGTAGATGAAACAGACTGGCAATGCTCAATAGTTTAGTAAGACACAGGTAATGATATGATATAAGGCAGGGTTACGTGTCCCGTGTTGGCACGTGTGGTATAGTAGATGGAACAGACTGGCAATACTCTATAGTTTAGTAAGACACAGGTAATGATATGATATAAGGCAGGGGTACGTGTCCTGTGTTGGCACGTGTGGTATAGTAGATGAAACAGACTGGCAATGCTCTATAGTTTAGTAAGACACAGGTAATGATATAAGACAGGGGTACGTGTCCCGTGTTGGCACGTGTGGTATAGTAGATGGAACAGACTGGCAATGCTCAATAGTTTAGTAAGACACAGGTAATGATATGATATAAGGCAGGGTTACGTGTCCTGTGTTGGCACGTGTGATATAGTAGATGGAACAGACTGGCAATGCTCTATATAGTTTAGTTAAGGAAGTTTGTTAAATCAGTTTATAGCGTAGACGAGATACATTGTTAAATTAATCTTTTTACTGCAGTTCTGGTTTGTGCCTTGAGTTGCTTGCTAAGGCCAAAACAAATTGTTATGTTGTCCTCCACAACTTTCAGAGAGGAGGGGCGGGCGGGCGGATTTTTTAAAATAATTTTTTTTTTAAATTTTATTTTACTTACAAGAGAATGCTCAAAGTTCAGCCAACAAGAAGTTGAAATCACTCTAAGAGTCGCACATGTTATCAATAAACATTTAAATTTACTATTCAACTGCCATTTACTCATTTAGATCTGAAAAAATAAATAAATAAAAAAAATCTGAAAAGAAATCAAAGCAGCCCTAAATCTGACAAGCGGGCAGTCGAGGACAACATAACAATTTTTTGTTGTTGGCCTAATTGTGAAATGACAAAACAAAATGACTAGATTTCAGTCAGTTCAAAATTGTCGAACCTGCTAATGGCAGTGAATGAATTCAGAAGACTGCGGGTGGGTAAAACACTCACATGGTGCATTGTGAAGCATATGTGACGCTTGTGTATGACAAATTAGCGCCCTCTCATTGGGCTGTAAATGTTAAACATTGATTGTTTTTCATATACTTTAACATGGGGCAATTATTTAAAGTTACCAATGATTTTTCGTGGTTTTTTTTCAGCTTGTGTCGTAATTAAGAATACAACTGAAAACAAATTGGTCATTGTTTTGTCATAGGTAAATTGTCTATCCAACCACAACATAAAAGTTGCTGAATACACCCACCATGTGGGTGAGGCAATTGCAATTTGTCCACACAAAAATGTATCCAATAAATGAAGTGTTTAGGGCTATTTCCAGGTACACAATGTGTATAGCAGGGTAATAGGGTGTTGTAATTATACCAAATTAAAATATGTCATTATAACACTTTTCTCAACATTTTACAAATAAACTCTTTTATTTTTGGTGGGCCAAAGTTACCCATTCAGGGGCAAAGTATTCCCATTGTATGATGATCTTTCTTCTTTTTTTCTTTCTTCTTTTTTTAAATTTCTCACCATTTTTATTATATTTCCAGAACATATTTCTGACAAGAAAGAAGATTATAAAACTAGGAGACTTTGGTATCGCCAGGGTGTTAAATAGGTATGTAAATTATTTATGATAATTTGCCATTGCTGTTTAATGATGGATTATTTATAGGTGCCCCAAATCCTTAGTTGTTGATCACGTGACTATTGATTTAACCATATACTAAAACAGATTTTTCAGAAACCTTTCACAACTTTAAAGGTCTATCTCAAGGATTACTTGAACCAACTTATTGGTTACACACCACTAATAAAATCCCCTATGTTTATCGTGTAAAATGGACCATAATTATACGCCATTTTCTCGCTTATAAAGCAACTGGTTGCTTCAACTTTGTTGCTTAATAAGGTTGCATTCTGTGTGAAGATCATGGTCTTGGCTTTCCTGTAAAAAAAAAAAAATATATATATATATACAGGGTGGCCCAAAAGTCTATGCACGTTTTTGAAGAGTCATATCTCATAAAATATAAATCATATGGTATAAATGTAACCATATTTTGATAGACGAGATTTGGGAAATTATTTTGATACCAAAAACAACCCTATTGGTGAACCCACAACACTATAAAACTGGTTGAAAGTTTTTAGCCATGTGAGACCCACCCATACCATATACCACACATTGTTGCTAAAAACAAGTGCGCATAAATTAACGGTATGAAAGCAATGTTGCGCATTAGTCACAGTTCACTGCTTACCTTGCAACATTAATGTTATTACCAAACTCGGTCACTCACAACATAAATAGGCGTAGTAGACAATATTGCACAGCAAAAGTTTTCATTCAAGATGGTTTACAGCAAGCATGTGCAACCTTCTCCACCACCCGGGCCGCATTGTGATTATGAGATCCATTCACGGGCTGCAGTGATTGTCAAACATTCAAAAACACGTCCTGATACCCGCTTCTCTTCATGTAATTTCCTCTTTTTACTCGCTGTAGTGCTGCTGCAAGAGCCCTTTTAACCAGGTATTTTAACACGCAATCACAAGATTGTTCCGACCAAAGAAATTAGCGCATAGCGCGCATTTTTTTTTTACTTTACACTTATATTTGCTATGATTGAGGTACATTTCTGCTTTAAACAAGTTTCTACTAAAAAATATTCCATTTGGGGTGCATTATGCGCGCATAGCCCGCGAAACATTTAGGTCTATGTACTTTTGACCATCATAATTCCATGATGAATGAACCGACAGTGCCATTCCCAACCGACACGACAGTCAATTTATATTGGGGGAAATTGCCCCTCGCCCCTCCCTCTGGCTACGCCACTGTGTCACCCCACTAAATCAATTTGCCATTTGTGTATCCGGTTAAAACGGGCCGCATCAATGGGAATTTTGGGATTGCTTCGCGGGCCGCAGATTAGAGGCTGGCGGGCCGCATGCGGCCCGCGGGCCGCATGCACACGCTTGGTTTACAGCATAGATAAGCGAATACAAATGTTATGATTCTACGCGGAAACAAATTCAGTTCAACTTACTCAACAAAGGTTCAGCAAACATTTTAAAGTGAAACACGCACCAGGAAGAATATCCATTCTTAAGTTGGTGGATACATTTTTGAACACAGGAACTGTGCATGATTTGTCTCGATGTGGTAGAAAAAAAGACTGGTAGATCAACAAGTCACATTGATATCATAAGACATGCAGTAGCCAAAAGTCCAAAGAGATCTATTCGCGGTGTGATGTGTGTGTTCACTTTTCTGTTACGTTATTCAATTTTTTAGGTCTGTGTTTTTGCATTAGCACACGTCTCTGTATAAATGGAAAACATTTAAACTAGATTTCACTATAGAAACGAAAACTATGTGTAATATAGTTTGTTATGATGGGATCACTGTAATGTAAAATTTTAAATATTACAATTGACGGATCACTTTCCGTGTAACCATATTTACCCGTCTTTTTTGTTAATCGGTATTAATAGGTATTGATTTATGAACTTTATTCCTCCGAAGTATAAAATTACATTTGTACAGTAATACATTTACATCTAGGGTGGCATCACAAGCAGATGTTACTCCAATGTTTGGTATCAAAATTATTTCCCACATCTCCTCTTTCTAAATATGTATTCATATATTCAATACGACTTATATTTTGTGACATACAAAGCTTCAAAGTCGTGCATAGACTTTTGGGACACCCTGTATAAGGTTGTCAAGGCAACATTTTTGAGATATGCACCATCGAAGTTACGCATGTTTGTAGATTGCGCAGGCCTAACCTAGGTCTAAGCAATTCAAATCAATTATTTGAAGTCTCTAAAATGACAATTAAATCATAAAAAATGGGTCAGAGAAGAAAATTTGCACTGATATTGTTTGATAATCTTCATTTAATAATCATCCGATCAAAAGTTTGGCCAACAACACTACGTTTGAAGCATTTTTATAGATTTCACTTAGAGGAGAGTCATCCCGACCAATTCAACAGGCCTTTCTTGAACTGTTCCATTATTTATTTAGTGGTGTGAATCCTATTTCAATGTATTTCTCATGGTGATTCCAAATATGGTAATGAAATTCAATAATGTTGACATTTTTGAAACATTTTGTGGAAAGTGTTAAGGATACAAGATATCAGTGTTTTCACTCGCCATAAATAAAGGGTAAAATATACTCTTTACTTTTGATTTTCACTCTTGACAAATTTGACTCAACAATGAAAAATGTTGGAAATTACATTGATTTACTTTATAAAACACTGCGCTGGCACACATTTTGGATCTCATTATGGTTTTTCACCTTCAAGAATTTTCCCCAATTGCTGCAGATATATGCTTCTGTTGATGAAAAAGCTGATATTGCCCTTTATAAGTATTTTGCAATAAATGTGCACTGAATAGTCCACACTATGCATAAACAGTTATTGGTAATGGATTGCTCTCTGCAATTCATAGATTAATAAAATTGTGCTGTTGTTCTCAGTAGGGAAGTACAAAACAAAATGGTGTTCTTAAAATTATGAATTGTGTTTATGGCCATCTGCTAATAAATTAAGGAGTTTTCCCCAACATCTGGGGTGGGGACGCTGGAGCTACATGGCCGAACTCACCTTTTGTTGCAACAAGAATCTTCTATCTTCCATAAACTGTGGTATTGCCTTTCATTTGTCTATCATTCAGTACTGCCGACCTTGCCAGGACATGTATAGGGACGCCGTACTATTTATCACCGGAGATATGTGAAAATAAGCCGTACAACAACAAAAGGTAAATATGGTGAACCATTTTTGCTTCACAACATTTGATATACAATACTATCAGTGAGTGCTTCACAACATTTGATATACAATACTATCAGTGAGTGCTTCACAACATTTGATATACAATACTATCAGTGAGTGCTTCACAACATTTGATATACAATACTATCAGTGAGTGCTTCACAACATTTGATATACAATACTATCAGTGAGTGCTTCACAACATTTGATATACAATACTATCAGTGAGTGCTTCACATCATTTGATATACAATACTATCAGTGAGTGCTTCACAACATAGTAAATACTCTCAACCAAAATGTTGTTAGGCAGGGAAAAGATCCTGTGTGTCTGTAGCCTCTGAACATGTCTAGGGAAAAGCCTCCATTGTAACTGCTTATCAGTTATATGTTAAACAGGTTCAAGGGCCATAACAACTTACGTTTTTGTTTCAAAATATGAGAAACCATAATTAACATTTGTGTTCTACATATGAAGAGTTTAGTTCTATAAAAGGAGCTAACTCACTATAAGTGAAATAGGAGAAAAGCAGCGTTTTTTAAAATTAGGATGTTGCACTTCTTTGATTATGCTTATTTTCTGCCCTATGAAATATACCATACGTGGAAGCTGAAAAAATGGTTTGATTTCATTCTTTGATTTTCACTGTATTTCCTATGTCTTTCTTTATTTTTGGAAACGAGTGGAGTTAGCGCCTTTTGGAACAAAAATGCTTCGACCAATTTTCAGAAACCACTTTACCAAAAAATAAGGTGCAGGTCTGAAAGACAATGTCAAATCACATTGAAAACAAAAAAACGCGCATTGAAATACCTCTTAAACATTTTTAATTATGAATGTTTGTTATTTCGTGAGAAAACTGTAATATTGCACATGTTTTGAAACAACCAATTTGTTTGTGTGCAATTTTCAAAACAATGATCCCATACATCTTACGTTTTCTTCATTGCATTTCATTAAGGACATTCCTATCAATGTTTTACCGCGATAAAAGAACCATATTTCCAACATTTTGGATTAAAAATAGTAAATGATATATTAAAATTTCCGGAAATTCCCGCTAATTTCCAAAAATTACAGAGGGCCATAACTTTGGAACCGAACATGCTACAGATGTAGAACAAAGTGTAAAAGATGTACTTTGTAACTCTCTTTCATGTTCTGCTCATAACTCAATTTCGACTAAAAGTGAGTTAGCTCCTTTTGGAACTAAGCTCTTCATATGTAGAAGTGTTTTTGTAGACACAGGCATTCTAATGTCGCCATGTTTAAGCAATACAGATTGTGAATATAAGGCTACGGTCACAGACATCATTTCTAAACATAGCATTCGAATCACAAGCCCAGGGGTTCTCAAATGGCAGCTTGTCCCATGGGGTGCCAGTCAGGTATAATGTTGTAATCATCCACATGAATGAAAACGTGGATTAAGTTGGGGGGGTTTCCGACCACAACGCAGGCCCGTGCTAAGTGTATCAAAATCGCCAATTTCAGAGAATAAGGGTGTATTTTTCAACCTGAATACGCCCTAAGGGTAGCTAGGGCCAATAGTCATATGTCATCAATTCATCATTGTAGAAATAGCCCCAAATGGTTACGCATAAGACAAATTTACTAACAAAACTGAATGACACAATTGCTTCATCCTAGTTCTTATGGGTTCTTAATTTTGAATGGTAAATGTTGAAATGTGACCCATCACATCAAAACAGACCAGTTGACTCCCAAAAAGGAAATTATATATTTTAATTTCATACTGAATTTAAACATCTCAAACTGAATGAAATCTCTTTTTAAAATTTAAAAAAAATCATTCAGCTTGAGGGTTGATAAATTCCTTTTTTCCATTTGCATGTTATCAATTTTTTGTTGTTCTTTTCTGCAAATAAGGTTTGTCAACAACTGATCTGTTTCGATGTGACGGGTCTCACACAGTAAAGTGACCAAAAGCATCCCATTCAAAAGTTTATCTTGACACCATTTTGTCAAGTTTGTGACACAACCCAGTAAAGAACATGAACATATAATTGGAAGATAATGTGCAAATGAACTTGTTTATGTTTCTTAAGAAATTTGATGATTAAATTATTATCTTTCCAGTGCACAAGTGCCAGTGCACGTAAATGGTGAAAAAATACCCAGATGCCTCTGTACCTCAAAAAAACACAGATGCCTTTGTAGCTCAATTGGTAAGAGCGTTGTGCTAGTTATACGAGGGTTGCCGGTTCGAACCCAGCCAAAAGCACTTGGGGTAGTTGGTTATTTCAGCATTTATGTTCACTGGCTTACTCTGGGAAAAGATAATGATTTAATCATCACAGTCTACTCAGAGAACTAAGTAAATATTTTGTATAAGAAATTTGTCGAAAAAAAATAAATCGAAGATGTTAATTTTGATTTGTTGTCTTCTCCATTCATTTTGTTTAGCGATGTGTGGGCCCTTGGCTGTGTGTTATATGAGATTTGTACATTGAAGCATGCTGTGAGTATTTAATGGGGTTTTATTTTTCAAAAATAATGCATTGTTATTCTTATATAGTGGGTGTGGTTTTGGAAGGCAACAGGGAACCATTCATGACTCCAAATATGGTGCAACTTATACATTATGAGACCACTGCAAAACAGCTATGAACTATGTTTCATTCTCGAATTAAACAATAAGCAAAACATCATATTTAATGCTCAGACTTCCATCGTGTTAGAAAAACAAACATCTGGCATATGTAATAACAATTATTTTTCTAGTGCAGAAAAATTTAAATCATTTACAATGTAAAAATCTAAAAAATGCATTAACAGACATATTAAAACAAGCAGTCAAATTATATATACTAGCGGGCACCAGCGCTTCGCGCTGGACCCGCTAGAAGATTTCACGGGGAATAAGTAAACAAAGCGTAAGAAAATTTGATACAATAATATCAAGAACATGTCCTACATAGGTATACATAATGCAGACAGGGCCCTATAAATAATCCGAATAGCGCAGGTGCTTTTGATAATCCAGGTATACACGTGCCTTACTCATGTTAATCTAGGTAGGCCTACGTTTGTGTTTCCAGATACCTATGTATAGGCCTCCCATGAGACCTGAAATGCAGGTAGGCCTACCCGTTGTCCCATTATATCCAGGGACCCCATAGGCCTAAGCCCTACCCCCTACTCCAGTTACCCCTGGTGCCCTTAATAATGCACCGAATACCACATAATCAAGGTAGGCCTACAGTACTGCAGTGTGCCGTTATCTGGAGATACCCAGGTGCCCTTACTTTATCATAGTCAAGTAAATTAAACGCGGGTGCCGAAGATAGCGGGCAGTAAAAGTCATAGGCCTATCACATAGGCAGAGGTGAGTATATCATAGCGTTATAAATGTTTATATAAATATCAAGAGTATGTCCTTAAATAATTCAGGTACTAAAGTGCCCTTGATATCATGTAAGTGACATGTTGCCCTTAATACACCATGAGCCTAGGCCCAATGTGCTCTTAAATAATACAGATACCCATGTTCCTAATCCAAGTAGGCCTACTCCATCAACGTGTTCTTAATACCCAGTTAGTACCTCCTTGTCAGCGCATGTCTCTACCTATTTTGAACCCCAAATAATAAAAAGTTGAATTTTAATGTCAAAATTGAAAGTTACTTAAAATTTAGATTTTAAATGTCTCCCCCGATTCTTTTATTGCCCCACCACACCGTTTTCCTCCGAGATACTATCTGAGTGTACACCCTTAAAATGCAGTTATCACAGGTGGCCCACCTGTGCATAGTATTAGTATCCAGGTAATTTGAGACTCGTTTTATAGTGAACCCCGTAATCCAGATACCACGGATGCCCTTAATAATCCAGACACTCTATAATAATCATGATAATGTACCACACAAAAAACACGTTCCGTTTATCCAGATGCCCCATGTGCCCTTATATCCAAGTGCGGAGAGGAGGAGGTGGCTTTAGGGTACACTATTAGAAAAAGGGTGCTTCAGAGGGGTTCTTGGCTGTCCCGTATATGGTTTAAAGGTTCTTTGATTTTAAAGGCCCCCAAAAGGTTCTGTAGAGAACCTTTAGCGGTTCTAAAGACCAATGTTTGCCCATATTTTGCCCACTTTGAACCTTAAAATGGTTCTTTTTGGAACCTTTTAAGGTGATAAGGGTTCCATACGTGACAGCCAAGAACCCCTGAAGCCTGAAGCATCCTTTTTCTTAGAGTGTACGGACTGCCTGCTTTCGCCCTGCCACGTTACAATGTGCAGTTTGCGCCACAAACGCGTATACACTTTGTATGCGTCATTACGTGTACGCTGAATCGCGCGCACCATGATAAACGCGGTCGCGCAGCTTCAACATAGGAACTGTTGTTATGGTACCGCCACAGTTTCTTTATCGTTAGCAAACTACGCGTTCATCTATGTTACTAATGCGAGAGTGTCACTTTAAGATCTGTGTAAGAGTTTTTATTTACATTTAGAAAATGTCGTAAAATAATTTTATTTGTCGGACGGATAGTCACGTATAAATGCTTGTACTCATGCGATCTTTAAGAATAACAAACGGCCGCATATACAGAAATGTAGCTATATCCCTGATGAAAATATTTTGGGTGAAGACCATATGTCATCACTCACTCCGAAAACCACAATTTTTGCCCGAACAGTAGCTATCCGAGTAAAATAAATTCAACATTTCGGATTATCATCTGTGATCCTTTCTGCGCATGTCTGAAAACGGGAAAATACTGGCATTGAACTATCTAATTAGCTCGTCTATTAGAGGCGCAATTACCACGCTTTTTCAGTTGAAGAGGGACGCGAGTGTAAAATTATTATTGAACTATCTAATCAGGCGAGGGACCGAAAATTAGTATATAGATATTAAAAACAGTGAGATATAAGAAAATGGTAGATAACATTTTCTAATAATAGTTCCTTTTTAAGGGGGGACTTAAGGAAGTTTTTGATTCGATTTTTTGAATTTTGTGAGTGCTGTAATTATTGAACTATTAATCAAATGTATATAAAAGTATACATTTTTGGAAAGGAAATGGACCAGAGAATCCAAATTTGGCGTCAATTTTGACCAAAAAAGTAGATTTTTTGAGAAAATCACAAAATTCACTTTTTTGACCCAAATTTTTTTGAACAAAGCTAACAAAAATAATTTTGAGTAAAAAATGGCCAAATCACTTTATAATGATGTTAAGACACTAATGAAGGGACGTTTTTTTTTTTTAAACCTAATGTAATATTTTTGAAAATTTTGACTAAAAAGTGCCAAAAAACGTGATAAAATGGATTTTTAATTTTTTTTTACACTTTTTTGTCAACATTTTCAAAAATATTAGATTAGGTTTAAAAAAAAAAAATCGTCCCTTCGGTAGTGTCTTAACATCATCATCAAGTGATTTGGGCATTTTAAACTCAAAATTGTGTTAGTTAGCTTTGTTAAAAAAATTTGGGTCAAAAAAGTGATTTTTTGTGATTTTCTCGAAAAATCAACATTTTTGGTCAAAATTGATGCCAAATTTGGATTCTCTGATCCATTTCCTTTCCAAAAAAGTATACTTTTATATACATTTGAGTCACGGTTCAATAATTACAGCACTAACAAATTCAACAAAAAACTTCCTTAAGTCCCCCCTTAAAGATATGATAATAATAAAATGAAAAAAGGGTATTGCCTTAATTACATTTTCTGAATAATTTACAATTCTAATTCTATAGTTTGATCAGTTCCAAATTGGCGAGATATATTCGGTTTTGATCTCTCCATGCGCAAAAATAATCCAAGCTTAGGCGTGAGATTATGGCCACAAGCACACGGGCTTTTGCTGCACGCGTCACGCATATGATACACAGTGCGCTTGTTGTCTTCATGCATACCCGCGTCCTTCTTTATTCATTTGCTGCTGTTAGGCGGCGTCGCCAATTTGGAACTGATCAAACTATAGTTGCTTGCACTCGCTTAATTTCTTTGTTTATGTCTCAACATGAGTGAGAGCAGGTACATTTTGATAGCATTATTTCTAGCTGTTTCTTTACAGCCAAGATTTTCTCAATTTAAATTGAATAATTTAAGCAAAATGAATTGATCCACCAATGATAATTATTTTGATATCCTCTGCCTTGTCAGTTTGAAGCAGGCAATATGAAGAATCTAGTGCTGAAGATCATACGCGGATCTTATCCTCCTGTATCGTCTCGCTATTCCTACGATCTACGCACACTACTCAATCAACTCTTCAAACGTAGTCCCAGGTAAGACCATGGCGGTAAGACTCTGTCCTACACAACATAAATTCTGTCAACGCATAAATTGTTCCTGTTTTAACCCTAACCCCCTTGGCATGTTTTTAGTAAACAAATATCAAGAGAGAGCAACAGGTCATATGACTGAGGAAAGACTGGCTCCGATAGCGCTGGGAAATGACCCCTGGTCGCATGCGTGGAAGTCCAGTGTCTACATAAGCAAGCTGAAGGATTAGCTTGGAAAATCCTAAAATGTTCGTCTGCATATATGATAATCTGCCTGATCACACCACGAGACTGGGGAAGTGCGCACTACCAGTACTATAGTTTGATCAGTTCCAAATCGGCGAAGCCTCATTACAGAAGCCAATTAATACAGAAGGATGGGGGAGGGGGGCGCACAAGGCACCAATGCTTGAATTACTTTTGCGCGCAGAGAGATAAAAAACGATAGCCAATTTGGAACTGAATAAACTATAGAACTATAGTATTTTGTAGTACTCAATGTTGTTTGGGGTTAATGTTAGAAACTTTTAGAAATTTAAAACAATTCAGAAATGTTTTAAAATGTGTGAAGAAAATAGCTCCACCAACCAACCAACCCTACTTTAAAAGAACTCTCCGCCCATGGCATAGAATTTACTTAACCCTTTGAACCCGACGAGCCGCCAGACCGGCTCACGCGTATGTGTACCGTATACCCGGTGAGCCGGTCTGGCGGCTTGAAGGTATGTGTACCATCAACCCGACGAGATGGTCTATAGGCTCAGTGTAGGATGCCTAAAGGGGTTTGTTAACATAGATAAGACTACTGGGTATCTAGAATCTGCCAGGTCAAAGTTCAAATTGGTGTAATTTTTAATTTGCAAGTGTTTTAGCAGCACATTTTGCTTGGTGTGATTCTTGACTTTTCGCATCAAAATTACATTGAAATATGGCGCGTTTTGGACATGCTGGACAATAGTGATACTGCTGAGGATTTGTTTAGATGATAGTTCTGGAATTTCAGATGATTTTGAGACTGAATCTGATGGAGACGATATAAATATTGACGACAGAATGGGCATTGATGGAAGTCATAAGCTTTTCATGTATTTGCGGTAATGTACATGTACAGGTGGGTTTTGGGGTCCAAAATGTCGCAATTTGTATTTATTTTTGTCCTGAAAGCACTATTCAAGTAAACTGTTATTGTATTTATATGATTTTATAATATTACAGATGATTCTGAACAAGTTTATTATTGTTTTATCCATTTCCTGCAAAAATCAATATTTTGTGTGTTACCCTTGGAATGGCCAGGGTCAGCGGTACACATTGCCTGGCACGGTCAGGTTCAAAGGGTTAAGCAGTGTTGCCAAATTAGCACATTTGATCAATCACTAAGTGCAGTCTAATTTTGCAATCTTATTTATATTGATTGAGTGTGTCATTGTTGTTTAAATACATTTTAATACAGGGACAGACCATCAATCAACACGATTCTTAAGAAGCCATTCATTCAACGCAGAATAGAGAAATTCCTCTCGGAAACAGTAAGCTCACTATAAAAACTGATTTTAATTATAAACTGATTTACATACTTGCAGGGCTGGAACTTCAGATTTTTTGTCAACCAGCCAGTCGGGCAGGTAACGTAACTTGCAAAGAATACCTGCCCAACTCCACCAGCCAGTGTAACACATTGACACTGCAAGTTTGAATTTGTTTACCTTCCGCTATGGGCATGCGGACAGGTGTTATTTCCAGGCCTGCTCATTTCTGATTAATGTAAAAGTGGTAACATTTGTGTGCTTAATTTTTCAGACAGTTAATTTTTCACGCTTTGCAGATTTTAAACTGTTTGCATGTTTTTTAAATTCGTAATTTGTAGTTACATCACGTAGACATGTACGCAAAAGAAATATATTTGTGTGTTGTTATTTTTACGGAAGCTGTTTCAAGCGCGAAAATAAATGTAGCACGCAAATGCCCACTTTACAGTCCTTATAAATTTAAAATGTTTGGAATTGTTTTCAATTACCTATATCGGATATTTCATGATATGATATGTTTATATTGTTTTTACATATCAGTGGATCTTTCCAATGATACCACATTTGTAGCAATTATTAATTTTAGTGCTCAGCCACTTAGCTTGAAAATGTGGGGAGGTTTCAATCTCAATGTGACAAATTCAAAACTATATTATGTTCAAAATAACAACTGCGTCGTCTCTTCAGTGATGTGTTACACTGACAACTGCAGCGCAGAGACCCATAGAGAGAGGCTCTATAGACCATTTCAAATTGAGATCGGAAATCTTCGGAAAAACAGGTCACGTGGAGTAGGTGCGTTGTGCATTCTTAGAACAGTTGATCGCATTCACAGCATTGTCCTAGTTGGTTTTCCGTCTAGTGATTTACTATGTTTACATACATGCGTGCACACATGAGAAGTAAAACGTGGAACGAGACTTTTTTATATTTTTTATCAACAATGGCGGTAACAGGCAAATTCCAAATGTATCGAGCAGTCGGTAAAAAGTGAAAATATTACCCCAAATCTCTTTCATCTCACCGTTTTTGTCACTGAAATGCCGCAACATTAACTTTGTGAGGGATACAATCTATCACCAACACCAGAGCAATCTGCACACAGGCAACAGGTGAAAAACATGTTTGCTTTTCTCCGGCACATGGCCATGACCCGTGAGCTGACAGGTCATGTAACCGAGAGTCAAATCACTCGGCTAATCATAAGCATTCGGAACCGATCGTAGATTTTCGGATTTGAAATGGTCTATTGACATTTGAGGACAAATTAGAGTGATACCTCCCTACATTCTCAAGCAAGTATTTGAACTCTGAAATAAGGGATTGCTACAAAATTTGTAGGATTTGAAAGATGAACACATCATCTTTTCATCGATAATGCAACAAGATATGCATGTACCACAAAATATCAGTAATATATTGCATTGAAAACAATTTGTTGAACTTTTTTGGGAGCTTATGTACCTGACACTTAGGAATATAAATGTTGTATGCACAATTTTTTTACGTTTGTCCAATTCAAAATATCTTGAGTGTTTAACCAAATTATTGTGTCTTCCTTCACATATACTTCAAACCTAGGAAATATTTGCACATAGAATTCTGTGCAACGGGTAGGTTTAGCATGCAAAAGTCCCAATGTAACGCAATCGTTCCCACTTTTGCATTATCCAAGCCATTATAATATGTGAAAAAATTTGTCGCAAATAAACTTTGTTCAAAATATCATTGTCACACCTGTCAAGGTAAACATGTTGCAAATATGCGCATCACTCACTGTCATGCAAAGATTATCATTTTATTTTGAGGGATAGTTTCTTCCTTTTTAAATAAAGAATAGGTCCTATCTATATATTTTATCCTTTATTTTAATTTTAAATTTCGTGTGTGTAATTGTCATGACAGGGGTAAAATCTTTGTTTAAAAATTATAATCTATTTGTTCAAAAACATTGCCCCAGCAGTCTGTATAATTTTGGTTTTGCTTGTTTTTCATGCTATTTTGTGAAAATGGGGCAACCCTTGTCAATTTTTCACTGGTCATTGTTTTTCCTTTTGTTTACAGCAAGTACAGGATGAGTTCAGTCACACAGTACTACATAGAAATGCCCCTGCTGCTGTAGCGGATGTAGGCAGACCTGTCATGTCAGCAGGTAGGTATTGATACATCATGTCAGGCTGGGTGACAACTGGCCTGGGCCTGGAAATATATATACACTTGGAGTCCCTTCATTTAAGAGGCTGTGCAGCATTTATAAAGGTTTTTTAAAGGTTTTTTACATTAAAATGGTCTTTAAAATGTACTAATGTAGGGTTTCTATCTATTTTATCAGCTTTATGGTTCTTTTTCACTCAAGATAGACACCTAAGTTGTAAAACTTTGTTTTCATGCTTTTTACAGGCCCCAATGTAAAGATGCAGGGCCTGTATAGTTTAGTACAGGCCCCAAGGTAAAGATGCAGGGCCTGTATAGTTTAGTACAGGCCCCAAGGTAAAGATGCAGGGCCTGCTATAGTTTAGTACAGGCCCCAATGTTAAGATGCAGGGCATACTATAGTTTAGTACAGGCCCCAAGGTAAAGATGCAGGGCCTGCTATAGTTTAGTACAGGCCCCAAGGTAAAGATGCAGGGCCTGTATAGTTTAGTACAGGCCCCAAGATAAAGATGAAGGGCCTGTATAGTTTAGTACAGGCCCCAAGATAAAGATGCAGGGCCTGTATAGTTTAGTACAGGCCCCAAGGTTAAGATGCAGGGCCTGCTATAGTTTAGTACAGGCCCCAAGGTAAAGATGCAGGGCCTGTATAGTTTAGTACAGGCCCCAAAATAAAGATGCAGGGCCTGTATAGTTTAGTACAGGCCCCAAGATAAAGATGCAGGGCCTGTATAGTTTAGTACAGGCCCCAAGGTAAAGATGCAGGGCCTGTATAGTTTAGTACAGGCCCCAAGATAAAGATGCAGGGCCTGTATAGTTTAGTACAGGCCTCAAGATAAAGATGCAGGGCCTGTATAGTTTAGTACAGGCCCCAAGGTAAAGATGCAGGGCCTGCTAGAGTTTAGTACAGGCCCCAAGGTTAAGATGCAGGGCCTGCTATAGTTTAGTACAGGCCCCAAGGTAAAGATGCAGGGCCTGCTATAGTTTAGTACAGGCCCCAAGGTTAAGATGCAGGGCCTGCTATAGTTTAGTACAGGCCCCAAGGTAAAGATGCAGGGCCTGCTATAGTTTAGTACAGGCCCCAAGGTAAAGATGCATGGTCTGTATAGTTTAGTACAGGCCCCCAAGCTAAAGATGCAGGGCCTGCTATAGTTTAGTACAGGCCCCAAGGTAAAGATGCAGGGCCTGTATAGTTTAGTACAGGCCCCAAGGTAAAGATGCAGGGCCTGTATAGTTTAGTACAGGCCCCAAGGTAAAGATGCAGGGCCTGTATAGTTTAGTACAGGCCCCAAGGTAAAGATGCAGGGCCTGTATAGTTTAGTACAGGCCCCAAGATAAAGATGCAGGGCCTGCTATAGTTTAGTACAGGCCCCAAGGTTAAGATGCAGGGCCTGCTATAGTTTAGTACAGGCCCCAAGGTAAAGATGCAGGGCCTGCTATAGTTTAGTACAGGCCCCAAGGTAAAGATGCAGGGCCTGTATAGTTTAGTACAGGTCCCAAGATAAAGATGCAGGGCCTGCTATAGTTTAGTACAGGCCCCAAGGTTAAGATGCAGGGCCTGCTATAGTTTAGTACAGGTCCCAAGGTAAAGATGCAGGGTCTGCTATAGTTTAGTACAGGTCCCAAGGTAAAGATGCAGGGCCTGCTATAGTTTAGTACAGGCCCCAAGGTAAAGATGCAGGGCCTGTATAGTTTAGTACAGGCCCCAAGGTAAAGATGCAGGGCCTGTATAGTTTAGTACAGGCCCCAAGGTTAAGATGCATGGTCTGCTATAGTTTAGTACAGGCCCCAAGGTAAAGATGCAGGGCCTGCTATAGTTTAGTCTAGGCCCCAAGGTCAAGATGCAGGGCCTGCTATAGTTTAGTACAGGCCCCAAGGTAAAGATGCAGGGCCTGTTATAGTTTAGTACAGGCCCCAAGGTAAAGATGCAGGGCCTGCTATAGTTTAGTACAGGCCCCAAGGTAAAGATGCAGGGCCTGTATAGTTTAGTACAGGCCCCAAGGTAAAGATGCAGGGCCTGTATAGTTTAGTACAGGCCCCAAGGTAAAGATGCAGGGCCTGTATAGTTTAGTACAGGCCCCAAGATAAAGATGCAGGGCCTGCTATAGTTTAGTACAGGCCCCAAGGTTAAGATGCAGGGCCTGCTATAGTTTAGTACAGGTCCCAAGGTAAAGATGCAGGGTCTGCTATAGTTTAGTACAGGCCCCAAGGTAAAGATGCAGGGCCTGCTATAGTTTAGTACAGGCCCCAAGGTAAAGATGCAGGGCCTGTATAGTTTAGTACAGGCTCCAAGGTAAAGATGCAGGGCCTGTATAGTTTAGTACAGGCCCCAAGGTTAAGATGCATGGTCTGCTATAGTTTAGTACAGGCCCCAAGGTAAAGATGCAGGGCCTGCTATAGTTTAGTCTAGGCCCCAAGGTCAAGATGCAGGGCCTGCTATAGTTTAGTACAGGCCCCAAGGTAAAGATGCAGGGCCTGTTATAGTTTAGTACAGGCCCCAAGGTAAAGATGCAGGGCCTGCTATAGTTTAGTACAGGCCCCAAGGTAAAGATGCAGGGCCTGTATAGTTTAGTACAGGCCCCAAGGTAAAGATGCAGGGCCTGCTATAGTTTAGTACAGGCCCCAAGGTAAAGATGCAGGGCCTGTATAGTTTAGTACAGGCCCCAAGGTAAAGATGCAGGGCCTGTATAGTTTAGTACAGGCCCCAAGGTAAAGATGCAGGGCCTGTATAGTTTAGTACAGGCCCCAAGATAAAGATGCAGGGCCTGCTATAGTTTAGTACAGGCCCCAAGGTTAAGATGCAGGGCCTGCTATAGTTTAGTACAGGTCCCAAGGTAAAGATGCAGGGTCTGCTATAGTTTAGTACAGGCCCCAAGGTAAAGATGCAGGGCCTGCTATAGTTTAGTACAGGCCCCAAGGTAAAGATGCAGGGCCTGCTATAGTTTAGTACAGGCCCCAAGGTAAAGATGCAGGGCCTGTATAGTTTAGTACAGGCCCCAAGGTAAAGATGCAGGGCCTGTATAGTTTAGTACAGGCCCCAAGGTAAAGATGCAGGGCCTGTATAGTTTAGTACAGGCCCCAAGATAAAGATGCAGGGCCTGCTATAGTTTAGTACAGGCCCCAAGGTTAAGATGCAGGGCCTGCTATAGTTTAGTACAGGTCCCAAGGTAAAGATGCAGGGTCTGCTATAGTTTAGTACAGGCCCCAAGGTAAAGATGCAGGGCCTGCTATAGTTTAGTACAGGCCCCAAGGTAAAGATGCAGGGCCTGTATAGTTTAGTACAGGCTCCAAGGTAAAGATGCAGGGCCTGTATAGTTTAGTACAGGCCCCAAGGTTAAGATGCATGGTCTGCTATAGTTTAGTACAGGCCCCAAGGTAAAGATGCAGGGCCTGCTATAGTTTGGTCTAGGCCCCAAGGTCAAGATGCAGGGCCTGCTATAGTTTAGTACAGGCCCCAAGGTAAAGATGCAGGGCCTGTTATAGTTTAGTACAGGCCCCAAGGTAAAGATGCAGGGCCTGCTATAGTTTAGTACAGGCCCCAAGGTAAAGATGCAGGGCCTGTATAGTTTAGTACAGGCCCCAAGGTAAAGATGCAGGGCCTGCTATAGTTTAGTACAGGCCCCAAGGTAAAGATGCAGGGCCTGTATAGTTTAGTACAGGCCCCAAGGTAAAGATGCAGGGCCTGTATAGTTTAGTACAGGCCCCAAGGTAAAGATGCAGGGCCTGTATAGTTTAGTACAGGCCCCAAGATAAAGATGCAGGGCCTGCTATAGTTTAGTACAGGCCCCAAGGTTAAGATGCAGGGCCTGCTATAGTTTAGTACAGGTCCCAAGGTAAAGATGCAGGGTCTGCTATAGTTTAGTACAGGCCCCAAGGTAAAGATGCAGGGCCTGCTATAGTTTAGTACAGGCCCCAAGGTAAAGATGCAGGGCCTGTATAGTTTAGTACAGGCTCCAAGGTAAAGATGCAGGGCCTGTATAGTTTAGTACAGGCCCCAAGGTTAAGATGCATGGTCTGCTATAGTTTAGTACAGGCCCCAAGGTAAAGATGCAGGGCCTGCTATAGTTTGGTCTAGGCCCCAAGGTCAAGATGCAGGGCCTGCTATAGTTTAGTACAGGCCCCAAGGTAAAGATGCAGGGCCTGCTATAGTTTAGTACAGGCCCCAAGGTAAAGATGCAGGGCCTGCTATAGTTTAGTACAGGCCCCAAGGTAAAGATGCAGGGCCTGTATAGTTTAGTACAGGCCCCAAGGTAAAGATGCAGGGCCTGTATAGTTTAGTACAGGCCCCAAGGTTAAGATGCAGGGTCTGCTATAGTTTAGTACAGGCCCCAAGGTAAAGATGCAGGGCCTGCTATAGTTTAGTACAGGCCCCAAGGTAAAGATGCAGGGCCTGCTATAGTTTAGTACAGGCCCCAAGGTAAAGGGGCCTGTACTAAACTATAGCAGGCCCTGCATCTTTACCTTGGGGCCTGTACTAAACTATACCAGGCCCTGCATCTTTACCTTGGGGCCTGTACTAAACTATAGCAGGCCCTGCATCTTGACGTGGCGCAATGGCTAGAGCATCAGACCTGCAATCGAAAGGTTGTGGGTTCGAATCCCATCTCAAGCGATTGTCATAAACTCCAAGAGCAATCATTGTAACGTCCAAAAAAGGAGCATCCTTTATGATGTTTCCAAATAGACGTAAAATTTGTATGTAACGATACTGGCCAGTAATGGTCAGCTTGGCGAAATAGCGACGAAGGTCGTTCCTGCCGAGTTCCTTAGGGAGGATCAAACAAAACAAAACAAACAAACAAACAAAGATGCAGGGCCTGTATAGTTTAGTACAGGCCCCAAGGTAAAGATGCAGGGCCTGTATAGTTTAGTACAGGCTCCAATGTTAAGATGCAGGGTATGCTATAGTTTAATACAGGCCCCAAGGTAAAGATGCAGGGCCTGCTATAGTTTAGTACAGGCCCCAAGGTAAAGATGCAGGGCCTGCTATAGTTTAGTACAGGCCCCAAGGTAAAGATGCAGGGCCTGCTATAGTTTAGTACAGGCCCCAAGGTTAAGATGCAGGGCCTGCTATAGTTTAGTACAGGCCCCAAGGTAAAGATGCAGGGCCTGCTATAGTTTAGTACAGGCCCCAAGGTTAAGATGCAGGGCCTGTATAGTTTAGTACAGGCCCCAAGGTAAACATCAATTTTCAATGATTCAGTTCTTATTAAAGTGCAGTCACAAAGCTATAGTTTGATCAGGCAAAGCCTCCTTACAGCAGCGAATGGAGACAGAAGAACGCTGGCGCGCATGAAGGCAACAAGCGCACTGCATCATATGTGTGACTCGTGCATGCGGCCAAAACCGTGTGCGTGTGGCCAAAACTGTGTGCGTGTGGCCATAATGTTCTTTATGTTTTTTATGTTCTTGATGTGTATTATTATTTGTGGCGTTGTTCACATTGTGAGTGGGGATTGTCATTAGTTCAACCATGTCAACGCTACCATTTTTGTTGTTGTTGTGTTGAAGTGATGACGGTTTTCCTTCATTCAGATTTTTGTACTTATTTTGTTTTGCAATATTGTGTCGATGCGCCTGGAGCAACAATTTTGTTGAATGTTGGCGCATTATAAGCTGCCATTATTATTATTATTATTATTATTATAATCTCATGCGTACACTTGGATTACTTTAGCACACGGAGAGATACAAACCGAATATTTCTCACCAATTTGGAACTGATTAAACTGTAATCATCTTGCACATGATTTAATCCACTGGTGTATCCACACCGGGTAAAACATGAATACCACTAACTGTTAGATATGTCAAATGACATTTTGGAACCACAAATTGTTTTACTCAATATGCCAAAAGACAGATTTGAAGTAAATATAATGTATTTGTTTTTGTTTACAGTTAACAAGAAGCCTGCTGTCTACCAGCCAGCTAGAATCAGCAATCCCGCTGCCAAGTATGGACCATCGGTTGGGATGCGTAAACCCCAACCAGCAGCTAGGTAGGTTAGTGCTTATTGTTCACACCGGAAGCGTCAACACTTTTCAGCTGATTTTTGCTTTTTATTGTCAAAGTAACACGTTTTCCTTCATTTTCAGCCCTATTTTAAACTGTTTTTAGGGGTTTTTCTAGTAGTAATTCTATGTTTTAACAACATTTAGTTTCAGGTCTGATTTAATACATATGATGTGATCAATGAGGTGGAACTCTTAAATATTGATTTTGAGATATAACCAAACAAAGGGTAGATATTCTTTGGTTTTCTATTGTTTTAAATACCCTTCAATTGCTAATATCTTTGGAATTCAGTGTCCGTTTCAAATGGGGTTTTCTGTAAAATGTAGCATTGCAAATACCTAATAAAATTGTGATGTATTCCACTTCAGACTCATTTTGCTTCATGGCATCACATATATGATGCAATCAGTCCTCACAATTTCCTGCATTGCGTCACAATTCCCTGCATCGCATTACAATTAGAGAATAAAGGTATTGTTTTTTTAGACCGTAACCGTGTTATATTGTCTAACATAAATGCGGACGATAGTATTGTTTTAAGTAGAACAACGACGCCGTAGGCGGACTTGTTCTACGCAAAAAATAATACTACCGAAACCGAACGCATTTATGTCAGACAATATAACATGGGTCTGGTCTAAAACAATACCTTTATTCTCATTCTTAAGTGCGCCTTATGAAGCAGACCACGTATTGTGAATGTTGGACGCACTGTTAAAACGTAAGCCCCACCTTCCCGTGTTAAATTGTCTCATCTAAATGATTTCTCTGAGAACCAATGGGATTGCTTAAACTCTTTAAGCTGTTTAAGAATTTTAATTTGAAGCGTGCCACATTTTAATGTTTCTACTTGATTGTATGGGACATTTGTAATTTGTCATTTAACCACGCAGGAATTTAATGCGTAAAATCGAAAATATTAGTACATGAAACAGAGATGTAGAAATCTTGCAACTATTTTGTCATAGCTTCAATCAATGTGGTGATGTACATGATTTGTTTCCATTCTAAAGCCAATCTTGTCTTAAAGGCAAAGGCATATTATGTGATCTTTTCCAGAGAGCGCCCTCTTTTCATGATTTTTTTTAGAAAGTAGATTTTCTTGCAGATTTACATTTCTGATCACAAATCGTACATACAATCCAAGTAACAGAGCGATACGATTCCTAATTACCTCAAAATCATGGTTTTAGAGTGAATTTAGAGTGAAAATATAAACTGTCGTGTTATCCTGACAGTTTATTTTCACTCTAAAACCATGATTTTGAAGTAATTAAGAATCGTATCGCCCTGTAAAATGTATGTACGATTTATGATCAGAAATGTAAATCTGCAAGAAAATCTGCTTTCAATTTTGTTTTCGATGTTGAGGGTGTTCCCTGGAAAGATCACATAATATACCTTTAACGCGGCACTTTTAACAAATGACATTAAAATCCAAGGATATGAGCCATTTTAAAGTTTAAAGTTTGCACTGATATTCGTATATCCATGCCATATTTACTTCTTAACCCTAACTTATTTGTGGGAATATAACTATCAGGAAAGAAAAACGTGTCAAATTAGGGGGGGGGGGGGGGGGGGAGATTCTGCCACGCCAATGCTGGGTATGAAACTCAGGTTGCCTGCATGGTAATCAGGCATCTTCCTAATTGAGTCAGCTTAGAAAATCTTAAGACATTCCTACACATATGATAGCCTGGCTCATTGCATTAGTAGTGGCGCATACTCTCAATATTTGTTGTTGTAATTCTGTCAATCTCAGGAGATCTGCAGAGCGGGAGAAGAGGGTGCTTCATCCCGATAACAAAGAATTGGAAAAGAAGAAACAAGATTTGATCGAAAGAGAGCGAGAGAGAAGAAACAGGGTGAGTTGGTTGTGTGTTGTAACTAGTGCTCAGAGTTATTGTTTAATTTGCTATCTGTTTAAAAAGGCAGGATATTCGGGCGTTTAACTGGGTAAACATTGATAACGATAGAAGCAAACATCCCACAGCTACACACAACTGTCAAATTTGGCAACTCCAGTCAGGGTCTTAGCAAGAGTTCAGCAACTGCTATTCCAATTTATCCCAATTTGCCTGTCCAGAATTTGACCTTGAAACAAATCAACCACAATAGGGTCACTAGGTTCAAATAGGTGCTACTTTAGCCTTGATTTGTCAGTCAAAACTAGTTTCAAAATGTTCACTAAACTATTTGTTAGAATATCACATTCTGTTAAAGGTAGATGACCCGATCACATTTTCATAACACAGATTTTTCTCAAACATATGGAGATTTTCATATCATACGAAAGATCATATTTTTCTGATTAACATACTGAAATTTGACGGTCCAAATCAGTATGATTACGAAGAAATCAGTGAAATAACATCGAATTACCGCGAAAAGTGGTTAACCACCAATATAGTTTGTGTACAACTCAAGTTGAAAAACGGAACATCTACCTTTGAATCCCTTAATTCTGCCTGCCTGGGAGTAAGGCCAAAAACAATTTGTTATGTTGTCCTCGACAGCTTTCAGAGAGGAGGGGCGGGCGGGCGGATTATTTTTTTTATTTTTAATTTTTTTTAATTTAATTTTACCAGCAGAATCTCAAAGTTCACCCAACAATAAGTTAAAATCACTCTAAGAGCCGCACATATATGTTATAAACACTTAATTTAATATTCAATGCCATTTAAACTGTTTTTAAAAAAATCTGAAAAAAAAAATGAAAAAAAAAAAAATAATCTGAAAAAAAAAAAAAAAATCTGATTTTTTTCATTAAAAAAATACGATTTTTAAAATAAAAAAAATCTGAAAAAAAATAAATCAGAGCGGCCCTAAAATGACGAGCGGGCGGTCGAGGACACAACAATTTTTTTTTTGGCCTAATCTGTCCGTCTAGATGATAGGTGGACGGGTCTCTGTGTCTATGACCTTAACTCCAGTCAAATGCAATTTTTTTTTTAAATTTGGTTATGTTTTATTTCTAAGCTAATTATTAAAGTTGAATGTTCCGATCACCTTTTTTCACATCATGATATTTTGATATCAGAAGAATCCCCATATTTTTCTCATTATGTCTGTAAAATCTTGGGGTCCAGAAATGTTCCATTTAGAAATTATAGGCTAAAATGTGGTGAATTACTGCCAAAGGTGGTTAACCACCAGCCAGTCTGTACTACTCAATGGGCAACATTATTGTGACCTTGTGCTTCTAAAATTAGAACCATTGTAGTTATGTAACTCAAACTTTGGAATGTGACAATTTTAAGAATGACCAAATAAAGAAAACATTGAGTTAAAAATAGGGCCAGCAATCAGAACATCTACCTTTAAAACAGTTTAATGATCCAATGATCGCACGATAATGCGAATATGTGATACTGATTGTAAATCCCTTATCATTAGGAGCACCACTACATAAACTGCTGACACCAGACAACGGTGGACATGAAGTGTAAATGTGTAGTGAATCTAGTAAACCTTTATTGGTCTTTGCGTTCGTTTAAAGCCGAAACGTGTAAACGTCCCATCACTAGTTGCGCATTAAATGATATGAGATCTAGGACCGTGGAATCACTTTAATTATGTTTGAAACTTGTATGCATTGATTTCAGCAGAATGTGGGAATGTAACAAATAATGTCATATAAGTCACTGAAAGTATAAGTCACTGAAAGTATAAGTCACTGAAAGAATAAACATTATGGAATTCTATAACTTTAATACAGTTCACACAGCTTGATTCAAATCATATGGCAACAAATATTGGATATAACTCTGATTTCATCGTCCAAAGTGGCATTGTTAAATGTATAGATAATACATTTATAAATCATGAATTATTTGAAATTTCTCTTTTACAAATCCAAGATGTTTATCGACATATCACAACCGACTAGTCTGGTTGTTTCTTCAGAAATGATTTTTTTGATCCTTGATCACTTCCAGTGTTTATAGAAGGTTTCTGGATCAGCTGATCATGATTTAGAGAATAATGACTGCGTAACAACTGTTTTCGTGAATTTTTTTTAAAATCAGAGGTTTTTGTTCTGGTCTGAGGAATTGTCCCGAGGGGCGCAGCCCCCGAGGGACAATTCCGAATGACCAGAACAAAACCCGAGGATTTCAAAACAAATTCACGAAAACAGTTGTTAAGCAGTCATTATTCTCATTCATTACTGAAAAATATGCATATTTATTACATTATAATTATTCCCAATCCCCATCAGTTTCACATTTGCAATAATCTCTCAAGTGGATTATCATACCAAGCAAAAGTCTAACAGATCGTATTTTGCCCCTCCCCCCATGGTAATACCAAATATAGTTCTCCCAGTCCCCATCTTGGCAACCGCATTAACGTGATAAAAACTGGCAACATCCTCTAAATTTTCTTGTGTCAACCCAGCAAGACGCTTTTTCGCCGAGTGGGTAAGATTGACCAAGTATTTGAGCCCTTAAGTAAGGCTCAGTTATCAATAATGTCAAGCATATTGTTTAGCATATATAGATCGTAATTCATCTGAGATGTTTTGGTAAATTTCGTATTTTCAGAATACGAGATTTACGGCCCCTTTTTTATCTTTGCTACGACGAGATCGTTCCAAATTTTCATTCAAAATGGCGGCAAGTTAGTGCCGTCGAATTCGTTACCCTTTGATCGGGACTGTCGAATTCTCTTCTATTGCTTCGGAGGCCGGTTATATTTTGTTATTGTATTATATATTATAATGTTTATATATATATTTATATGACCTATGTGACTCCGATTTGTCCTTATGAATGCATGCAACTGATTAAAGTATCCCGCATGTGAGTTGTTTCCCGACTTGATAAAATAAATAGTTTAATTCACGCCGAGGAACGACGGACATTTTTTCATTACATATTATTGTTGTTATACTGATTAAATTGATTCTATGATGTCTCATTGTATTCTTTATTTATATCTCTATATACAGTTTCGACTGTCTTTCGATTTCGATTCGCTTAGCTTTTAGTTTCTCGCGTTCAACCACATCCGAAACGCTATTCTGATTCGTTTTCCGCTTAATTATTTAGAGTCTTTCAGTGCAATTGAATCTCTGATTTCGATACATTTCACTATTCATCCGCGCTCGTTTTTTCCAAATTTCATCGCTAAATTCGCTTCGCTAGTTTACTTGTAGTTTGGTTACATAATCATAGTTTGGTTACATAATCGGGTTGTAAATTGATATAAACCCTCTACAACCTGATTGTCCTTTTGTGTTTATCATGGGGTTATGCCGATGCAAACTTCCCATACCAGAGGGGGACCTCCACTCATCTTGTTACGTACATCGTAGATGTTCCAGAAAACACAGATGTAAATTGGACATGGATAAACCGAACGCATACTGGGAGGAGATTGAGTCATACTTGAGAGCAGCTAATGTTGTTTTTTCCCCTCCCAAGACTAAATCTAAGAACAAGAGTAAGTCTGTTACTAAACAGCATAGTATAACTAGTTCTATATGTACTAACAATAGCAACTCTGAGAGGGTTGCAGGTGTTAGAGCGGCTTTTTCGAGTAGTGCCAATCTTTCGCCCGAGGGGACTCACCTCCCAAGTAAAGGTGACGGTGCAGGGGTCGTGAACAGTCAGGGAAGCTTTCTAGCTCCTCTGACGGTTCCTAGTCATACCAGTTCTGATGGTGTGCAGATCCCCTCTCCCTGTTCCAATCAAACGAGCGAACAGGGGGGAGAATAATCCCATTTCGGTAGTATCAGGAAACTCCTCACGAGGGGGTGTTCTCCCTGCCGTTATGACGTTCAGTAACAGAAAAACAACCTCCCATGATGGTGACCGTGCTTATAATAGAGGTTGTTGTGTTTCCCCCCCCCCCCCCCCCGGAAATACTGGTGAGACTGTTACTGATGAGGGGAGCACGGAAAGAGGGGCGCCTGTAAACGGTCAGGTGGTTCCACTTTCCACTCAGGCATGTGAATCTATACCATCAAACACGCACCTAGATCACATCCTGGCTCCACCGGGCGGTGTAATTTCCTCGCGAGGTTATTATACTGCTCCTGTTGTAGCTCTTGAGTCAGTTGTCGCACATCACCCCTCTTTACGGGGGGGGGGGGGGGGGGGGGGGGGGGGGGGGGGGGGGTTTGGTGCACAGCTACAGAGCAGGGGATCTCACCGGGGGGACGAGGGTACGCTATTTTTTAGTAGTAACCTAGTCTCCTCCCCCAAAGACGCTTCTCGTACGGTAAATATAAACCTTCTCACCCGAGATCCGGTCCGTATTGCCCAGAGTCGCGCCCCTGATTATCGCGCAAATATTTCTCCCCCGGAAATATCGGTTAACAATCAGGGTATTAGTAGTGACAAAGGTTCTTTAGAACCCGACATGTCACGAACCAGTGACAATTATCGCTATCTGAAAGCAAACTCGTCACGCACTGACTATCGAGAGAATTATAGATCGAGTGGTCTCGCTAATCTTAATCCCTCTTTAGAGGATAACAGTGCAAGTCAAAGAAATGCATACAGGGGTCCTCAAGGAGAGTTAAGCGATGCATACAGGAGACAAAGGAATTCACACAGGGGAGACTTTGACTATTATTCTGACTCTTACCGCCAGACAATTCACCCTAATTATGGTCAGCAAATAGCTACCACTCCAAGGGTCATTGAACGACCGACCATTGGATCGCTTGAGGATTATAACTCATTCTATCAATGGCAGCAGTTTAAAGCTTTTCAAGCTAGAGTTAATACTGAGGGAAATTCTCAACCAACTCTTACACAGCCACGGGCGAATCACAATGTCGCACAACCCACGGCTGCCCGTACTAGTACAAACAGTACTCACTCATCCAGGGTAGTCGCTACTACTGTCCCTTCTACTACCACTACTACAGTCACGGACTTAGTCAGCGTAGACGAGGAGGATGATATCATCGAAGAGGAAGACGGTGATGATTATGAGAATTATGATGATGATAACCTGTCACAGGGTTCAGGTGAACATGACTCGGACGATGATCCTGACAACTCTGGTATTTTCCCGGCCAATGTCCTGATAAGGAAGGAAATTTCTGAGGATGAACCTTCTCCTTTTGGGTTTGCTTGGCAGTCAAACAAAACTAAGAGTATCTTCCAACGACACAGAGTGGATCCTATCAACTGCTATGCAGCCAGTGCTATGGGACTGGCGCCCCCTGATGTTCCAGAGGAGTATTCCGGGGGATCTTTTTTCTCCGATAGCCTTAGTGAGCCGGCAGCTACGACTCCGACTCCTACTCTTTCTCTTCCCAACGAAATTTTCACGGAAATGTCGAAGGTTAGGAACAAGAACAAACTGACTCTGGATAAGGAAGCCAGAGGTGATAGGAGGGAAGCCATTGCGGCATTCAGAGTCTGCCCAGCGGATGAAACCGAGTGTTTCGGTATCTCTTCCATCGATAAAGGAGTCATGGACTACATGAAGCCGAAATCTTCTTCAGTCAATAACTTCTCGAAGGAATGGGAGGAGGTACTATCGGCCGAACAGGAGGAACTTTCTGTTATCAGAAGACTCAGTATCTTCCAGATGTCGGTGATTAACGCCCTTGCTTTGGATCTCCAGCCTTCTCTTTTGGAAAAACCTTCGGAGGAAGTACAGAGATCGTACGCTTCAGCACGACTCGCCATGGACATGTCAGGTCGTGTACTTCGGACGTCGGCCAGAGCACATCAACGCCTTGAGATGCTACGCCGCAAGAATGTAGCGGCTGGACTTAAACATGAGATAGTTGAACCTATGGTGGACGCTCTCGTCAATGCACCCTATGATGCGGATAACAACTTTCTCTTCGGTGGAGGTGCTAGCAAGACGGCTAAGACAGTTTCTAGGAAACGTATCGCCGACGCATCCATTGAACATTCAATTAAGAAGCCTCGTTCATCTAGCTCTAAGAGGGGCAATCGCACCAGAGGAGGTGCGTATCGCGGTAAATCTTCAGGTCGAGGTCGCCAACCATCCCAGGACAAGGGTCGCGACTACTACAAGGACAACAAGGATTACGACTACCAACCTAAACCTCGTGGCAGGGGTAGAGGCAAGGGTGCATCTCGCGGGAGTGGAAGAGGGAACAGCAAGTCACACTCTTCATCATCCCGTAACGATAGACCTGATGAGAGGTCACACACACGTTCAGACTCCAGCCCACCTAGGAAGTCTCGAGGAGGCAGGGGACGTGGTCGCCGAGGATTTTGAGGATTATGCGGCCACCCGGGTACACGTCGTCCTAGACGTGTCCCTTCCACTCCCAAAAGTCTTTCAACTGGAAGACTGGGCAGTGGGTGGCCGCCTTCACCACTTTGTCACAAAGTGGGCACACATTCGCACAGGATCATGGGTTTACAAAATCATCAGGGACGGTCATCGACTAGACTTTACATAGGTTCCGGAGTACGGGCCTATCAGAGAGACCCCCCTTCCGAAGGATCCATCCCTGAAAACCATCCTGTTGGAAGAAGTGGACAAACTGGTCATCAAGAATGCAGTTATCCCCATTTTTCCACCTTACGGTCCCGGGTTTTGGTCAACATTTTTCCTTGCTACAAAGAAAAACGGAGAATGGCGTCCCATCATAAACCTAAAACCGCTGAACAGATTCATCAAACCAGAGAGGTTTAAGATGGAAAACTTAGCCACCATCTTAAAAGCACCCATCAAGAACAGCTGGGCGGCGTCAATCGATCTGAAGGACGCCTACCTTCATGTCTTACTCCTTCAAATGCCTTCCATTTGGCCTGTCCGCTCCAAGAGTTTTTACACGAGTAGTTCTAGAAGCAGGGGCTTATCTTCGAAGATTAGGGATACGGATCTTTATGTATCTCGACGATTGGTTGATCCTCGACGACACAGAAGAAGCAACATCTCACGCAGTAGCGACGGTATTGAAGGAAATCACTCAGCTGGGTTTTATAGTAAACCTGGAAAAATCATGTCTCATTCCGTCCCAGTCTCCAGTGTTTCTCGGAGCCCGCTTAGATCTGGTCTCCGGCCGAGTTTTTCCGACACAAGAGAGAATTCGGAACTTGACGTCCCACGCCCGATCCTTCCTGTTGAAAAGGACAGCGCCTGCATCAGATTGGCTACAGATCTTGGGATTCATGGCGAGCATGGTGGATCTGGTGCCGTTTTGCAGATTCCATTTGAGGATGACCCAGATGTACTTCGTAAGAAACTACGAGGCGTTGTCCCAGCCTCAATCACTGCTCCTCTTCATTATTCCGGAAGTGCGGGTGGAGATCGGATGGTGGACTTCCAGCCCGAACTTTGAAATTGGAATGCTCTTCCCACGTCCGTCCCATCAGATGACCTTAACAACAGATGCATCAATGCTGGGCTGGGGGGGGGGGGGGGGGTTTATTCAACATGCAGCAGCTCACGGGACGTGGTCCACAGCAGAGACTTATTATCACATCAACTTGTTAGAGCTGTGGGCTGTTCGAAATTCTCTGAGAGACCTCGAAACTTCAGTAGTGGGGAAGAGAATCCTTGTCAAATCGGACAATACAACAGTAGTAGCCTATATAAACAAACAGGGAGGCACGAAGTCAGAACTTCTATGCAGGGAAACATTATCCCTTCTCCGGTTGTATCAGAAGAAAGGTATCCTCCTGTCAGCCATCCACATCCCTGGAATAGAGAATGTCCTGGCGGACAATTTGTCGAGGGGAGTCTCCTCGAACATCAACGACTGGTCTCTCGCGAGCAATGTTTTCCAGGACCTTCTATCGATCAGGAACTTCCCGACAGTGGACCTCTTCGCAACAAACCTCAACAAGCAGCTGGGGAAGTACTGCTCCAGGACCAAAGATCCTCAAGCCTGGGCAGTGGACGCTCTTTCGATCTCTTGGAAGGATCTGAAAGCCTATGCATTCCCTCCTCTTCCTTTGATAGACAGGATTCTTCAAAAGATCCAAGAAGACGGCTGCGAGCTTCTTCTGGTAGTTCCGTTTTGGCCGAAACGCCAATGGTTTCAAACTCTTCTGAGACTATCCATTCAGGACCCAATTCATCTGCCACGGAACCAGGACATCCTCCGGATGCCGGGGTCGCCGAACGCGAGGTATCATGCAACGGACAACCTCAACTTGACTGCATGGTCCTTATCAGACAACGTTTTCAGAAGGAAGGACTATCTGAAGAATCTGCAGATCTGGCGGCCAGAGGAAGAAGGGATTCAACCCTTAGACTCTATTCTTCGCGTGCCCGACCTTTCATCGAATGGTGTTCAATCAAAAGATTAATCCAAGTACGGCAAATATAGGAGAGATTGCAGATTTCTTAAGATCTAGATTTGACCTGGGCCTACAAGCGTCCACGGTCAAAGGATATCTTTCTGCTATTCAGTCTTTTCATACAGGTTGCAGAGACGGGGGCTCGATTATTCGAAGTCGCCCCCTTAAATTCTTAATAGAAGGCATGGAGATTTCTCGTCCCAGATCTCGCAACATCTGGCCCTCATGGGACCTCCCTACTGTTTTGAATTACCTTAATCATATCCCCTTTGAGCCTTTACAAGCAGCCCCCTTAAGAATGATTTCTATTAAAACACTTTTTCTTTTAGCCATAGCATCAGGAAAACGCTGCGCAGAACTACATTCCTTAAGCGTAGGGAAGTTCATGGTTTTCAGCAAGGCGGGAGTTACACTTTATTTTCGCCCAGGTTTTCTTGCTAAAAACGAGAGAAGCGACTACTCCGCGGCACCCTTGTTCTTACCTTATCTAAAAAGGCAGAACAGTAGGGCTCAGAGACTCAGTTGCCCGGTTAGATCACTTAAATGGTATCTAGATAAAACCAGTAGCATTAGAGGCGAGGAAACACGCTTGTTTATCTCGAGTAAAAAGCCATATAAAGCTGTCGCAAGGTCCACATTATCAGGTTGGTTGGTTGACGCGATTCGATCAGCGAAAGCCACGAATAACGAAGGCATACCACGAGGCCACAGTGTGAGGGCATACTCCGCAACTTGGGCACACGCGAAGGGAATTTCTATTAACGAAATACTCAATACGGTTTCATGGAAATCCGATACGACATTTACCTCTACTTATCTGAAGGACATCCATCTAAGAACGGATAGAGGCAGGTACGCTTCGGCCGTCTTGGACGGAGAAAGCAATACCAACTAGACACACTACCAACTAGACAATACACCCGTTTTTGCGACACATCCCCGTTTTTATGACATCACTTATGACGTCTTTGAGACAGGTTCGTATAAGATGATATCTTTAACTTATCCTATAAGGTTTACTACACTATTTACGTTTTAAGTAAGCTTAATAAACCTGTATACAAGGTTAATAAGGTTAGTTATTTATATCAAGGTGGTTTTATTGTTTATGGTTTCCTATCGTTTTTGACCCCTCGTGTTTGTATACACTTGTTTCCCAATCCCTATCAGTTTACAGCATTCGATGATTGGCCTTCACCGCCATTCGCCGTGTCAATCGATTGCAAATGTGAAACTGATGGGGATTGGGAATAATTATAATGTAATAAATTAAAAAATGACCCTTTAGGATGTCCTTTTATTTATCAATTATAGTATTATTCCCAATCCCCATCAGTTGGTCCCGCCACCGCCCCTGGCTTATCACGATGCCTTCGCTCGTCGTTTAAGTTTTCTCCAAAGAGAAATTTAGAGGGTGTTGCCAGTTTTTATCACGTTAATGCGGTTGCCAAGATGGGGACTGGGAGAACTATATTTGGTATTACCATGGGGGGAGGGGCAAAATACGATCTGTTAGACTTTTGCTTGGTATGATAATCCACTTGAGAGATTATTGCAAATGCGAAACTGATGGGGATTGGGAATAATACTATATATAATTGATAAATAAAAGGACATCCTAAAGGGTCCTTTTTTAATTTTATCCAAATCGTTGATTTGTACCGATATAATCTTGCTAATAATTAATTAGTTTTCTGTTTATTTTGTCCACCCCTTCTTAGTTATTGAAACAGTCCAAGTCGGGTCATCCCCTCATTAACATTTTTATCATTCAACCAATCAGAAATAAGCTTTAATCGTGTTTCCTCATAACTCATTGAATATTCAGTTTAGGGGCGTGAGGCGTTAATTTGATTGGTTGGTCAGTGAGCAAAACAATGGAACACTTTGGCGCAGTACTTTCGGGCAATTATTAGTAACTCGCGCTCGGCGTGCGCGTTCTCATCTAACGATTATTTTGATTGGTACGCAGCTATCGCGATTATTCATGAGGTAATGAATATATTTATAAATACTTCCCATGGCAAAACTCAATGCGCCATAAATGTCTCCTACCTGTCTGTCAATTGAGCACTTGAAATGAATGCAACATGACCACGCAGCAATGGTCCAATAAGTATTACATGAAAAATGTATTCTAATTGAGATCAATTGTTTGCCACAAGTAAAGGCTGCTGTTTGAAAATTAGATACAAATTCCCTACCTAGGGGGGGCTGGGGTACCGCGCCATTTTGCAATATTTTGCGAAATCGATCGTGGTTATCACGTGATACGTATCGTGGAAAAATAATGTACACTGTTTTAACGAAATGCACTGTGGGATTGTGTTACCAGCCTAAAATTATAGAGGTCGCAAACTTGCTTATATTGAGCCTAGCTATAACAAGCTAAAAGTGACATCTCTAAATGTATTACCAAAGTGTGAAATTGTTGGACACACTGGTAAAATGGTTTTACAACAAGTTTTGCTATCATATTATCAAACTGAACTCAAGTTAAATCACTCTATATCGAGCAATAACATAATTGTTTAAGCATTTTAATTGTTTAGACAAAGTTAAATAAATCAAGGATACATTTATGATAGATAAATAAATAAAAAGAAAACTATAAACGCATGGGCGGCATTTATAATTGATAAAAATTGACATAACAATGATGTTACATAAATATACCATCAAGTTTAAAAATAGAAAAATAATGGGAAAATTTGAACCCGTGATTTCCGATTGCCAACGACATGGCCAACCTACGCACGCCACAGAGATTTACGACTGTAATTGTGATAGTTTTATTATTTAACCATGTCCATTTATTTATAACGAACGGATTTTTATTGTGCCATTTTTGCCAAATGTGTGTGTTGCTCTCGCACAAAATGTGTTTGTAATTTGATTATAATTCTTATTTTTAAAAGAACGGTATTTTTTTTTGACATTTTCGAGAGAAAAAAATGGCGTAACCCTGATACGGTAAACGCCAGCAGTGTGGTGTCCGCGTGGGCAAGCATACAGATGATGCTAAGCAAACCCAGCATATAAAACAAAAAGTGCTCCTAATGGGACTCGAACCCACAACCTCTCGCTCCTCAAGCGACTATCTTTCCACTACACTAACCGTGCTAATTGAAAAAGTTTAACGCAAATAATTTATTTATATCATGGGTCATGTGTTAATGCACTGTGTTAAATTCTACAATCCCGGCCGCCACTCTGTTCAAAGGCACAACAAAGTTGACTTGTTTTATGCTTTTTTTGCAATCCTGAGGTGTGCAGTTCGATTTTCTTTCTCGAATTGTTTAGAAAACTATCCATTTTAGAACATCTGAAATTTAAAATGAACTGCACACCTGGGAAAGTATGATGCCAAGGGCATATTTTTTGCACGTAAATCCAATACAAGAGTTCTGAAAATCGACAAAAATATGACGTCATAACCATTGCTTCGGGACAAAATGGCGCGGTACCCCACCCCCCCCTATTCCCTACCCAAATTCTGCACCACATATGTATGCTGCCCTCTTTTGTTGAAGGTGAGAAATTTGATAGAGGGCAGCAAACAAATCTGGCTTGATTCTGGAATTTGAATTTCAAAACATACTTTGTAGGCCTATGATTTGTCAGATTGAATTCTGTCATGAAATCTGAATGAAATCAATTGAGAATTCTTGCAATGCTCAAGAAATATTAAAAGATGCTGATATTTAATTAATTATTAAGAGTTGAAACGAGCCATGACTTGTAGTAACCTTACGTAAAATTAGATGTTTGACTTCAGTGATATTCTGTGACCCAACCCCATTGACTTTGGACATTTGGCTTGATTGAAGCTGAAGAAATGGTAAAATGACTTGACTTGCCTTGATTTTGTTGACCCCTTCTCTTAAAGGTAGATGACCCGATCACATTTCCAATTTTCAACTTGAAGTTTTCTATTCTACATGAAAGGTCATCCTTAAAAATGTCGTGTTCCAAAGTTTGAGTTGCATAGCTCTAATGGTTCTTATTTTAGACGCACAAGATGCTGTGAACTGTACCCATTGAGTTGTACACAAACTATATCGGTGGTATACCACCATTCGCGGTAATTCGACGTTATTTCATCGATTTCTCCGTAATTATACCGATTTAGGCCATCAAATTTCAGTATGATGATGAGAAAAATACGAGCTTTCATATGATATGAAAATCTCCGTATGTTTGAAATAATTCTGTGTTACGAAAATGTGATCGGGTCATCTACCTTTAACAAAGCATTTTAAATATTAAAAACACCCTTCTCTAATAATAAAGCATTTTAAATATAAAAAACACCATGGAAAGCATATTTTAATTTTGCTATTTATTCTTGCCGGATTTCATTAAACAGTATTAAAAGGGCATTTGTCTTTATGACACTCAGGTGGCTCTTGGGCTGCCTGTGTGGAATCACCATCAAGAGATTTCGGATGCATAATCTTTGAAAACTGTGGCTGTTGGTTGTCATTTGCACCGACGCCCAAAATCAATATAAAGAAAGATGCTGGCCAGAAGTTTCCATAGGTGGGTGTTATGTTTCTAAATTGGTCAAATTTTGGCAGCACTGTATTTTAATGTTGTTTACTTGATGATAGGTTGTTTTATATTGTTCACTTTTCAAAGGTGTTTGTTGTCTGTCTTTATAGGATGTACAACTACGTCTACAGCAACAGCGCTTGGCCAATAAGCAGAGAGTAAGTTTACAATTAGACATATTGTATTAGGCGCCCACCTCCCTTAGGAATAATACACTACTTGCTTAGAGGAGAACAGTACTTTTCATAAAACTAAGCATTATATGGAAGGATAATAACTATTTAATGTATATTGACCATTTTGATTGAACACAGAATTATAATATTCAATCAAACGAATTAAACCGCACATCCCCAACTTGTGATTTGAAATTTGCGCTCGGTGGGTTGTGTTGAAAGTGCTGATGGGATAGCCATACACTGTATTGTGATGTCATCAGCAGCAGGTTGCTGCACGTAATCACGCAGGAATTCAATAAGTAAATAGAAAATATCATGAAACAGAGATGTGGACGAAGGTGATTTTGTGTTTTTCGCTCGCTAGTCGTAAATAAAAATTATAATGTGACTTTTCTGAACACTTTTGCTAGCTCCTTAAGGTAAGGTCACAAATTTTCTGCTTCGTAACTGTCGAATTCCGCGTTTTTACGCGTTGTAAGTTTTGCATTTTTCTGTGATGTAATTTTCCCCAAAAAAGCTTAACATTTTACGATCTATAAAACCAAAAAAAAACACACTTACATGCAGCTGTGTTCTTACAATGCAAAAATAATAATATTCTAGGCCTATGAATTATGGTATGGAGTTCAGCGCGGAGTTTTATATTTAAATATTGTTTGTTTTGTTTTATTACGTATCATTTTTTGATATTTATATTGGTTTTTATTGGTTTTTATATATGTACTATTTATACATTTTGTGTTTTGCCCGTTTTTTGTGCATTTTTTCTTCTTCTTTTCATCAAAATGTCCTTTTCCGCGTTTAACCTCAATTCCGCAACGCGGAAAATTCGTGACCTTACCTTAAGGGGACTGTTAAGTGTCAGAAATAGCTTCTGTAAAACTGCCATATCTTCGTCATTAATCATATATTCCATATAAAAGTATACATTTTCAGGATTATCATAAAACTAGTATGACAAAATTTTATAAAATATATTTTGAGTTATCTTTGCAGAACCTAAAATGGGTCAAAAACGTGTTTTTTATAATTTTTCTAAAATGGTCAATTTTATTATCATGGTTGGATTCATTGAACCATTTCCTGCAAAAAACTGTATACTTTTATAAAGATTAAATGAATATTGAAGAAGTTACAGCAGTTTTACGGAGGCTATGCTGAGGGTCCACACCCCCCTTAATAATTGATATTTGCTATTGAGAACTAGCTAACAAAACAAGGATGAAAAGTAATAGGCCTACCATTAGTAATGACAATAATTAAATAAACAGGTCTTGGATGGACGGGGTGGGTGGGACGGACGGACATGTACAACTATTGAAAAGAAACAAAAAAACAAAACATAACACCTTCGGATAAAACCCCATGCCCAGTGTAATTCTTTTTGATACTTCTTAATGGTTCAGATCGTGGATTCAAAATCTTTCCCTGTCCTTTTTTTTAATCTTTGTTTTATCCTTCTCTCTTTTCAAACTCCTTGACACTATTACGCTTGCCCAAAGCCTTGGTTTACTTACTTGCTTTAGCCACTAAACCCAGGCAAAAATGATGGTTCGGTTAGTCGGGCCCCCAATGCATAAACAATGCGTGTAACCAAGCTCTTAAATGCGCCAAAACCATAGCGGGTAACGCAGCACGCACTAGGCGGCATTCGAAACAACAGCGTCACATATTTTAAGCCAACTGGCTAATTTGCGTGAAAAATAAAACACGGGATGCGCGGCGCATGGGACATTTGATGATCCCCTGCGGGCAGACTTTTCCATTCCACTTTGTCGATGATCAGAATAAGGGATTTAAATCCTTCTAAATAGTCCTCTTGGAATTTCAAAATTGAAAATTTCTTTTCATGCACTGATAGATAACACTCTGAAGTTTTGAAAAATGAAGAAAGTGAAATTCCTGAAAAATACGAAATGCCACTTGACAGCCCCTTAAGGCCAAAAAAAACAAATTGTTTGATTGTCCTCGTCCGCCCGACCCTCTTAATCATTCCGACTCAAAAACTTTTTTTTTGTTTTTTTGTTTTTTTGAAAAATTTTAATTTTTTTTTAAAAAATTCATTTTTTTTTTTTAAAGTCATTTTTTTGCAAATATTAGTCGAAAATCAAAATTTTCATTTTTCAATTATTTTTTTTAAAGTGTTGAGAAAATAAAAATACTCATCAAAATATTAAAGATTTTGTTCCCCCGTTTTGGTTACCACAACAAGTACATCTCATTTTACTTTTGGTACCTGAAAAAGGGCAAGTGAGAGAAAAAAAAGAAAAAAAAACTTTTCCCGACCGACCTACCCAACTTTTAAAAGTGACCTATGGACAATCAAACAATTTTTTTTGGGGGGCCTAAAGGACAACTTTGAGTGGGACATAACAATGGAGGATTTCTCAGCTGACTCAAATGGTTCCCTTCAACATTGCGCCTGTACCCGATACCCAACCATAGGTTGGTATCTATCGAGACTAGGTCAGGTTACCTCTGATGTGCCGAAGGGATAAGGTATATGGTTTTTAATATACACTGAGCCAAAAAAGAAACTTATAAAATAAAAAAAACTTATAAAATTTTAACAGATCACCAAATAAAATTCGGTGCATGAAAATGTACCAAATTCGGATACGATATTACTGCAAATGGCAGTGATATTGTATCCAAATTTGGTACATTTTCATGCACAGAATTTTATTTGGTGATCTGTTAACATTTTATAAGTTTCTTTTTTTTATAAGTTTCTTTTTTGGCTCAGTGTATGATTAAAGCTTAAAATGTGCTCTTTGAAGTCATACCTATAACTCAGGCCACATATGATGCGATCAAACAAGTACCTATACAATGTAACATTGTGATATATATAACAGTATAAGAAACAGCCTATACTTCATTTGAACTTAGTTCATACTACTCTTGCCAACTTAACTTTATATTCAAGAAATGTGTTACTATGGCGATGAGAAAACTCCACCCTGTTCTACAGGCCCAACCGACCCATTCTTCTTCTTCAAATTTTCTTCTTCTTTTGTGAATTCTGTTGTTGAAATGTTCGAATGTTTTTGATTTGTTGTTGTTGTTGTTGATGATGATAATTGCTGAAAATTAACCAAAATATCCCAAAATGCCTGACCGACTGACCCCACCTCCGTTTTCCTGTAGAACAGGGTTGTGTTTGTCGCCTTTAATTCCTTGTTTTCTTTCTTGGACCAGATGCAACATATCAACAAAGCGCGGGAGGTAGGATGGAAACATACTCTTCTTTCAAACGGCTCTAATGATTCAAATGAGGTATTATTTATATATCACAAGGTCTTTTTTAAATCGTATGTAAGCTAATCAAATTCAAAGACCCTCTTCTTGTGTACAAAGCTCACCATAAACAGTCGCCGACAGGCGACAGCTTGGATCATCTACATCTTCTACTCATTTTATCGTGCCCAGAACTCATGTTGTGTCATTTGCAGATCGGTCATTCTCCTGCTTTGCACCATATGAATGGAACACTCTTCCAAATCACATCAAGGATTCTCATCAGACTATTAATATATTCAAGAAACTGCTCAAATGCTATCTTTTTAAAAACTGTATTGTAAATAATTTCATGTATCTGTCTGTAGCGCTTTAGAACATTTGTTTTGTTAATTTGGGCGCTATATAAATGTCTTCTGATTGATGATTGATTAATAAGCCACCTTTACTTAGTCCTTGTTTTGTTTTTGCCTAAAGTGAATCGGATGTAAGGAATAGAGTATCCTAAATTTGAAGGGGGAAAATTGACTTATTATTTTATACAACTTTATACATGGATTTGTTTTATTAGTTGGTGTACTCCTTTTTATCAGCATATAACGGATAATCTTTCAAACATATGTAAACCAGGGATGTGCCCCTAAATGTCTCCAGTTGATCTTTTATGAAGCTCACTAATTAAGATTCCAGTTAAGTCAAAAGTGCTGTAAGCTGAAAGCATGTTTTACTTGTCCTACAAACCTAGACTTCTTTGATTTCAGTTTTTGTGTGGACATTTCTTTGTAAACTTTAATTTTTTCAAAATGTTTCATTTTTATTTATTTTTATTTCCAATATTTCCATCCAAATTGCTCCCAAATAGATAAATTTATTAATACATTAAAAACAACTTAATAAAGAAAAACAAAGAAAAACCAACCAACCATCCCTACTTGAAAGCTCCACCAACTGGAAGAACAGGAACTTATGTTATTGTCTAAAGGGCTCAGCAGACTCCACTACGCTCCAACGCTAAGCGCAAGCGTTGACCACCATTGACCAATCAGGCTGCGTCATTTGGTTAGGGTGGAGCTACTACGCATGTGTGAGAGCGCAAAGAGTTCGAGCGTTGTGGAGTCTGCTTAGCCCTTTATAATGTAATTATATGATTTGCTTTATCATGATTCATCACCAGGGTGACAGCAAATCCAATGATGAGCCACCAAAGAAAGAGCCAAGGATAGAACCACAACAGGTACATCATCTTACTATGTTTCTCACAAAGACATTAACAAGGTCTTCGAAAATAACTTTCGTCAGTTCATGGAATTCCATTTAAACACTTAATTTAACCAATCATCCAATATCCTAAGAGCAGAATGTGATGTGATCAAGCAAATTTAGTCCAAATAGAATAGAATTAATAGAATCAAATGTTGCCATTTAAAAGAATCTATTTATTTATGTATTTCTTTATTTTTAATTTTTTTAAATTTTTTTTAATTTTTAAAAATTATTTATATTTTAAATATTTTTTGTTATATATTATTATTTTTTAATTGGTGTGGTATGGGGGGGGGGGGGGGGGGGGGGGGGGCGGAGCTTTCAATGTTAATATCTTTTGAGCTAATTGTACAATTGTAATGGAGTTTTCTTTTAAATAGAAAATTCAAATTGTAAATACCTGACCTGCGACTGATATTGCTTGATGGTATCACATTTTGACAATCCTTCCAATATTATCCTTACAGGAGAAAGGCAACTATCAGAAGTACCATGACCACTTAGATAAACTCCAAGCCAACCAGAATGTCCAGCCTGGACACGGCGGTAAAGATAACGCTGGTGATGCAGCCATGAAGCAGAGAATAGCGGACAGGCCAGTATCGGCAAGTGCTGCCGAAGCAGCGAGAAGAGGACACAATGCCAGGTACGACTGATTACTATATCAGGCATAAATTACTATTTCAGGCATAAACGTTATTTGTGTAATTTCTTTGAATTTTGCTTCTTATAAGCATCAGCTCATTTGTTTATTTTTAGGAAATTGTTGGTTTAATTCCTGCTGTTTTTCAGTCCATTCCATCATATAGTGGTATAAAGCATGATTGTTGTAATGTCCATCCATCCATCCATATCTCTACCTACCTCTGTCCGGAGTTATATCACTTGAAGGATACCATGGAAACCTTTTTTTGCAATAGGTGGACCTTAGCCAAAAGCCATGGTTATTTTTTGAAGAGGTCATCCAAGATCGCAACTCAGTTGAAAGGTCATTCGAAAGTTAAATATTAGAAATTGCTTGATTGGACTTAAACTGAATGGCAGGCCTGGAAAATGTTGATTTCCTGGCAAGCTTACCCAAATTTCCCTGCAAAATGGAAAATGTCACACTATATCTTAGAGGTATTTCTTTAAGGAAGAACAAACTTTCCTAAAAATGCCACAATTTCCCTCCAAATTTCCAAATTTCCCTCCAAATTCACAAATTGCCCGGCAAGGAGCTTCCCAATTTAGTTAATTCTGTGTTAGAACAAGAGTTGAGTGCAAGGTCTACTTGAATGTTATTGTCAATCTTTATCTTTCAGGGATCAAGGAGCTCAGGCAGCAGGGAGAGCTAAGATGGTAGAAGAATTCCTATTATGCAAGAAGCAAGCAGCTGCCAACAAGGCCAGAGGTCAAGCACCATGGTTGGTAAGTTTGCCCAATAACAATACATTCTCTATGTTCAATATCAGTTTAGGAGTGGAAAGGTTTTATAGCAGACTTTATGTGTCATAGCTGTCAAGTGGTGTACAGCATTTCCCAAAAACTGGGTCCAAAAATGTATAACTTATAAGGTAGGTAGCATAGCTGCTTCATATTTAGGGATATACAAGTAAATATATCTGACCTTAATTGTTGAAAATGTGAGACCAATCTGATTCCAACTTTTTGGAATACAAAGCTTTGAATAAAGCGTGGTCATAACCCATTTTTACCAATTTTAGCAATAATCCAACCATGCGTTGTGTGCAAGTTTCCTGAGCATGGAGTTATTCTCCGAAATAACTTTAAGTTTGATCAAACTAAGTTCATTTTAAAGTTCTGTTTACATTTGGGTTCTGTTTCTTATTTGAATATTCATCAATATATTTGAATATTCATCAATAGTTACATCATAGCAAAGAACACTCTGTTTTAAACTTTACATAAATAATAAACTCATTTTATTGCAATAACTATTTTCAATTCTGCTCGTAATAAGAGAAATTGTCACAGCTTCTAAAATATTTGACATTTAAATTGATACTTTTTCTCTCTCCAAATAGAAATTTGTCAATCGAAAGTAATCAAATGAATATATAATTGCTCTTTTGTTAAAGGTGTTGCCTTTAAGTAACCGTAAGGTATTCCTAATTTGAAAAGGTTAAATTGCAGGTATTTTGGATTAATATTCAACATTAAATAGAAATACTTAAGAATCCCAAATGTCAACAAATGGACTTTAAATGAGCTTATTTAGTTTGACCAAACATAAAAGTTATTTCAGAGAATAAACTTCATGCAGGGAAATCTTGCACATAACGCACAGATGCAACATTCTATTCAAAGCTTTGTATTTTAAAAAGTTCACATTAGATTGGTTTCCAATCCAATTATGGTCAGATATATTTACCTTTATGTCCCGAAATAGCTACGTTTCCTACTTGTTCAGTTATAAGCTCTATCTCCAGTTTTGGACCCGTTTTGTTTTTGGGACACGCTGTGTATACATGATATTCCATATGTACAGTAATTTAGAAAAAGCCATGTACTATAGCTCCTATGTGTTGACAATTCATGTTGCTCTATGGTAAGCCTATTGATGGATGCTATTATAGTCTGATCAGTTCCAAATTGGCGAGAAATATTTGGTTTTTATCACTCCGCATGCAAAAGTAATCGAAGCGCACATGCATAGTTTTGGCCAGACACACACGGTTTTAGCTGCACGCACACGTCACGCATATGATGCACAGTGCGTGTGATGCCTTCATACCATACTCGTCCTTCTGTATTAATTAGCTGCTGTAATAAGGCTTTGCCAATTTGGAACTGATTGAACTATAGAATACCTTCGTGGGCATGTGTGGTAAAGTGGAAAGATCACCGATTCATAATCAGAAGGTTGTGAGTTTGAGTCCCACTGAGGCCAACGTGTTTGTGTCCTTGGGCAAGACACTTTATCGCACTTGACTCTCTCAGATGTTAAAATGTGGAGCTGTTTGGGATAATCACAATCTAAGTGTCTGATAGGAATGTGTGGAATTATCAGTATTAGTAAGACACGCAGCCACCTAAGTGAAGCGAACTGCTGTATCCTATAGTGACAGCTGATTGCATGTACACACTTTAAGCATATTGGGAAAAGTGCCATATAAAAAACCTTACATTAACAAATAAACTGGCGTACCTCTCATATTATGAAATGATAACACAGCTATACTCCTCGCATGGATCATCATATATCTAATTGTGTGGTGATTCTTGGTAAGACCAATTTAGTGCTATATTTTTAATGGTATCAAGCCAAAGTGATGAAAGTGTCATATCCAAGTCCACAAGATATGTAATGTAACACAATATACTTATCTATGAATGATTTAATAATGTTTGATTGGAAAACAGGCACCTTCAGCCAATGAGAAACCTCCTTCAGAAGGTCAAGTACCATATGGTGGCGGTCCTGGAGGAGCTATGAATATAAAGGGCAATAATATGGAAGAGCAGGTAAGATTCTAGACTCGATCCTCATGTCTTCCTATTTTCCACAGGGCCCATGCGAGGGTGTTCAAATACAGTTCCACAAGTGTGCGCTAATAAACTGCTGAATATAAATGAGCATATTCCCGCACCAGTCACGCCATGGTGCGCCGATATATTCATGCGGCGTTGTACACCGCATGACGCGATAGGGCGCATGATTTGTCTCCCTGTGGCGCAGCGTGACGATCGTTGGATGCATTGCCTTTGAATTGGACCAATCGTGTGGTATTTCTGTTGTTGCTGTGTCCAAATGCGCATGCTCGGTATTGGTATGCATATTCATATATGCAAAGTTGTCGTGGAATTCCACGACAAACCGCACACTTTGTGGACGTACTATTTTCCCAGTCCCTATATTTGGTCCACAATTTTTTTTAATCTTGAGTTGGCGCAATCGTTAAAATTCCACATGACCATCAATCTCTCAAGCACAATGGACATTTGAGTTCACCGAGGATTATATTGAATATACGTCTACATCTATAGAAATTATTGGTAGACTGAAAAACACTGGTATTAGCTCCAGTGTTGAAAAGTTACTGTTTACTTGATTAACATTCTGAACAAGTTATAAAATGCTACGATAACACCCAAAAATTAAAGATGTGGAAATATCTGGTTTTGTGGTTAAAAAGGGGATGGACCAGTTGCACAATTTATATTATTTTACGATAACACCCCAAAATTACAAGATGGGGAAAGATATGGTTTTGTGGTTAAAAGGGTATGGACCAGCTGAGGGACTGAGCCAATATACAACAGTAGTATTCTACTTGTGACACTACTTTTTGATTCAAGAATCCAAGCTGTGGTCGTTTGGTGCAATACTCTGTGCCACATGAAATACCAGCTGAATTTGATGTTACATTGATACTAGAAGAGGAATGGATTATGGAGAATACAAATACAACATTGGTATAGAGGGAAGTAGTGTGAATTACTGGTCCCGAGGTCGCGTCGGGAAGTAAATATAATCATCTAACACCAAGGAACCAGTTATTCACCTTACATACCCGTTATAAGCCATGTTGTTTTTGTTTTACTATACCTCATAAGTGTCTTACAGAATAGTCTGCATAGACTTCCCCTGAGGCCTCTTTTGGTACTCGAATACGGGGAAGTAGGCAAAATACAAACTTATATTGGCCAATAAAATTCAGTAATTAACTAATGAATATTTATGAGGTATAGTAATGTCAACGTTTAGATGCAAGTTGTACTCTTTCCTTCGTAAGGTTAAAAAATGAAATGGTCTCAACTTTCCATACACAAGAGTTTTCATTTATACAAATTCAAAGGTGTCTTGAAATAGATGAAATTGTAGGGTAAAGGTTTTTCCAACTAATACGTGTTGCAGGCCTCCCTAACTATAATCGCACATTAATCACCGATTACTTACTTTAATCACTGATTACATACTTTATTTTAGGAGTATTTAGACAGACTGAAGGCAATTCGTATGCAGAATTATCAGCAGAGACGCAGTGTGCAACAAGAGATTGCTGGCAAAGGCAATGCTGTCAGGGTGAGACATTTTATGCATTCAAAATCTGTGTTATTGGTGGATTTAAAAAAAGAAGTTAATAAAAATATTTAAAAATCACAAAAATGTTGTAAACTTTCTAAATCATTTTCAAGGAATAAGAATCTTAGATTTGCTTATATCGTGAGTTGGAGGGCAAAGGTTTTCCCCATGCCTTATAGGAACAAGTTATTTTAAGTTAGAGGACATATAACACTGCAAGCAATAATGTATTACCCTTATCTCTGCCTCACTGCAGAGCTATTGAAGCAGTTACTCTATTATGGATCTTTTATGGGATTATCCCAAGCTTTTATGATAACCGCTACAAAACCTACTGCAGATAGACACTTGTGTGTGTTGCTCTGTTCGTTCTAATGACCTCCAATTTGCAGTGTGGAATACTCTTTCTGTTCTTAAAAGGAACCAACAGTTGGGCCCTAGTTTCAAAAAGAGTTTACTCTGTATCTTGTCACCAACCTGCATTGTAATATCTGCTGTTAATGCTTTGGCATTAATCAATACATTATTTAATGTTTACAATTTTTCAATGTTTAAAGGTTTTCATCAATGTTTCAAAAGTAAACCAATATAAAATAGGGGTGGGGAATCACAAAAGTTGCATTTTCTTTCCTTAAAGTGTAATGCTGACTTTGTATTTATTATCGTCTGATAGGCCTCCCTGGACAGCCATGATCCAAGAAATAATGCTGATGCACGAAGGAAAAAGATTGAGGCGTTAAAGGTAAGGAAAGTTTCTTTATATGTGAGAGACTGATGAGTGAGGGATTGTTAATGTTTTCATTGAAACTTGGTAGGAGAAGTGGTATATGTAGATGACAAATTGACTAGAAATGTGCAGTTTTATGTCTCTGTGAGTAAAAGTAATCCAATCGTGATACACGATTTTGGCCATACACAAGCTGTAAGGAGATTCTCCAATTTAGAGCTAGTGATTACACTATAGAAACTCTAGTTTCACTATTCCCTTTTTCCTATTCTATTTGGCCTAGGCCTGACAAAAATAAATGTTTGTTTCCGGTAACCCGACCGACCCTCTTAAAACCTGTCGACCGTACAAATTTTATAAACATTTTGAAAAAATAAAATTTATTTTCTACCTACCGTCCGTATTTTTTCAGTCCAAATGTACGGAATGTATTGAGAGAATAAAAATTTTACATTCCCATTTAGTTTTACATTCCCATTTTGCCGAAGGTCCAATTTGAATGTACCCATTTCCATGAATTCTGCAACAATTCTGAAGTTTAGTACTTTCCGTTCGTCCGTACGCCTAAAAGTTTATTTCCATTCATCGACAACACAGCGCAGTATTTGCGGTTATCGCAATAATTACGTTTTTGGTACCACCAACAAACCAACCAACCACATGGAATGACGTAGCGTAACATGGTAAAAATAACACACTGGGAACCGTGTGGAACGGAAAAGAAATATCCAGGGTGCGTGCAGATCCTTGAAAAGCCAAAAAAGTCCTTGAAAGTCCTTGAAAATGAAATTCCTTTTTCAAGGCCTTGAAAGTCCTTGGATTTTATGAAATGTCTGGTGAAAGTCCTTGAAAAAAACAAATGTGCCGAAGCCATAATAAAGCCATATATATTCTGATTTTACCATTCATTTTTCCAACATATTTGCCGCAGTCGCAGTGCCAAAACTTATATTTAATATTAAACCCTTCGCATGCTTTAGTGTATTGAATATTAATTTATTAAATCCAACTGAGCACCTCAAATAAATTCTTCCAAGTTTTTACGTTTTTACTTTTCCATACTATTACTCTTTCATCTTTATTTATTCATTGAAAGTTATCAGTTATTTATTATGGATTAAATACTCTTTTTAAAATAAATTGTTGATAAATAGTGTTAAACCAAGCCCAGCCAATAAGTTGTGAAGTAAGCATATAGCATGTAATGTGTTAATGGAGCACGTGCTGCTATGAAAAGGTCCCTTTCTCATGCATATCACTAAAGGCATGATTGATAGGGGAGATAGGGGATGGTGATGGGGGAGAAGGGGATGGGGGAGGGTGGAGATAGAGGAGGGAGGGGAGGGAGGGATAAGGGGAGGGAGGGGATAAGGGGAGGGACGGAATGGTGATAGGGGGAGGGAGGGGATAGGTGGGAGGGACCAGGGGAGTGGTTAAATTTAGTACATTTAAAGAGGTATACTTACACTACAGTGAGATAAAAAAAAAACTAATTGGACTTAACTTGGTTTTCTTGAAGATAGGTAGTGAGGAAAGTGATGTAAAAAATACTAATTGGACTTAACTTAGTTTTCTTGAAGATAGGGTAGTGAGGAAATAGCCATAGGGAGGGAATAGGGGTAGCCTAGGAGAGGGAGGGGTGGGGCATTGGTTATGCATATGGAGGGGAAGAGATGGGAGGAGGCGGTTCTTCCAAAAACTGAAACTGTTTCTAATCAACTTAACTATCATATCAGCTCATATCACCTTAAGGTTACAAACGTTAGGGTATGGGATATTTCTGGTGGGGTGGGGGGGGGGGTGGGGTGGGGGGTGGGGTGGGTGGGGGGGGGGGGGTGTGGGGTGGGGGGTGGGGTGGGTGGGGGGGGGGTTCAAAAAAAATAAAAATGTCTTATCAACTACCCTTTCAAGGCATATCCATGTTGTGGTTCAAAACTTTAGGGTAAGGGATATATTTGGATTTAAAGTTTCTTTTTTCAAATAAAAGCCTATGATAAAGGAAATGTTTAAATGCCTATAACTCATTAAATATTCACATTATTTAAAAATGTCGAATCAACTACCCTTTCAGGGCATATCAATTTCGTGGTTCAAAACTTTAGGGTAAGGGATATATTTGGATTTAAAGTTTCTTTTTTCAAATGAAAGCCTATGTTAAAGGAAATGTTTAAATACCGGTAACTCATTAAATATCCACATTATTTAAAAATGTCTAATCAACTACCCTTTCAGGGCATATCAATTTCGTGGTTCAAAACTTTAGGGTAAGGGATATATTTGGATTTAAAGTTTCTTTTTTCAAATGAAAGCCTATGTTAAAGGAAATGTTTAAATACCTGTAACTCATTAAATATCCACATTATTTAAAAATGTCTAATCAACTACCCTTTCAGGGCATATCAATTTCGTGGTTCAAAACTTAAGGGTAAGGGATATATTTGGATTTAAAGTTTCTTTTTTCAATTGAAAGCCTATGTTAAAGGAAATGCTTATGTGGGGTGTGGGGTGGGGGGGGGGGTTCAAAAAAAATAAAAATGTCTTATCAACTACCCTTTCAAGGCATATCCATGTTGTGGTTCAAAACTTTAGGGTAAGGGATATATTTGGATTTAAAGTTTCTTTTTTCAAATAAAAGCCTATGATAAAGGAAATGTTTAAATGCCTATAACTCATTAAATATTCACATTATTTAAAAATGTCGAATCAACTACCCTTTCAGGGCATATCAATTTCGTGGTTCAAAACTTTAGGGTAAGGGATATATTTGGATTTAAAGTTTCTTTTTTCAAATGAAAGCCTATGTTAAAGGAAATGTTTAAATACCGGTAACTCATTAAATATCCACATTATTTAAAAATGTCTAATCAACTACCCTTTCAGGGCATATCAATTTCGTGGTTCAAAACTTTAGGGTAAGGGATATATTTGGATTTAAAGTTTCTTTTTTCAAATGAAAGCCTATGTTAAAGGAAATGTTTAAATACCTGTAACTCATTAAATATCCACATTATTTAAAAATGTCTAATCAACTACCCTTTCAGGGCATATCAATTTCGTGGTTCAAAACTTAAGGGTAAGGGATATATTTGGATTTAAAGTTTCTTTTTTCAATTGAAAGCCTATGTTAAAGGAAATGCTTAAATGCCTGTAACTCATTAAATATCCACATTATTTAAAAATGTCTAATCAACTACCCTTTCAGGGCATATCAATTTCGTGGTTCAAAACTTAAGGGTAAGGGATATATTTGGATTTAAAGTTTCTTTTTTCAATTGAAAGCCTATGTTAAAGGAAATGTTTAAATGCCTATTACTCATTAAATATCCACATTGTTTTTGTATTTTGTAAACACTATACATGCAAGATAATGTTGATGTAAAAAGTGCATTTTAGTAGTTAGTAATTGTTCACTTTTTACAAAATTCACGGATCTCGATCGTTAAATACAGAAAGTGCATCCGTGAGTAGTGCTGTTTTGGTAGTACCGGTAGTAACTTAGGGTACTTGAAATATGAACTATTGGTCCTTGAAAAGTCCTTGAATTTGAAAGAGAGTTGCCTGCACGCACCCTGAATATCATATAATTAACCTCAGTTCGGGCATGCAAAAGTCTCTCGCGCACGTGTTGAGAAGTAAAGTGCATCGTCACGTTGTTCAAAGCAGATTGCTAAAAGGTTAATGCTTGTTTACATCGATAAAGTAATTCCCCAAGTTTAGCAAAGTACGATCGAAGAAAAAACATTTATTTTTTAATGAGAAAATGGAGTGTATTTACATTTAATGAATTATAATAAAATAATGAATGAAATTTGCCTCGGAAGTTGGCATTCACTGTTCAGACCGGGCGTTCAAATTGCGATGACGGTCAAAATTCGGAAGCTTTGCAATTAATTTACATGGTGAATCTAAAATAATATTTTTTTGTAAAATATTTTTTTCCCGACCGACCGACCCTCTTTTTTGTCAGCATGTTACCGGAAACAAACATTTATTTTTGTTAGGCCCTATAGACTCTTGTGTTGGTAGGGTAGCAGTGTTTCAAATAAGCAAAATTATTGGTCTGAATCATTGTGTGGGCCAAAATAAATTAATTAAAATTTAAAAGTTCATCAGAAGGTGTGAAAAACATTCATGCTTATCTTTTTGGACAATATTGAGCCTTAGCAATTAGCAGAGTTATAAGATGAGCATGAGAGCAGTGCTCAAACTCTTGATCAGCAGTGTACACCAATCTGTAACCAGAATTTCATGATAGGTTTTCAGCGGGCCCAAACTGATTTTCATGGGCTGAGGGCCCTTGTTATTTGAAATGCTGTAGGGTAGTATTGGTAAATAGACATTTTGCTTTGTTGGATTGTTTCTCAAACACTCAAGAAGAAAGACAGATTTGTGTGGATTGTCAGGAAAAAAATAGTCACTTTCCTAAGAAATAGAAACTCCACCACTACAATTAATATAAGGGGAAAAGGCTGAAAATAAGATATGACCACCAATACAATTGATTTTTGTCCCTCTCTGCAATAGGCACAGGCTGGTCAAAAAGCAGCTAAACTTAAAGAACAGCTAGAGAGACAAAGAGGCGAGGCGTATGCCAAAGAAAAGAGACAATGGGAAGAACATGTAAGTGTAAAACAAAGAGGTGAGGCGTACGCCAAGGAAAAGAGACAATGGGAAGAACATGTAAGTGTAAAACAAAGAGGTGAGGCGTACGCCAAGGAAAAGAGACAATGGGAAGAACATGTAAGTGTAAAACAAAGAGGCGAGGCGTATGCCAAGGAAAAGAGACAATGGGAAGAACATGTAAGTGTAAAACAAAGAGGTGAGGCGTACGCCAAGGAAAAGAGACAATGGGAAGAACATGTAAGTGTAAAACAAAGAGGTGAGGCGTACGCCAAGGAAAAGAGACAATGGGAAGAACATGTAAGTGTAAAACAAAGAGGTGAGGCGTACGCCAAGGAAAAGAGACAATGGGAAGAATATGTAAGTGTAAAACAAAGAGGTGAGGCGTACGCCAAGGAAAAGAGACAATGGGAAGAACATGTAAGTGTAAAACAAAGAGGTGAGGCGTACGCCAAGGAAAAGAGACAATGGGAAGAACATGTAAGTGTAAAACAAAGAGGTGAGGCGTACGCCAAGGAAAAGAGACAATGGGAAGAACATGTAAGTGTAAAACAAAGAGGCGAGGCGTATGCCAAGGAAAAGAGACAATGGGAAGAATATGTAAGTGTAAAACAAAGAGGTGAGGCGTACGCCAAGGAAAAGAGACAATGGGAAGAACATGTAAGTGTAAAACAAAGAGGCGAGGCGTACGCCAAGGAAAAGAGACAATGGGAAGAACATGTAAGTGTAAAACAAAGAGGCGAGGCGTATGCCAAGGAAAAGAGACAATGGGAAGAATATGTAAGTGTAAAACAAAGAGGCGAGGCGTATGCCAAGGAAAAGAGACAATGGGAAGAACATGTAAGTGTAAAACAAAGAGGTGAGGCGTATGCCAAGGAAAAGAGACAATGGGAAGAATATGTAAGTGTAAAACAAAGAGGTGAGGCGTACGCCAAGGAAAAGAGACAATGGGAAGAACATGTAAGTGTAAAACAAAGAGGCGAGGCGTACGCCAAGGAAAAGAGACAATGGGAAGAATATGTAAGTGTAAAACAAAGAGGTGAGGCGTACGCCAAGGAAAAGAGACAATGGGAAGAATATGTAAGTGTAAAACAAAGAGGTGAGGCGTACGCCAAGGAAAAGAGACAATGGGAAGAACATGTAAGTGTAAAACAAAGAGGCGAGGCGTACGCCAAGGAAAAGAGACAATGGGAAGAACATGTAAGTGTAAAACAAAGAGGCGAGGCGTACGCCAAGGAAAAGAGACAATGGGAAGAACATGTAAGTGTAAAACAAAGAGGTGAGGCGTACGCCAAGGAAAAGAGACAATGGGAAGAACATGTAAGTGTAAAACAAAGAGGCGAGGCGTACGCCAAGGAAAAGAGACAATGGGAAGAACATGTAAGTGTAAAACAAAGAGGCGAGGCGTATGCCAAGGAAAAGAGACAATGGGAAGAATATGTAAGTGTAAAACAAAGAGGTGAGGCGTACGCCAAGGAAAAGAGACAATGGGAAGAACATGTAAGTGTAAAACAAAGAGGCGAGGCGTACGCCAAGGAAAAGAGACAATGGGAAGAACATGTAAGTGTAAAACAAAGAGGTGAGGCGTACGCCAAGGAAAAGAGACAATGGGAAGAACATGTAAGTGTAAAACAAAGAGGCGAGGCGTATGCCAAGGAAAAGAGACAATGGGAAGAATATGTAAGTGTAAAACAAAGAGGTGAGGCGTACGCCAAGGAAAAGAGACAATGGGAAGAACATGTAAGTGTAAAACAAAGAGGCGAGGCGTACGCCAAGGAAAAGAGACAATGGGAAGAACATGTAAGTGTAAAACAAAGAGGCGAGGCGTATGCCAAGGAAAAGAGACAATGGGAAGAATATGTAAGTGTAAAACAAAGAGGCGAGGCGTACGCCAAGGAAAAGAGACAATGGGAAGAACATGTAAGTGTAAAACAAAGAGGCGAGGCGTACGCCAAGGAAAAGAGACAATGGGAAGAACATGTAAGTGTAAAACAAAGAGGCGAGGCGTACGCCAAGGAAAAGAGACAATGGGAAGAACATGTAAGTGTAAAGATTGCCGCAACTACTGAATTCAGCATACATCCTAGACTAGAGACAAATCTTGCTTAAACATTGTTCTTACACATTGATCTGTTGTGGACTTGTTCTAAAGTCTAGTATAATTTCCATGACTGTATGCTGGATTCAACAGTTGCCTCTAGGGTTTGATATTAGAAAAGTAGCTAAGCTAAAGTTACAAACTCACTTTCTCATAAACTCAAACCTGTCACTGGACACGTTGATCATCGGATACTTCTCTTTTCACTACTCATGAAAATCGTATTGGAGATAAATAATCTTTGTATGTTTCTGCACCTTCACTGTGAAACAGCCTCAGGGATGCATGTACAATTGTACACTGCCTAGTTTCAAGAAGATTTTGTAGTCTCATATTCTATCCATCATATTGACTCTGTTTACATTGTTTCTTCTTTTTTCCCTCTCTTTTTCATGGCGCTTGGATCTTTCTGGAAAGCCATTATAAATGTTGTTTATATATGTATTTTTGTATGTAAGCTTCAAAGAACAGTTAAAAGGGCATAGGTGTGAGGCATACCCTATGAAAAGAGACAATAAGGATAAATGTGAAATGTAGAACATAGTTTGGATATTAGGCATTTGCTTGAAGATCGTCATCTATGGAATGAGTATGTTTAGCCATGCTAGCTGATTAAGTTCATCTTAACTTTTGGAATTTCCAATTAACAATACAATGTAAGTCTTTATGTGTAAAGTTGTGCTTGCAATGTCATTTCCACAAGAAACAATTAGCTTAATCCACATATGTTTTGTTAATCCGAAAATCTTGGCTATTGTATAATATGAGATCTTTTTTTTCTTCCTTCCCAATAGCTTGCAAGAAAGCAGGGAGTCAAAAACAAGTAAGTATTTAAAATAAAGTATAGATATCTTTTTGGAATCATTTTAGGGCAAAGACGTAGTTTTTGAGGTAATCATAGCACTTTCATTCAGTCTAGTGATTGTTGAAAGGCAATTATGTTTTTGCTAAGTTTTAAATCTTAATCCATAAAAATGTAAAGTAATAATATGAGTACCTTACATTTAATGAGGGCAGATTAAAGATATTACATATATATATAAATGCACATGGAAAGGGAAGGATTGAATGTCCTTCCATATGACACATTTTCCATTTTATATCCATTTTACAGGCCACATCATCGCAAAGGCCCAGCAGCTCCTGGTAAGTTCATACCAAATTAATTCATGTTTTAGTTAAATATTATTTTTCCCTATATAATAGAAATAATATATCAATATTATTATCAATTCAAACTTTGTTTGCTTCCATTTCTAAGCGTTAACGTTGATTCCAAACAAACCTGGTAACAAGATGAAATCACAGGTATATTGAGGTCAAATGTCATCTAGGGGTCAAATGGATCATTATTTGAAAACCCATAAGAAACTTGCGTGGCTGTCATTTTAAAATGTAAACTTTGTGTCGACAAAACTTGCTAACATGTAAGTGTGAGTGGGGGACTAGACTGATTCCTTCCTGTCTGTACAATATACACACAACACCTACGAGGGTGCTCAAAAGTGAAGAAGAAAAAAAGTAGTTCCAAAAGTGTTCGCTGATAATCTTGTGGATAAACATGAGCTTATTCATGCACCATCATGCCACACTGTATCAGGGGTTACACACAGTGTTGTGCATTGCATGTCGCTATGGGGCGCACTGATTTCCTCCTACGGCGCAGTGTGACGATTGACCAATCAGGTGCTTTGGCGTTGTTGTCTTGCACATGGGCAGTAAGGTTAAAAGTGACCGGAAGTGTTGCGACTTTCCATAACACTTCCGTTCACTTTTTGCCATGTTTTTCCCGATTCCTTGATTTGGTCCTCCATTTTTAAAATGGCTCCAAATAGAGGGACGCGGTGACCCAGTCTAGTGGGGTACTAAGGAGGATCATAAGAGTATTGAGGTCAAAGGTCACCTACGGATCAATTACTTGGTGGTGATTCTAATTTCTGTTCATAGTACTTCCATGTAATCATATATCATATTCTTCTCACACACTGCACTTTCATAACCTTAAAACATGTTGGAATTATGATCAACATTAATTGTTTGTTTTATCTTATTTTGTGTGTGATGTAGTGATTGGTCTCACGGGTGCCTTGCATGATGTCGGTATTGCTGTGCCTGTTCAACCAGCTGCTCCTGGTAAGTGATCTTCTGCACAAGGGTGATGTGGCTTGGCTATGGGCTTCACATTTTTTTAGATCATCCTATAGTTTAATCAGTTCCAAATTGGCCAAAAATTGGGAGGCTTATATTTATCCGTAGGCCCAAATAGAATACTGGTCCACCGATCACTGATACTGATACACACACATTCACCAATAAATATGCACAACGACATGGAGTCTTTTTGCACACGGAGAAATACAAGCCTCATAATTCTCGCCAAATAGGAACTGATTAAACTACGGTGACTCCTTTCTTGTGACTATTTAGATACATTACAGAATCACAAGCCAATCAGAATATTGTTTATTAAATTGTTGAATATAATTAACTTCTCTGAAATTTGACTCCAAATATAATGTCAATGTTGAGGAGTTTAAGTGCTTTTCCTAAGAAGAAAAAGAAGAAATTTGGTAGTGAATTCAAGTGAATATATTTTTTCATATCTCTCAAAGTACATCTGTTTCAAAAAAGGAGAACTGTATTTTTTCTCAGAACTAAAGTAATTTCCATTGGCATAAAAAGCCACTGTTGCCAGTAACATTTGGAACAGGGGATGGATGGTGGTGGGATGGGGCTGATTTAAAATAAGTTGGGTAATTAGTGGTTGGTAGGTAAGACAAATTTTCTTTTTATCTCAATGATGCTAATATGCAGTGGCGTAGCCAAGGGGCAGGAGGCGATCGCTCCCCCAATATTAGAGTCGTACCGGTCAAAATTGGCACCGCTCTCAAGTTTCTGACTCGGTGGCATTTCTCAAAAGTTTACTCTCTGGTAAAGTCCTTGTTGGTTCACTTTCATTTTTTGCCCCCCTCCCCCATAAAAAAAACCTAGCTACGCCACTGCGAATATGACAATTACTATTTTTTACCGTGCCTTATTATGTGTTTGTTTTTCAGTAATTGGACTCACTGGTGTATTACACGATGTTGGGATAGTACATTCTGAACTTGTAAGTAGTAACAGTTGAGGTTCAGCTATAGAGTTTGATCAGCTCCAAATTGTTGATTCTCCTTACAGCAGCAAATTGATACAGATGGGTATAGAAGTATAGATGCACATGAACACACGCATTGTGCATCAACTGTGTGGAGCATGCGTTTGGCCCAAATGTGCGTACGTCCAAATGGTGCATGGATTCCTTTTGCCAATTTGGAACTGATTGAACGAACAATAGCCCTTGAATTTGTTTTCCCCCATGCAGTGCAATTTTGCACCTTAAATTGCACCTCACTATTAAAATTGGTGTTTACAATTTATCCTTTACATAGCGTACATTTTGCATCAGATCATGCGTGTGCAATAAATAATGAGCGTGTGGGCAGTAATATTCTTGACGCCATAGATACAATCAGACCAATCAGATGCATGCTTTGGTCGGCTCAAAGTAGTGCTGTCGAATTCCACCAATGGCAACCGCACTTCAGGTTTACACTTAGAAAGCGGTTGTAACAGAAAAAGGTGTTGAACTTTTTTGCAGCTGACTATAGTAGTCTGTCAGCATATTTAATTTTTCATGAGAATTTTCATAAAATAGTTGATATTTTATTAAGTTTAGACACTCTTCATTTAAAATGTGCTATTTTCTTATACCTTTTGTCTGCAAATGATAAATTAGTAGCCCCTCTATTTCCAAATGCTGGCTGTAATAAGCGATGTTTATAGAGTACCTCGGATAAATCATAAACTAAATATTTTACAAGATCATTAAACTTCTTAATTAAGCATCAAAACTAATCTCCTTAAGGGCAGTGTCAACCCGGCACTTGTTTCAAAAATTGAATTTCATATTTCTCTATTATTTTATACTTTTATATGTATTCTATCATAACCATAATAAGTTACTTATCGGAAGCGATTATTTCCCGTTCTTTTGGGTGATTTTAAATTGTTATTCTGGTAAGTTTGAGTCAGGAAAAGGTGCATGGTTATTTGGCGGGAATTTAAGCGGAGTTCCGCGCTTTTCAAATGCTGCGACAGCTGTCCGATCATTGCGTAGCGCGCTGAAACTTCCAGTGCGTAATACCGGACGCGCCGTTTAATATCCGCGACGTAGACGCGAAAAACAAAAGAGCGCAAAACAATGTCTAAAAATGTAAGCAAAGGCCAATCTTACGATCATTTAAATTTCAGTTTTCTTCCAATTTCTTCACATTGTGACAATATAAATTGAATCTGATAGTTTATTTTGATTGTTCATAATAGTATAATTGCTTTTTAGCTCACACGCCCGTGCATTCCGTGAACATTTAGCTTTAAATGGTGGAAAATGTCAATATTTTTACTAAATCGATGTTTTCTAGAAGTTCAAATTTGAAGGAATTTTCAGACTTCACCAAAATCATCTAAAGTCAAATATCTAGGAGGCACTTATTTTTTTTGGCTTAAAAATGTTTAGTTTTGAAAATATTGACCAAAAAGTGCCAAAAATGTGATTTTTGAGATAAAAAACCATTTTGTTGGCACTTTTTGGTCAATATTTTCAAAATTAAAAATGTTTAAGCAAAAAAAAAAAAGTGCTTCCTAGATAATTGACTTAAGATGATTTTGGTGAAATTTTGAAATTTTGAATCAAAAACTGATTTTGTTAAGTTGTCTGAAAATTGTTGGCGCCAAAAAAGTGATTTTTGGGCAAAAATGTAGAAATCACTATTTTTGGGGAAATTTAATACCAAAAATGGATTCTCCGACTCATTTCATTTGAAAAATGGTATACTTTTATGGACATTACATTATTTGTTTAAAAGTTACAGTGCTTGATAAATTTCATATATTTTGGGTTGACACTTCCCTTAACACTAACTATTCCAAGCGCATGTGCGGACGGTTTTCGATGATGTAATAATCTGAGCCTATATAGTGAGCGCAATATACTAGGTTAACGAGTAGCGGAGAGCCGTGGCTTGCCTATGGGGCAGGGTTTTGGGTCTAGAGGGTCCTCGGTTCAATCCCCGGTCGGGTAGTGGCGATTTATTTGGCGATTTCTCTTCCAAATTGTGATTCCGATTAAAAACCTGGTTTTGGGGGTTAGAGTTAATCTTATGTTTTAAGAGGATTTTTTAATTTCATATTTCAATTTACAGGAGGTACACGAGCCTAGTAAATCTGACATGTAAGTATCATAATTAAATTACCTTTTAAATCATTAAAAGTTAAGAATTAAAAGCCCATGCTACTCTTGCAAGGAGTTACTACTTGGGCCAATTTGGATATTGTGTTGCAAAATTTGACCAGAGAGCAATATTAAAAGGGTGTGGTTGTTTTGTTTGTATGTTTTCACTAAATCACTTGGGTCATTTTTTCAACTTGAGCTACATGCCTTAGAGGTCATACGGGTGCATATGCACTTATGCAAACTAAGTTGGTGATGAGAACTGATTCTTTCCAATTACGCACATGGATGTCACACAACACTGTTGGGCACACTTTTTTGTAAGGGTGGAGAAATGTCTGACTTACAATAGTTTTAGGAAAAGTTAAATTTCAAAATGGAGAGCAACATTGAAAATGAAACCCACTCTAATTTGTCCCTCACCAATCGCTGTCTGATATTGTAAGGATGTGTTATTACCTTTTTGGTACTGTAAACACTTTTGCGGAAACTTTATTTTGCAAATTTAGAATTACTGCTATTTCAATGGGCATTTTATTTTGTGATTCTGGAAATGTGGCTGTTACTTTCAATGCAAAATTGTCAGGTTTGGGGGTATTGAAGTGGTTTGACAGTTTTGTTGTTATACAGTTTTACTTTGGTGGGTAATTCTTGATTATTTTGTTTTGACAGATCCAAAGCGGCAGCTGAAGCACAGAGGGCAGCAGAGGTAATGTTGATTTGTCAGATTTTGGGGAGGGGGGGGGGGGGGGGGGGGGAGGCTTGGGAGGGGAGGGGGAATCACAATACCAGTTACACCATCAAATTATTTGGGCTTTATTGTAACTTGACTTTCCTGCACAATATGAACAAGTTTGATTAAAAATATTTGTTTTTAAACTTAGTTAGGACACAGCAACGTATTTACCCGAAAAATACCAGATAGAAACGCAAATAGTGACTGTATTGAAATGAAATCCAACCATATCAGATCACACAGCCAGGAAAATCATAAATACACTGAAATCATGAAATCCAACCATATCAGATCACACAGCCAGGCAAATCATAAATAGACTGAAATAATTCTGTATAAGAGGTAATTTTCGCGCTTTCATGTCCATTAGCGAAATAAAACCCTTGCATAAACTACCACGTATACAGTACTATAGTTTAATCAGTTCCAAATTGGCGAAAAATATGCAGTTTTTATCTCTGCGCATGTGAAATTAATCCAATTATATGCACGCATACGATTCATAGTGCGCCATGTTGCGCCATGCGAACGTTTTGTGCGCCCATGCTTTTAGAGGCTGAATTAATTTGCTGATGTAAGCAGGTTCACCAATTTGGAACTAACTTTACTATAAAAACCTAAGAAATTAAAAATAAAAGGTAATATGGATATGGTACACCATATGGATCAGGAATTCTGGAGAAAGTTATACTGAACCAAGATGATGGCGTGTATTTATCTTAGTCTCATTTGCGACCCCCTGCTGAAAGGAGATTTCCCAACTTTGGTTCCAGTTCTTTTGGGAATATGACAAGGTTAAATAATTTTCCAGGTCAATCTGTACTGTCTGTCACCAAGTGAACAGGTTCGTCTATGATAGACCATTTCAAATTGAGATCGGAATTTTTCGGAAAAAAACGTGACGTGGACTAGGTGCGTAGTACGTTCTTCGAAACAGTTAATCGCATTCATAGCTTATTCAGGTTGTCCTAGTGGTTTACAATGTTTACATACAAGTGTAAGCCCATGAGAAGTTAAACTAGTAGCGAGACTATTTTGTTTTCATCAACAATCGCGTCGCCACAGGCAACTTTACAATGTATCGAGCTGAGGGTAAAATGTGAAGGTATACGCCGAATGAATCTCATAGTTTTTGTTACTGAAACACTGCAACATACAACTTTGTGAGGGAGACAATCTCTCGCCAACAACAGCGCAATCCACCACACGGGCAGACGAGTGAAAACACGTTTGTTTTTTCTCTGGGGTTTTTCATGACTTGCGAGTCATGGAACTGGATGCCAAAACACTCAGCTTATCGGAAATATCCAGAACTGATCGTATATTTTCAGGTTTTATATGGTCTATGACAAATTCTTGAAGTGAGTTCTAAGCTTAAACATCTCTAGACAGTGTTTGTGTGTTGCAAGCTTAATCTGTTTCAAATGTTTCTTTTTTAAGTTGATACAATATCTTTTGGTTTGGTTCTCTTTTCTATTGCAGCAAGATCGTAAACGATGGGCCTCAGGGGGTGCAACAGTTAATAAGGAGCTGGCTAACTTACCCTTGCAAGAAAATACTGTAATATATTGACTCTATTTAATTTCAGCATGCTACCCAATAAGTGTTTCTCTGTGTGCAATATTATCAGCATGAGGTATTTTTTCACCAGATTAATTAAGTGATTCACCCTCAGGCAATCAATGGAATATCTAACATATTTATATTTTCTTTGTTTATGGTTTTGTTTATGTTTTCTGCTTAATTCTATTTTCAGCATGAGTTTACGTTTTTCCCTTATTATAATTTTGTTGTTTTAATTTAAAATATGATTAATAATAAAATGGCAGCATTTATACCACGATAGACTTCGCATTTGGTGCAAAGGTCCTTGGCTCAAATCTCAATCATACCATCTAATTTAAATTCACACTACAAATACACGAGAGTCGGTCCTGCTTATTTATCACTGATCATATTATTGTGCCCGACAAAGGCTAGGGTATCGATAGTTTCCAAGTAAAATAAGTATTATTACACTGATCTGTGGTTCACCAACTTTGATTTGAATATGTGATGTGATCAAGCTAAATTAGTCTGAAGTCGAAAATGTCCCAAAGTTTTCTACTTGATTTTTGTTGGATAGTTGCAACCCTACATTGTGCATTTTAAATGGACACCTTAATTCCAAAGATATTAGGAATTGAATGGTATTCAAAACAAGAGAAAACAAAACGATGGTTATATCTCAAAATCAATATTTGCGAGTTCCGACTCATTCGTTCACATCACATATGGTTTTGTCAGCATGATCCTTTTGATGTCTTTTACTTTAAAATTTATTTATTTACCAAATAAAATTGTGAGGGATGGTATGACTCTAGATTTACAGAAATGTTTTATGGCTATGGAGAACCTGTATTTTATCACTAATATATAATATGTCCGCACTTTTCAACTGGGTTTTATAAAATCAGATCTGTTGATTATGATGCAACAGAATTAAATGGAAAGACTTTTTATGAAAATTGTTTTTTTATGGCAATGAATCAAAATTACCAAATTCTGTGAGAATTATATATTTCAAAGCTATATTGTGTAGTTTTGTACATTCACATACATTATGGGGCACCAAACAAATTGGGCCATATTCTTGCATGTATTTAAACATGGTTTTAAGCTAAACACGCATCTAACTTGGATCTTAAACACATGTTTAAGTAAGTGCAATTCTTGATAATTAGTTTAATTTACACATGCCTCTATCTTGCTGAAGATTGTCTGAATTTAAACATGGGTATGGCAGTTTAACTTGTGTTTATCTAAACATTTGCACCAAGTGCACGTTTTGACTTTCCTTTCAAAACACTATAGCACATAATGTTAGGTGTATTTTGAGTTAAACAATTTATAGACATACATTTGATGCATTCCTTTCATTTCTATGGTAACCCATTTGAATCACTGATAATTTAAAAAATACCAATCCATACAATGCCACGCTTCATCGAATGGTCTGGGGACAATATTCACCATGTTTAAAAACCTGTTTTGTTAAAATGTCCCGTCTAAAAGGTAAACTTGGCGTTAAGTTAAACATGAGTTTACTTAGCGACGATTTTAGGCTAAAGCCGTGTTTAGTGAGAGAAAACGGCCCATTATTTGCAAGACCTATTATTACTGTGCCAGGATAATCCATTTGTGAGGACAGACTATTGATTTGTAAAATGTCCATATTCCACAAATAAAATCAGTCACTGAGGTGGTGACATTTCAAAATCCAACAACTATAAATGCATTGTCATTGGGTTATTCTCATGGACTAGTCCACATAAGAGTTGCAGGGGGATGGACTGCTTAGTTATGAATATTAATCAAAATGATCACATTCATATCTTTTAAAATGATACTTTGTTGAAGGGAGAGGATTGGTTATTGCATGCCCTAATATGTCACTAAAGTTATGAGTTTACTTTCAAAAGTGTCTTTTTTCTGTTTGTGATAACAGGTTGATATGAACGATCGCAGGCAATGGAGCGGTGGCGAGACAGCATTAGGCATACTAGGCAACCTTCCAATACAACTAAACACAAACACAGTCATCTTTGTGGGAAAGAAACAGGTGTCTAAAACGTGCATGCTTTTTTACTTACGATAACCTTGGAAGGGTTTACCTCCATTTATAGAAGGAAAATATATCAAGAGAAATACAAATTGCAAGTACTAAGGTCAAGAAATATCTGTCTCGCATATCCGCCGCGCGCATAAGTTTGTGCAGTCATTTTGTCGCATAGCACTATGCAATGAGCCCAATTCAGGGTTTTTTTGTTTCATTTTTTTAGTTGTCTGAAAAAAATTGGAAAATAAATTGGCTTCAAAATGGGGAATGGGCCAAAAAACACAATAAAAAAAGCATTGTCCGCATTTAGCATAGCTATTTTTTCTAAAAACAAAACAAAACAACTCATACCTCGTAGCTATTTTCCCAAATATATGTGAGACAGACCTTCATTTTTTGTTGGCCTAAGGTCCATCAAATCCATATAATCAAAGAACAAAGCGATGCCAAAGTCATTTTTAACCTTGCAGAACGTAATATTTGCATTTTTGGGTTACAATTCATGCAGACTGCACAGGAGTCTAAGTGGGTAACACAACATTATTTTCACCTTAAAAAAAAATTCTTCACAATCCTAGATAAAACAATATTATACATTATTATTTATACAGGGCTTCCAAACAGTACAATGAAACTGTATTGAATATTGTGCACCAGTATTCAAAAAATATTGTATGGTGGCGCAGAAGATGTGCGCATGAGTTTGTATCCGCTGATGATGCGCAAGGGTACAATTTTAAGATTGGCATTTTAATCACGCTGAGATTAATGTCAGTTAAGGATACTTGATTTATTTTGAGAAAAACAGTCTGTTATAAATAATAATAATAGTAATATTCAACTCTTGCAATATGTTTCTAGCTCGTGTAATATGTATTCTTGTATGACACTCCAAGCCATTCAATATTATATAACTCTTGCTAATACAAAATGATATCTTTCATTTTCTAAATTGAAATTTTATATACCTGCTATAACTTTGCTTTATGCCGGTAATATTTCTTACCATGATTCATACGTACAATTGATTTCAGGAGATCGGTGATCGCAAGAAGTGGACAGGAGGGGAGACTGCCCTTAACAAACTATCTGATATGCCTCTGCAGGAGACTACTAATGAGGTGCATTTAAATGCATGCGATATTTGTTGCCTAACTCCTACGACTGTGCTCTGTATCTATGATGCAGCACATCAAAAGGGGGGACTTTGAGGCTGTGTGTTTTCCAAGATATAGACGAAAACGGACAGAAAAAATAATAAGAATTTAGGAGTCATCTTCACTCGTAAAATCGGAATGCCTTGATCAATTTTGATAAATTTGGTGTCCTTTTAAAGCTTATAAAATGCTGTGAGGGTGCACATAATAAACTCATAATTGACTTCACCTGCAAAGTCCCCCCTTTTGATGTGCTGCATCACATATGATTTGATCGCCCTCTCCCTTTCTAGAAGTCCATGGATCAACGGCACATATAACCACAGTCGGACACACTCCGATTAGCCAACTGCACAGTGGCGTAAATTTGTTGTTGGCATTGGGGGGATGATTGACCAGTGGTAGCACTGGCATCAACATTTTAGGTGGGTGTGGGCAAGACAGAAAAAATATGCAGAAAGCGCGCGCAAATGTTCTTTAAGGAAAAATGCGCGGAAAGCAGGTGAAAATGTTGGCTTTTATTGTAAAAATTGCCTGAAATTAGCTTAATTTGTTCTGAATTAGACATTTCTATTACGGTGAGCATTTTATCATGCATAACATTGGGGGCAGGGGATGATTACATAGGCCATCGCCCCATGGTCAAATATTGGGGGTGGGGGGGCCCCCCCCCCTGGATTTACGCCTATGCAACTAGCTGCACATGCTTGACATCTCACAAAATCCCAGAAACCAATCAGAGCTGTAGCTCGACATTACATGTTGCGCACCATGGATGTCTGTTTCACCGGGGTGTATGCAAGGTCAACCTCATGTGACATGCGTCCATTGGGATTGAGGTGTATGCAATATCCAGATCCCAAACACTATGTGTGATACCCATGCCTTTCCCTGCCTTATACATTTTATTTTCTTCACTTTTGCCCATTCTTAAACATTCCTTTCCAATACCTTTTGGTGTGTATCGATCCTTATTTTATGCATTGAACGTGATTGGAATATTCTTTGTATAAGCATGGAATGTATATCCGTAATTATAACACACTCATCATTGTTTTTATTATTTCCCTCATATTTAAATAAATCCATGTTGTAACAAATTTTGATGGTGCATTAAAACAGTTATGTGCTTCTAACCTTAATGTGATGATAATGTTGTTACCTCTTCAGTAAATAACACTTGCATAACATTGCATCATCCTATCATTGTGTTATCATAGATGGCTGCATTAGATCGTAGGATGTGGACAGGCAGTGAGACAGCCATCAGACAACTCAATCAGCTTCCAATACAAGATAGTAATGGCAATAATCAGGTGCATAAAACATGCATGATTATCAATATAATAGTCGACCTCTAAGGCTATATTAAAAAAATCATTTGTCTTAAAGCTCCCGCGCGCGTTAGTTAGTTAATTGATGCGCGTTAGAAAAAAAATGATGATTATGATTTTTTTTTTTTTTTTCAAAAAAAAATTATAAAAAAAAAATCACTGATTTTTCAGATTTTCATTTATCACATCATTTTAAATACAAAAGTTCACTTTTACAAGGATTTCAATATTTTATATTTATAAAAAAAAATGCATTCTGCATTAGGTTTTGAAAAACTGAAAAGCTTTGAGACAAAGGATTTTTTAATATAGCCTAATAGGAGGGTATGCTATTTGCAGGCCTTATTGGCTTTCCAGCCTACTCCTCCATACGCTTTTATTTGTTTTTAACCTCTGCTTATATGTACAGGGTGAATCAAAACAATACCTACAATAGTGGAAAGAAGCCATCTTCTTTTCAAAACCAAGTTGATGTTTGAAGGATTTTTAATGTTACAAGAATAACATTTGGTGTTGACTTTGTGTGAAAAAATGAAGTCAATAGCATTTTCTGGGTTTTTCTTTGGTGAACCTTTTTACCGGTGCACTCATGTCACATGCTTGTCCACAAGACACCCAACACCTGCCAAATGCATGTCTCATTCAAATTTGAACATTTGAGTGAGCTTGTGACGTAATATTAACATATTGGATTGGTCTCATAATTTACCCAATCAAGGTCGGGTATATTTTGTTTGATATCCGTAAATATAAACTATCCATGATTCCTACTTATTTCGTTATAAACTCGCAAACTTTTGAACCCAGTTTTTTGGGACACGCTGTATCTTACCCATACTCTGAATTGCTCGTGATGTTCTACATTTGAATACAAATTTGAAATTATTCCCAGGTTTGTTGGCAGGATATTCACCAAAGGCAAATGTAAAATGTGATTGACTTCATTTTTTCACACAATGTTAGTAACAAATATATCATTCTTGTAACGTTTAAAAAGGTTCAAACTTCAACTTGGTTTTCAAAACAATATGGCTTCTTTCTACTATCGCAGTGGGTTTATTTACTCACCCTGTATGATGCTGGTTTGTGATTCATATAAATGTTGTCTACCTAAAAAAAATAGGAACAAGTCAAATTTATCTTTTATAGTGCTTTGACAATTTAAGTTTCAAAATTGGACAGTTATATCTAAATATATGAAAATATGGAGTCAACTGTTTCATTGTGGTTTGTATTGGATGTTTAGAATCTTGGCAAATTTGCATAATGTAATTTCTATTCTAAATTCTGTAAATAACAAAGGACAAAATTACCTATTTGTAATTGGTGACAGTCACAATATTTTCATAACCTCATCGGATATATTTTTTAAATATTATTCTCATAAATTTGTGATCTGCACTACAACAAATAGAGCATGGTTATTTACTGTTACAAATCTTGTAAATAACGTATGACTTAATTACCTTTTTGCACACCCTTGCATGTTTATATCTCAATAATTTCAAACAACTCCTATGCATCCTATGTGATTGATGCGTAACTGCAACAGCCACACAGTGCAAGGGTGTCCAAAGTTATGGCATGCTATGCATCATTACACTGTGAATTGTGCGTTCAACATTTGGATAAATGCGAGCATGATGTTCGGATTGAAACATTTTTGAACTGATTATAGCAGTGGTTGAAGGTTTTAGTTTTTTGATCCCAATCTTGCATATAACAACTAACTTGCATGTTTATAGACAGTGGAAGGCATGGTGTTTTGGTAACTTCACAAAATTTATTTATTTGTAATAACCTTTTACCCGCTCTACAGCAAATGGTGAATGGCTATCCACTGCCACAGTGGTTCAGATTGACACTGTAACTTATGTTTTTGTTTTGTTTTTAGATTTGTTCACACTATGAAAGCATGTATTTTCTTTGATCCAAATAACAAGGTCTATCTATAATATACCCTGTATCACCTCAAAATGGAAGGTGACGCCAGCATTGTTTTTGAAGGTATTCGAGGGCGTGCATGATGATATCGCATGTGTAACTCTAATTCAGTGGCACCTGTATCCCCCAATCAGTACAGACATCATCATCTTCCAACTTGAGGGGATATGGCTTGTATAGGAGTATAGTATATAGTCTTTGAATAACTTGGTATAATTTGGCATTATTCTTATATATGTGACGTGATCTAGGGAAATGAGTCGTATGTCGGTAGTTTTCTATTGTGATATTGTCCATCATTTAAAAGCAGGTGAGAAATCTCACAGTATGGTCTAAACCCCACTAAAATTGAATTTCAAGTTTTTAAGTTTTAAACAGTTTATCAACGGTGAAAACCAAGTAAAACATAAGAAGAATTTGTCACTTCTTTTGACCTATAACTTTAAATAAATATTCCCGATATCCGACTCATCCCGCTTGATCGCGTCACGTATAACATTTTGACAGATTGTTTATTTTATTTGCACAAAATCTATGGCATATAGAAAAGAGTAATTTATCCTCTTTGAAATGCTTTCCTCTTTTATTGTTGTACCCTACTTATTCAGATTTCAGTTTGAATAGGCATGATGATCTACATCACTTGTCCTCTGGTGCTGGTGTTGTCTGTTTGTTTCATCAGTTCTCATTTCATCTCTCCACTTATTTATTACATCCTCTAGGTTGATCGTAAGAAATGGGGAGGCGGGGACACAGCGCTGTCCAATCTTGCCAACCTGCCATTGCAGGAAACGGCCTCTATCATGGAAGGTATGTGGAGTAGTATGGATGTGAAATACAATGTATAAATCATTACCTAACTTGTGTAAAGATTATGAATGTCTGGATGTAGGTATGGTGTTGTCAGTAAACTGCTATAATAATATTGACCTTTTTGAACTTTGATGTGCTGATTTAAGAGATCTCTTGTAAATTGTGCACAATCAACAACAATAACACAATGGCATTTGCAATTGCATTACAAATCTGAAATAAATTGACATGGGGAGTATTGGAAGAGAGCTGGTTTAAAAAAGTGTGGCAATGAAAGAGGTTTTAAAAAATTAAGAGAGAGAGACTTGTTTTTGTAATATTGAATTGTTGATAGTTTCTAATAATAAATTTGAAAAATCCTGCATTTTGTATGTCACCCACCTGTTCCTTGAGTAGTGTATGTTAAAAAAAAAAGAGTCTCACTATCAATATCTGAGTATAAATTGATCGATTTGAAGAACAGGATATGTGAGATTTTATTTTTGCCATCTAAAATTAAATTTCAATTCTTTTTTGGAGAATATTGAGATAACCTGGTAGGTTGGGAATTAATTCAAAGATGACAAAGTCATCAAAAAAGTTTTAGTCAAACTGTTTCGAGAATTTAATCAATAGCTATTTTGATGATAATATTTATAGCCACCGGTGCCCAAGATCTTGTCATCCGAAACCCTGATGGTACAATGTCAACCCGCCCTTCAGCAGGAATCGGAGGTAGAGTTGTAGGTGGAGGTATTCAGCCAGATTTGCCAGAAGGAGGCAGAAGAAGGCAGTGGGGTGGAGGCAAGGCAACGTCTGTGGTGAACGTTCTGGGAAAAGCGGATATCTGTTCGGATACTATTGTCGTCAAAAAGAAAGATGATGAAGCAAAAGGTTAGTATAAATTCAGAAAAAGAGAAGAAAATGCAATCTAATAGCCCATATTATTTTAAGTTTCATGAAAAATATTTGTGTCAAGCCTTGTGTCCTCATGAATTCTCTGCAGCACTGTCCCATACTGTTGATTTATTGGAATACACCCTAACGTCTTACTTGTTCCTTTGCATTTATACCCCCAACAGGTCCAATGGGTATCACCATCGTGAAGAAAGATGACAAACCATCTCCGCCACAGAAACTACCCATTGCTACTGGTACCATCACCATTGCTGAAGCAGATAGCAAGAAGTCAACAGACAACACGGATGGTGGTAAGAGAGATTGTTGTTTTAGTTTCTGTTTGAATTGTTTATTTTTCAATTATGTTATTTATTTATTTATTAAATCATTCCAATTTTATTTAAAAACATTGAAAAGTAAACATATAAAGCCAGACTAGAGGATGGATTTGGCAATGGGCCATTCACCATCATCCGCAGGCATTGCACACAATACATTAAAATCAGACACATACAAATGAAAACATACCAAGCTGGAAATGAATACCAATTTAAAACTGTGGGATAAAAGGACCAAAAGGGTCAGGAAAGCCTGCTTTCCATAATAAAAGTATTGCACTATACATAAATATAAAAATTTAGCAATGAAATGTGCCCAGAAAAACACTGAGAGGGCTGAGGATATTGCACTGAGTAAGCAAGATATAATTAATTGATGCTCGATGACCATTGTTTGTCATATTTGGAATAGAAAATAGAATATGAACATGTTATTGCACGCTGACTCAAGGATTTTAACATTTTATTTGACGCCCGTGTCCTCATTTTTTTGCTGATGGAAAGAAGGGGGAAAATGGATTGTAGGGAACTCTTATTTGAATACTACTAACTACCATATGGTTAGTGGGTGATTTATTGGTTAGACCTCCCTAGTGGGTTGTAGGTTAGTGGGTGATTTATTGGTTAGACCTCCCTAGTGGGTTGTAGGTTAGTGGGTGATTTATTGGTTAGACCTCCCTAGTGGGTTGTAGGTTAGTGGGTGATTTATTGGTTAGACCTCCCTAGTGGGTTGTAGGTTAGTGGGTGATTTATTGGTTAGACCTCCCTAGTGGGTTGTAGGTTAGTGGGTGATTTATTGGTTAGACCTCCCTAGTGGGTTGTAGGTTAGTGGGTGATTTATTGGTTAGACCTCCCTAGTGGGTTGTAGGTTAGTGGGTGATTTATTGGTTAGACCTCCCTAGTGGGTTGAAATTGTTCTTCGATTCATGTTTGCTATCACAGGTTTTAATCTTTCAGTATTTTAAACAATCTTTTAAGACGGACAACTCGCATATTGAGTAACCACTCTGTTGTAAAAATACATGATGCTATTTCCTTACTCACATATAATCAGCATTTCATGGCGTGACCAATCCTTAATCCTTATATGTATTTCTCTGTTAGTAAACTGGGGTTGACTTTGCATGTGATGACATGAAACAAGAACATAAAATTGGGTTGCACATATTCATTAAAAAATCCAATTACTCTTTATCCCCCTTTTTTGTAATAGGTGATATTGAAACCATCGAAATAATTGAGGAAACGTCCGAGGACAAAGATAGTCCAGATCATGGAGAGGAAACCACCAAGACGGCGTGGGAAAGTGACAACAAGTCGCCCAGACCACCAAAATCTCCCAAATCACCCATCATTCAAACACCAGCTTCATTAGGTAAGAGATGGATGCATAGTTCAGTCAGTTCCAAATTGGCAAAACCCGTTTACAGCAGCGAATGAATTCAGAAGAGCACCGCGTGAAAAACGCTCGCATGGTACAATGTCGCAGCGTCATGTTATGCGTGACGCTTGCGTATGCCAAAATCGCGCTTATACGCTTGGATTACTTTTGTCAAGGATAGATAAAAACTGAATATTTCTCGCCAATTTGGAACTGATTGAACTATATAACGGAAGCCAACAATTCTTGACCAGATAGCCTGATATGCACACAAGTTCAGACGACGCTGGACATAGGCGTATTCACGAGTATTCAGGTTAAAATATGCGAACGAGGTTACCTGATCAAGTGAATGGGACGACCGCTTAACAACGGTTTAAATTCAAAAAATAGCATTTACAATTGGGATGATTAGCCATCCCGAACGGTTTTGGATTGGAAAAATTTTCTTCTAACCTATGATGAATTTTATGGGGTCATATAATCAAAATCCATTGTTACATTGAAACCAACGGAAATTCAAAATTAACGGCCGTTCGTAGCCACCGTCGTCTGCACAAGTTGTGCACTTGATGATCGACAACTGTTTGTTTTGGTTATAATTCAATCTTCTATATTTCCATGCAAACAGATAGTTAAAACACTTAGGTTTAAGATCTGAAGAATTTAAAGCTGCTCCCAAATCGTTGATTTGCTGTAAGAAAATGATATGTGACCTTCTGCCACAAACCCAGAGTGAAGTCATTAGGGCCTATGCAGAGATGGGGTTCTATATGCGACCTTCTGCCACAAACCCAGAGTGAAGTCATTAGGGCCTTTGCAGAGATAGGGTTCTATATGCGACCTTCTGCCACAAACCCAGAGTGAAGTCATTAGGGCCTAGGCAGAGATAGGGTTCTATATGAGACCTTCTGCCACAAACCCAGAGTGAAGTCATTAGGGCCTATGCAGAGATGGGGTTCTATATGTGACCTTCTGCCACAAACCTAGAGTGAAGTCATTAGGGCCTATGCAGAGATAGGGTTCTATATGCGACCTTCTGCCACAAACCCAGAGTGAAGTCATTAGGGCCTATGCAGAGATAGGGTTCTATATGCGACCTTCTGCCACAAACCCAGAGTGAAGTCATTAGGGCCTATGCAGAATTCAACAGAATTCAATTAGAAATAAAGGCTGTTGTAGAGGATTATAGATTTGATTTAATAATCTATTTACAAATCAAGTACCACTTGTAAATAGCTTACTTTAATCCTTATTTTATGAAAATCTGATGGTCTAAACCAAAATCTGATGATCTAAACCAAAATCTCAAATTTGTTAATGTGTAACTTTACATTGATTTTGGTGTGGATGTTCTCATTTATTCTATCAAATTATAAGAAGCATTTTTAGTAATCATATAAGGTGCTTGATTTTATGCAACGCTCTGCAGAAGACTAGGAATAGAATTGAAAGAAGTCAAACATTATCTGTCCTATTTTTTGTCGCAGAAGTGAAAGACACCACAGTTAAAAGGCCCAGATCTCCAAGGTCACCGAGACAACATCGTGAGCTGACCAAGACAGAGAAGAAACAAGAAGATGAGGACACCAGTGAAAATGTACAGCCTAAAGAGGAGAAAGACTCCAAGGAATCGGAACAGAAAGATAAGAAACTACCAGAGAAGGAAGGATCCAAGACTCCAGAGAAGGATGACAAGGATAAGAAACCAGTGTCTCCCTCAACCAAAGCTTCATCCCCTGAACAAGTGGAAACTAAGGAGAAAAGTAAGGCATTTTATATCAGATTATTTTATACCCCTTGCAAGGGAAGTAAGTTTTCCATATTTAAGGGAAATCCAAAATTATTTTGAAAGTTGAGGATGATTTCTGGGGTGTTTTTTTTACAACATAGCCCCCCATTACTTTCCATAGTTGCAGAAATACTTCATATATTGCTGAAATATGCACAGATGTCACTGCTGGGATAAAGCTGTTGTAACTAGTTAAGGATGTGATGTTCCTATAGCTAGAAAAAAGGCTTTACTGAAGGTGAATCAGGTGTACAGTTCAAAAGATATAACAATTACTCATTTTGAATTCTTTTGTTTTGTTTTGTCTTACGGCCAACAGAAGGAGAGTTGTCTATTATATACGTCATTCATATATTCTTGTTCATTGATTGGTTAAAAGTGGGTCACATGATCATAAATAAACACCCTATTTTGCCAAAAGTACTATTTACGGCTCCCAAAAGTACTATTTACGGCTCCCAAGAAGACTATTTACGGCACACTGCGCCGGTAATTTCACGCGGTGTTGTACTCAGCGTGACGCAAGAGGGCGCACAATTTGCATCCCCGGGCGCAGCGTGACGATTGTTCGTTGCACTGCCTTTGAATTGAACTTTTTAAACTTTTTAACTGATGAAGATTGGAACTTACCGGATGATTTTTGAATTTGAACTTTATGGAGCTATAAATATATGAATGACGTATATAAAACAAATATATACTGCCTTTATTTGAGTCTCTGGATTAAAACTATGGTCCCTCGGTGACAGCAATATAGTGCTATTTTGTTTCGGGGCTGCACCCCTCAGCAAAATAGCACTATTGCAATCACCTCGGGCCCATAGTTTTAAACAGAGTCTCTCATGGCAGTATATAGTTGTATACTAGCCAACATATATACTAAGTGGCAATACATTTAGTCAAGTGCATGAACTTGAAGGGGAAAAAATGAGTTCATCAATTAGCCTCATTTTTAATAACCTGAAGCTTCCTTAGATAATTAAGTATAAATAATTATGCAGATGTCTTCAGCATAATACAGTAATACAGTAAAGTTTCTAAAACTGTAATTAACAAACTCCCAAAATTCCAGCTATTAGCATCTATACTTAACTTGTAAAAATTAATTATATTACACATTTTTGCATACATTATTTATTTTGCTAGGGGTCAAAAACCAATGCTTCATTTTTTATTTTTGACAATAAAATGTTCATATCTTTTGAACCGCTCCTCTGATCAAACTCAAATGTCAGATTATTGTGTAGCTCAACCAGCTCTAAAATAACAAAAAGGTTTGCTAATCTGGGTACATCCTTAAAGGTCCCAGGAAATGCAAATATAATTGGTGTGATTTGAGTCAAGTCTACGAGGAGGGACTTGAAAGCATTCAATATTTGTGCTAGTTGATGATGACATCATTTGTGGACTATTGATAGCTCAGTGAGTACTATGAAAAGAAAATTCCAGGTGACTGGTTTGAATCTATTCATGATACTCACTGATAAATCAATATACCACAAATGATGTCATTTGTGGTGTGTTCATTTTTCTGGCCCTGTTTATTGCAATGGAATGTTCCACAAAGACTTGGAGCAGGATTATCATCCCATTTCTGCGAACCTTTAAGAGAGCTAAAATGCAGCCAATAGTTACAACGGTTATAGTGTTACATATAAGACAAGCTTGCTTGCATCAAATTAATCTGGCTTGTCTTAAGTCAATGTGGATTGTGTAGATATTACAAATAGCCCAGCTTGCCATAGATCTCAAAATGACTAATTCATGTAGAGGTTTTATGTGTATCTGGGGTTTTAGTGTTAAGCTGCAGTTTTTCACATTTCTTTTTAAAAAAAGCTCCATTTTGCACTTATTTGTGAACTGGGTGTTAGTAAATCATTCCAATGTTTTAGTTGTCAATAGCTGCCTTGTATAATATAATTTCCTCCTCATCCTTCTAACCCTAACCTGCCACTAAAACTCATCAAGGTCCAGCAAGTATGCCAGAGCAGATGACAGTTAACCCTGATGAAAATAATGAAGACTTCATGGAAACCATGGCAGCCCTAGAAAAGGACATTTCTCCAGTGGTAAAAGAGGAACATGAAAATAAATTTGAAGTCGTAGTTCAAGATGATCCCCTGGAAGCCTACAGGGACACTTTCATGGAGCTCTCCGGGGAATTGGAAGCTGTTCCCCCAACAGTGCCAGGTGGCACCACCATTTTTAAACCCATCAAAAACGAGGATGAGGCAACAACGATGTTGAAACCCGATTTGCAAGACGAGTTGTCATCCTGCGCTCAATCTACCGGTAACCAACGCTTGCCAGATGTGCAACATGATGAAGTGCCGTGCACGCCGCCGAGTAGTCCAGTAGAGGGCGCTTTGCTGTCACCTAGCAACATGATGATGGATCCGAACCAGGCCACGGAAGGTATTCAATATCCGTGCATGCCATCCTACCCATGCACCCAACAACCTACCCAAAGTATCCCAAGCATGTTTGCTGTGTGTTCTAGCATGGATTTGGAGTGTGGCATTTTTATCGCACTGATCATTTTGTTGTTTACGTTTTCATATAATAATTTGAGTGTATTATTTTATCAGTTATTTATTGATATGTTATCTTTTAATGTGTAGGTATTGGGTCCAGCCTGACCATGCCGAACTTGTTTTGGTGTTTGTTTTTATTGTTTGCCAGTTTCTTCTGTTTTTAACTGATCCAAGTTCTTTGATATATCAGACATTTTTGTGTGCAAAACTCAGAATATTCCATTGAGGCACACATCCATAGGGGCACTGAGAGATTGCCGAGAAAAATCACATTTGGAAAAAATGCAATTTTTCAATAGATAAGGTATAGGAACCCTGAATTGTAATAATTTATGGGAAAGGGTTGAATGATGGTACTAGATAGACATTTGGTTGAAGCAATTTATGTGGCTAGTGATGCTGATAATTTTGATGTGATCTACAATGAAATGACCAAATCCTGAAATTTTACACGATAGAAGGCAAATTAAGGTAAAAGGTTTTCAGATGGTAGTTAGTATATGCCCAAGTTTTACGTAGGTGCCAAAAAACCTGATTTCCAAGAAAATGTAGGGCGCACTCCATTACGTATCTCTCAGTGCCCCTTTAATATTGAGTTTTCATGATTTAAGTCTTGAAAAGCCCTCGTTGACCATGACCCTTAATTTGTCTTGTGGGTTCATAAATATTTACCAACTGGTGACCAATTCTTTGTCAAAAGCATTTTGACAAGCCTTTGTAACACTCACCTGTTGCTCATAATTATACAGATTGAGGTGAATCACATCATTGTAATCTACTAAACCTTAATCTCTCATCACGTACATGTGTGCTGCCTATCTAGGATTATATCTCCCATCCTATCACGTACATGTGTGCTGCCTATCTAGGATTATATCTCCCATCCTATCACGTACATGTGTGCTGCCTATCTAGGATTATATCTCCCATCCTATCACGTACATGTGTGCTGCCTATCTAGGATTATATTGCAAGTTTCAGACTTTTTCCCCTACCGTTTATGATATGTCAAGTCTTGGCCCATTATGTTGCCAATGCCGCCATTATTCTGTCCACTGACGATCAGTAATGATGATGATGATTATTATTGTTATATTCTAACTGTGTTCATTGATTTACCCTGTTTATTTTTTTGATTATTTTTTAATAACATTCCATTTGTGAGAGGTACCCCTGTTGCAGTCTGCTTCAAAATTGTGTCGGAAATTAAAAATATTCCACAATACTATTATAGTTCAGTCAGTTCTAAATTGGCGAACCTGTTAACTGTACAGAAAAGTGTATATGCGCAAAAGGGCTGCTTGGCGCAACATACTGTGAATCGTATGTGTGATGCGTGTGTATGCCAAAATAGGCCCGTATGATTGAATTACTTTTGCACACGGAGAGATAAAAAACACATATTTCTTGCCAAGTTCAAACTGATTAAACTACAATAAAAATTGTGATATGACACGTTACATTTAAGAATATTGGGGATAAAGGAATGAGCAGCATGCATGTATACTTGGATTACTTTTGCACTCGAAGAGTTTAAAAAAACCACATTTCTTGCCAATTTGGAACTGATTGAACTATTAACAAAAATGCTGAAACACGTTTTTGAATATTTGTGCTGAAGGCATGAGAGGCGTGCAACTTCCCTATAAAGTTACACCATTGGAGTATGTGGAGTGTCTAATATTTGCTGACAGTGACAGCAACACAGGAACATGTCCTACATTATAGTTTAGCAGTTCCAAATTGGCGAGCCATCTTACAGCAGCGAATAGATACAGAAGAGCATAGGCACACATGAGGGGTTCATAGCGCAACAGGGTTCACTGTGCATCATACGCATGACACATGTACAGATTGTGCGCATACACTTTTTACTTTTCCATGTGGAGATATAAATCGCATATTTATCATCAATTTGGACTGACTAAACTATATGTTGCTTTTAGGCGATGAAAAAAAGAAACCCTGTTGTACTGGCCTGACCGACCTTTTTAAAAATTGGTGAAAAAAAATTCACATGCAAATGAATACTGGCCCAATTTTGTATTTATTTTTGGTTAAAAAATGGCAAAACCTTTACAGATTTTGTGGAGGGAAAATAAGAAGAAAATAAGAACAAAAATACGACCGACCGCCCCTACCTGAGAGGTCTGTTTGACTGTACAAGAAGGTTTCTTTTTCTCATCGCCTTCAAACTACTTTATGGTCATGAGTGATTAATTCTTTTTCTCATCGCCTTCAAACTACTTTTTGGTCATGAGTGATTAATTCTTTTTCTCATCGCCTTCAAACTACTTTATGGTCATGAGTGATTAATTCTTTTTCTCATCGCCTTCAAACTACTTTTTGGTCATGAGTGATTAATTCTTTTTCTCATCGCCTTCAAACTACTTTATGGTCATGAGTGATTAATTCTTTTTCTCATCGCCTATTCAAACTACTTTTTGGTCATGAGTGATTAATTCTTTTTCTCATCGCCTATTCAAACTACTTTTTGGTCATGAGTGATTAATTCTTTTTCTCATCGCCTATTCAAACTACTTTTTGGTCATGAGTGATTAATTCTTTTTCTCATCGCCTATTCAAACTACTTTTTGGTCATGAGTGATTAATTCTTTTTCTCATCGCCTATTCAAACTACTTTTTGGTCATGAGTGATTAATTCTTTTTCTCATCGCCTATTCAAACTACTTTTTGGTCATGAGTGATTAATTCTTTTTCTCATCGCCTATTCAAACTACTTTTTGGTCATGAGTGATTAATTCTTTTTCTCATCGCCTATTCAAACTACTTTTTGGTCATGAGTGATTAATTCTTTTTCTCATCGCCTATTCAAACTACTTTTTGGTCATGAGTGATTAATTCTTTTTCTCATCGCCTATTCAAACTACTTTTTGGTCATGAGTGATTAATTCTTTTTCTCATCGCCTATTCAAACTACTTTTTGGTCATGAGTGATTAATTCTTTTTCTCATCGCCTATTCAAACTACTTTTTGGTCATGAGTGATTAATTCTTTTTCTCATCGCCTATTCAAACTACTTTTTGGTCATGAGTGATTAATTCTTTTTCTCATCGCCTATTCAAACTACTTTTTGGTCATGAGTGATTAATTCTTTTTCTCATCGCCTATTCAAACTACTTTTTGGTCATGAGTGATTAATTCTTTTTCTCATCGCCTATTCAAACTACTTTTTGGTCATGAGTGATTAATTCTTTTTCTCATCGCCTATTCAAACTACTTTTTGGTCATGAGTGATTAATTCTTTTTCTCATCGCCTATTCAAACTACTTTTTGGTCATGAGTGATTAATTCGGTCTTTTTCTCATCGCCTATTCAAACTACTTTATGGTCATGAGTGATTAATTCGGTCTTTTTCTCATCGCCTATTCAAACTACTTTTTGGTCATGAGTGATTAATTCGGTCTTTTTCTCATCGCCTATTCAAACTACTTTTTGGTCATGAGTGATTAATTCGGTCTTTTTCTCATCGCCTATTCAAACTACTTTTTGGTCATGAGTGATTAATTCGGTCTTTTTCTCATCGCCTATTCAAACTACTTTTTGGTCATGAGTGATTAATTCTTTTTCTCATCGCCTATTCAAACTACTTTTTGGTCATGAGTGATTAATTCTTTTTCTCATCGCCTATTCAAACTACTTTTTGGTCATGAGTGATTAATTCTTTTTCTCATCGCCTATTCAAACTACTTTTTGGTCATGAGTGATTAATTCTTTTTCTCATCGCCTATTCAAACTACTTTTTGGTCATGAGTGATTAATTCTTTTTCTCATCGCCTATTCAAACTACTTTTTGGTCATGAGTGATTAATTCTTTTTCTCATCGCCTATTCAAACTACTTTTTGGTCATGAGTGATTAATTCTTTTTCTCATCGCCTATTCAAACTACTTTTTGGTCATGAGTGATTAATTCTTTTTCTCATCGCCTATTCAAACTACTTTTTGGTCATGAGTGATTAATTCGGTCTTTTTCTCATCGCCTATTCAAACTACTTTATGGTCATGAGTGATTAATTCGGTCTTTTTCTCATCGCCTATTCAAACTACTTTTTGGTCATGAGTGATTAATTCGGTCTTTTTCTCATCGCCTATTCAAACTACTTTTTGGTCATGAGTGATTAATTCGGTCTTTTTCTCATCGCCTATTCAAACTACTTTTTGGTCATGAGTGATTAATTCGGTCTTTTTCTCATCGCCTATTCAAACTACTTTTTGGTCATGAGTGATTAATTCTTTTTCTCATCGCCTATTCAAACTACTTTTTGGTCATGAGTGATTAATTCTTTTTCTCATCGCCTATTCAAACTACTTTTTGGTCATGAGTGATTAATTCTTTTTCTCATCGCCTATTCAAACTACTTTTTGGTCATGAGTGATTAATTCTTTTTCTCATCGCCTATTCAAACTACTTTTTGGTCATGAGTGATTAATTCGTCTTTTTCTCATCGCCTATTCAAACTACTTTTTGGTCATGAGTGATTAATTCGGGGCAAACATGTTTTAATGTTTTATAAGTGAACAGGTAATTGATTACGACAAGCCCATGTGATAATCCCTGTCACCCATACACAGATTGGATTGAGGTGAATCACTTCATTATAGACCACTAAATCATAAAACCTTTAACCTACATCATGGTAACACACGTGTGCTCACATACGGTTGAGGATTATTTTACAAGTTGCAGATTTATTTATTCAACTGTATATTAATATTTGAAAGTTAATTTGATAAAATCATTCATGTTAATTTGCTTCCTTTTTTCATTCATTGTTTTAATCATTTGTTAAATTTATCTATTATTCTTTATTCTTTATTTTTTTATTTTAGAGGTGCGGCGCTCGACTTGATATTTGTGCTTTTGGCCTCTGAAAAGCTAATGCAAAATCCCTTTTGACATTTTTGCTCTAAACACATAGATGTATCGATGGACCAAAAGCATATGGGATGTTTTTCCTGCCCAATGACGATATCTGGCTAAATCAATTGGTTTTTTTACACTAAAGAGCTAAATGTATTCCACAACATTCCACTGTTATGCAGGGTCAGAAATTTGAGGCGAATCTAAGAATCCATTCTCGCAAAAATATCCGCCGGTAAAAGTTGTGAGGATCCAAGTTGATTCTCGCGGATAATCTGTCTAACACACTATTTGAATGGAGAAGAATCCCCAGATTCTCGCCAAATCCTTTGCAGGAATCTACATGGATTCTCACATCTAACTTCTGACCCTGCTGATGAGTGTTTACATTGGTTGTTCCAATAATCCTAGTATAATTTGTCTGCTGTCATTGGCATTATAGTTGCACACCTCCTAACAAGTTAATTGAATTATCAGGAAAAGCTTTGGGATCAGGCTTTTTCAAAGCCAAATATATCCTGTGGATATGCTTATGCGAGAGATCAAAGCATTTGATGAGTGTTGTGGATTATGCTTAGCCCTTAGTTGCAACTTGAAATAAATTCCTCCTGCATCTGCTTGGATATTTTCTGTCGGAATGGTGCATGAATGATACTTCTGTCTTTTAGGCCACGAAAAAAAGAAACCCTGTTTTACAGGGCCTGGTGAAAAAAAAATTCATGTGCAAAATAAATGAATACTGACCCAATTTATTTATTTTTTGCTTGTCAAAATACGGCAAGATTTGTGCAGATATATTTGATTTTTCCGGTCATTTACAAGAGAGGGAAAGTAAAATGAATGATACTTTTATCTTTTAGGCCACGAAAAAAGAAACCCTGTGCTACGGGCCTGACCCACCAATTTTTTTAGAAATCGGTGAAAAAAATGTTCATGTGCAAATGAATACCGACCCAAATAAATGTTCAAGGGGGGAAACACCAGAATGACCAACCCATCCTGAGAGGTCCATTTACCCGTAGAACAGGGTTTCTTTTTTGTCGCCTTTTCACACAAATGTTGATTGCATGAAAGATATTGTGAAAACAGTGTCCTTTAGGTGCCAACCATGCATCAAAGTCTTTGACGGATACATATCCTTATGATAAGGCACTACCTTGTAATTAATGCATGCCAGGGACATCAAGTACAACGGCCGGATCAGATATGAACATTGAAAGGCTATACCAGGGTTGTGACATGTTTGCCTAGTCACTCGACTTGGCCATTCAATCACTTTCGGCAAAATCAATGACTCAAGATGCATTCAATTGACTTGAATTGGCTGGTTTCATTTTGCAGGGGAAAATGCCTTGTGCCTTGACAAGAAAGTGACTTATTTGCCAAACTTGGAACTCCAATTATTATTGATTATCAAATCACAATTCCCATCATATTAGACACAACTGAACATGGAAGAGGCTTTATTTTGTACTCCTCATGCTGTCTAATAGACTCTGAATCAGATAGTAATTAATGACATTGTGTATTAATTATAGCTAATTACAAAGCAGATCAGGACTTTTGCTTCTCTTGATTTACCTTAACCTGTACACATACTATTTTGATAAAATGGCTACTAATTTTGTGTGTTGTCATATGTATGAATTATTTGCAGCTCTTATCAACCAAGTTGTACTACAGGAAGAGGAGGCTAAAACTGAGGATCAGGACGAGTCAAACGAGTAAGTCTATTATAAGGAAAGTTTAGCTTTGTTGTATGATAAGTTGTTCTTTCGGTCTTAACTCAAGATGATAAATACCTTGAACTTGTGGATGTTACTACATCAGCAGATTAATAACTCAAAGGGATTTTTTTAACAGATAAGTTGCTAAAACTAGCCAACCATAGATTCCAGTTGTTTTATTTATTGTATTTTCCTTTCTTTTTTTCTCTCTCTCTTTTTTTTCTTCTTTTTTTTAAACTTTTTCTTCTTATTGTTTATTTTTTTCGTTTTTTGTTTCATGTTTTTTTAAAATCATTATTCATTAAAAAGATAGTTGTGACCTTTCGTGAATGTGTAATCAGAATTGGGTTTCAGAGAGGGGTTTTGGACGCCATTTGTATGTCAGAGTTAACCACCTGTAACTCAACTGAGTGAGGCCTCTGCCAATTAAAAAAAGTTCATGATCTAGTTCTGATATCATTCCTGACGAGTTATGTATTTGATATATAATATCAAAACCATGTTTGTTTTTTGTTTTTCACAGTGATGATGAAGGAGGATTGTTTGTTGGGTTAACAACGGGCAATTTTGACACAGATGCTAGGGTAAGATAGACGTGACTATACAGTCATCAAAAAAGTAACTATACAGGTAATAAATGGGCTTCTAACTCTAGAAATTTAAATCCTACCTAAAAATATTACATTGTAAAGTTGTTGAGACATTTATCTTCTTCAATATGAGATATTGCACGCTAAGATCGGGTAATTATTGAGGAAGTGACACTCCAAATTGTAAGGTGAACTCTGATTTTCATTTTCACATTTTTCTTTTCTACACGCGGACCCAGCTACGTGTACATTATCGATTACCGGTAGTGCAATTGGGGGGGTGCATGCAAAGGTTGGATAGTCGGCCGTACTGTTCCGATGGATCAATACGCCACACACACGCTACCTTTCATACTCTCCCCCGTGTTGAAATGTAAAATGGGAAAATGAAATTTTGACTTAACCTTACATTTTGTCACTTATTCGATATTCAACCGACCCAAGCTTGCAATATCTCATATTAAAGAAGATAAATTTCTCAACAACTTTATGATTTAATATTTTTAGGTAGGATGTATATTTTTAGAGTTAAAAGCCCATTTATTACCTGTATAGTTACTTTTTTTATGACTGTACGTCACCCAACATGAGTAAATGAGGCACAATGAGGGAAATATCAATATTGAGTTATTATTTTCATGAATTTTAATCTTTGGTTGGATACAAGATGTATAAATGATCATTAATAAGACTTTTATGAATTTGACTCATTATGACCACATTTGTGCTTTTAAATTCAATCAAATTAGCTAAGTCATCCAACACGAGTAAATGAGACACAATGAGGGAAATATGATTATTGAGTTATTAATATCATGATAATATGTATAAGTTAAGGGACATTTTGGTACCAAAGTCTTTGTTATTATATCACATTCCTAACCAAAGTTACAGATTATTGAAAATCAATTTGTCTCAAAACATCATATACAAATTGTCAAGTTTAATATGGACATTTAAAGTTTTGATTTTGTTAACAAATCAATGGAGTAAATAAAAATCAAATACCACATAATGTTGTTAACTCTTTATTATTTTAATGAATTTTTAATCTTTGGTTGGATACAAGATGCATCATTCAGATGTGCTATTTCAGGCATAAATTACACTACAAACTCAATATTATAGAAGCCAAGGCTTCAATATTAATAAGCACAGGTGTTTTTATCATTTGAAAACTGTATTGCCATTTTTATGCAATTTTTACATTGAAAAGTGTCTACGTAAATTTGCCATATCTTGTTAAAGAAATGGATATCCCTAACATATGCTAGGACTATACGAGAGAGTGTGGAGCTACAGAAAGATTCCGATCTTTCCACAAAAACTGTATATTTTATGTGAATATTTGAAGCAGATAATCATGCTATTTTTGACTATATAAAAGATCGATGCTTTGAAGTATATGTTGGCAAACAGTTATTCAAATGTTGTAAACGGTCACATCCAGTTTTTTTTAGTGGCATGTCACACAATTATGAACATTTCACCATAATTTTTAAATCAAGAATTATATATATAATTATACCATTTATATAGCCATAAAGTAACACTATGTGATATGAGGGGTTGCAGGAAATAAAAAATCAAACAACTGTGAATGAAGCAGTCTTCCTACATACGCTGGTTTTATGAGAAAGCCATCTAAAGTGAGCTCTCTTATTCGGAAAATTTGGGAAATCTTCAGAGCTTGCATGGAGCAGCAACATCCTGTGAAAAGAAAAAAGACCTTGCAGTGCATAGATTGGACTTGCTGGCTGGCTATATGTAGATTTTAACTAAATCAAAATCTCCAATTTGAAAAATGGTGACTTTATACCTGATCTGTTGTGGACGGTCACATATGATTCTCTTAATATCACAATTTATGTTTCAAGCAAACGATAAATATCTGCATTTGTATTTTGCCTCTAATCAGATACTTCGTTCGTGCTCCATGCCGGATCTAAGCGCGTTGTTCCGCACCACCTTGGCTCTCAACCCATTCTTTGAGGTGGAAAATCAGGCCATGGTTACGGCAGCCATGACCCTTGGCATGGACATGGAACTGGAAGACTTGGAAGATGTGGACGAGGTCGATGGCGGTGGTGATGGTGCAGGAGTAGATAGGGAGGATGTTGATGGAGAGGATGTTGAGGAGCCAGTGTGGAACCAATCACTGTAAGTGTTTTGAACTATGGGTTAGGCCAAGGGGAAATAGATTAGTCTCACATGCCCACACGCATTAGCTTTTGCTGCATAACCTTTCTTTTTTTGGTCGTCTGAAACAAATTGGAAAAATGGCTCCTAAGGGGGGGGGGGGGGGGGGGGGGGGGGGGGCTAAAACACAATAAATAAAGTATTTCTGCATTTAGCATAACTATTTTGTCTAAAAATATATATTCTCCCAAATGTAAGTGTGACAGACTTTCTTTCTTTTTTTGCCTAAGAAGGAAACGATACAAGGGTGGTTTAGAAGGACACCTCACACTCTTTGGCATCCTTGAGCTATGTGACGTTGCCTGTGATCAGTCTTAAGTACAGGTTACAGGCTGCGCTAATTTAAACAAAGGCATCTGATGATCATAATGAATAACACTTAATGTCAAATTTATTTATAAGTGGCTCCTGGTTTCACCCACAGTTTTCATAAAGCAGGCACCCCACTTTTTCATGAGCTGGCTCTTGATTTTTGGTTTTACTGTAGTCATCCTTGAAATAATATAGAAGTGATTAGACTATCATTTGTATTAGACCCTCATTAAACATATAATAGTTCATTCTCAAAGTGTGCTGCAGAAATAATTAGGGAAGCTCTGTATTCAAGATAATATAAATACTTTTTCAAATAAAATAAGGCTTTTTAGTCATCATTATGCAATTGTTTTTAAAGATAACTAATCAGGTTCAAGCTATATCTTATTGGTGTTAATATATCTGTTCCTTCAAACATGTAAGACATAAAGGGCCGTATTCTCGTACTAAACACGGTTTTAACTAAACGTGTGTTTAGACACGAAAACACGATTTTAAACTCTGCAAATCTCGTTCCCAGAGTGGTCTTGCATTGATTGTATACAGGTATTTATTTCATTGTGGCCCTAATGGGTTACAATAGATATCGACCGAATGCCTTAAATACACGGTACTTTTAAAGACTATACACAATCCGCACGTAAACTTGCACCGGGCACGGTTGAGTGATCACTTAAGACATACAGTTGGTGCAGGAGTTTAGTTAAACTCGCTCTAAACTACCCCCGTAACCATGTTTAAAGTTAGACACATTTCGGGGAGTTAGATGCGTGTTTAAGTAAAACAAATGTACGCGAATGCGTTTAGTTAAACGCTGTGTCTAAAGTCAAAGTTAGACACATGTTTAGCTTAAAACTGTGTTTAACAACATTAGAGAATACGGCCCATAATGATTGTCATCCATATTTGCAGGGACTCCTCTGAGGATGACGATGATGACTATCATAGTCTGGTAGAATCCATGCAAAATGTACTGGAAGCAGCTGGTAAGAAACTATACAGGGTGTCCCAGAAAGATGTATACCCTGTTTGAAAACATTATACAAATATGAAAACAACATTGAAGTCCCAAGTCTACTACCTGCAATATAATGGGGAACATGTTTCCTTCATACTCTGTTAATTTCATCAAAATATCTTGATCCTTTTTGATATGGCATGACATTATAGAAAACCTGTTTTTCACTTTAAAACATCACCCACAATTGATATCTTTTAATTTTGTAGTGAAAATCAAAAGAGGACAAAGAAAATTACCTGTTTATCTTTTGAATCAAGCTTTGGGCTCAATATTGTCAATTATGTTATGAGTTTTCAAAAAAGGGAAATTTTGGTCAAACTTGGAATTTGCCTTTTTAACTAAAGCGTTTATCTGTCAGATTTTTAAAATTCAAAATTCCTCAGAAAGCTAAATGTATGTAGATGTTAAAGTCATAAGCATTTTGACCAATAACAATGGTTTTCATGGATAAATAAATGCACCTTGCCGGTATAAATCATTCTGGGAAACCCTTTATCTGTACAAAAACATTGGTTCAGTATTGTATCCAAGTGTAATCTATAGATACTGTTTTAAAAACAATTTTACAGGACTGAATGACTCATACAGGGTGTTTCAAAAGTTTCAAAACCATTTCAAAGCTTTATATCCCCAGTAAAATAATTCGCACTATAAATCTGAACATGTATTTGGATAGATAACACTTGCAGAATTTTTTTACACAAGCGGAAATGTTTGTTTACATAACACGCAATACCATACTTTGTTACATTCATGACGCCAGCTGTGCGTAGCTGTAAACAGGTTCTAGAAACGGGAGCTGCACCGCATACGGCCAAACAGGTATTAGAATGGCTTAAACGCGTTTTCATCAAACTTATTTCACCAAAAACTGACCATCCTTGGCCACCACATTCTCCTGATTAAAGTCCACCTGACCTGACTTGTGGGGCTCAAAGACAAAGTGTATATCACACAATTTCGTTACATAGTCAAAATGATATTAAAACATTACATTGAATGAAATCGGGCAGATTGATAGACACTTGCTTTGATGAGTACATATTTTAAGATTGTGACATTCATGCTTTACTGTTTCATGATTGTTCAACGCTTCAGTGTTTAAATGTTTCTTTTACACCTTTACATGTATAGGTCCAAAGGAATGAGAACGTTGGCTTATAGGTTATATTAGTCTATTTTAACTGATGTAAATTGGTTCTCAAAAAATATTATTTTAATTGAGATTTGAAATAAAATTGCAATGGAAAAACTTCCTTATTTCCCATATCCCTTCCTCGCTCCATCTAGCACACGTTATAGTACACGTTATGAAAGTGCAGTTTTACAGTTCAGGAAAGTGCAGTTTTACAGTTCAGGAAAGTGCAGTTTTACAGTTCAGGAAAGTGCAGTTTTACAGTTCAGGAAAGTGCAGTTTTGTGCTATGGTAATACAGATAGCTGTATTTGTCAATTTGATTTGATTTATTTTCAGATTTATAGTGTGAGTAATTTTACCGGAGATATAAAGCTTTGAAATGGTTTCGAAATGTTTAGGACACCATGTACCTTGCCAAATTAGCAGATAAATTGTCATCAATTTGAAAGTTTTGATATGGTAGATTCAATTTGGTTGAATCTTTTGTAAATAATTTGAAGAAAAAAACTGTGTGTGTTTGGTGTTGATTTTGATTTTTTTTGGGGGGGGGGGGGGGGGGCATTCTTTTGATTTTTTTACCAAGATAAATTTAGTTAATCTAACGTTGGAAAATTATGGGGGTTTGTTTGGTGGCAAATTTTACCAAGATAATTATTTAATTGGGAAATTATGGGTTGGTTTGGTCAATAGAAGTACCTTTTTTCAACTTTGTTACCATTTCCAAGAATTTTCAAGCTTCATTTTTTATCATTACAGCAACTGAAAGCAAAAGCCAGCAACAGTCATTTTATTATTTTATCACAAAATAGATGACAAAAACCAGTGAAATAGTTCAAGATGTTTTATTTTTGGATTTACTGATCATTGTAATGTTTGTTTTCAGATAAGGCCGATGTTGACAATGATGAAGTCATGGATAATGACAGCCCGTCACCAAAGAGTATGTCTCCTGTAGGCGATGCTGAAGGTGGCGATGATGAAGATGATTCAGATGGAACAGAAAGTAAACCGGTCAACGAAGATTGGGACTCGGGATCAGGTAAAACAGACGATGTGTTTCTAAGTATGCAAATATTGAATGCTTATGAGTATGATAGTCAAAATATGTTCGTTAGATCAAATATGGACTACTCAGTGTTGAATGGAACAGTTTATATTGTACCTTGTGAAAATATTCTCTCAATTGTATAAATGCAAACTTATATTTTTTTGATGAAAGGTGTATGTTCTGATCACCTTTTTTGGCTATGATGTTTTTCTTCACATCAAGCTATTTGATATCAGAAAAATTCCCTAATTTTCTTATTATGTCTGTAAAATGTTCCATTATTGGCCCAAATGTGGTGAATTACTGCGAATGTAGTTAACACCCGCCAATTAGCTGATTTCCTTTTTTTTTAAATATTTCTTAAGCCAAAATTTCAGCCTTTTCTTTTCTATTCAGCCCATATTTGGCATTTTTACCTCGCACACCCCTGTTGTGTACTACTCAATGGGCAAATTTCTTGTGACTTTGTGTTTCTAAAATAAGAACCATTGGAGGTATGCAACTTTTGAATATGACAATTTTAAGGATGAATGACCGACCGTTCATGTAAAATAGAAAACATAAAGTTGAAAATCAGGCCAGCAATCAGAACATCTACCTTTAATATATCTCTTAGTTTTTTCTTCTCAATTTCATAATTGTTTTGTTGTCCTTGTTAAAACAAGGACAACAAAAGAAATAAAGATTTTTATAGTTCAATCAGTTCCAGATTGGCGAGAAATATTTGGTTTTTTATCTCTCAGCGCACAAAAGTAATCCAAGCGTACGCGCATTGTTATGGCCGCATGCACGCCGTTTTAGTCGCACGCACGCGTCACGCATATGATGCACATTGCACTGGTTGTCCTCATGGGCATAGACTTACTACTTGCATCCTTCTGTATTCATTCGCTGCTGTAAGAAGGCTTCATCAATTTGGAACTAATCAAACTATAGCATATGGCAAGTCCACCTGTCATTAAGTCCATACATGTGCTGCTTATGCTTATAGCCTATGGCAAGTCCACCTGTCATTAAGTCCATACATGTGCTGCTCATCTACAGTCACATTGCAATTAGTGGGATGACCCTAACCCTAACCTAACCCTAACCAGATTGGGAAAGTTAAATGCACAAGTGCAATAGTACCTTTCTGTGCTGATTGGAATAATAATATCTAGATAAGGAATATCACTTAACCAATCAATTGTTTAAGACTAATGAAAGTTCATTACAAGTTTCCCGTTACTTTTTTTTTGCTAAGTGATGAGTATTCAAAAATATGTTTGAAATTGCTCAATCTCGCTACAATGATGTTTTGAAAATATATATATAATGACTTTTTTGGCAATCTTGAAATTTTGACGCGGGTGAAAATAAGTGACACAGGCGGGTAACGGGAAACTCTCAAAATGGACTTTCAGACGCCTAAGCTATTGGTTTGAATGGGATAGAATGACTTCCCAGTTGTCTTGACCTCTTAGTTATGTCGTTACTGATACCTTCATGGAGGTATTAATAAGTCCCATTCTTCCCTTGTCTTGACCTCTTAGTTATGTCGTTACTGATACCTTCATGGAGGTATTAATAAGACCCATTCTTCCCTTGTCTTGACCTCTTAGTTATGTCGTTACTGATACCTTCATGGAGGTATTAATAAGACCCATTCTTCCCTTGTCTTGACCTCTTAGTTATGTCGTTACTGATACCTTCATGGAGGTATTAATAAGTCCCATTCTTCCCTTGTCTTGACCTCTTAGTTATGTCGTTACTGATACCTTCATGGAGGTATTAATAAGACCCATTCTTCCCTTGTCTTGACCTCTTAGTTATGTCGTTACTGATACCTTCATGGAGGTATTAATAAGACCCATTCTTCCCTTGTCTTGACCTCTTAGTTATGTCGTTACTGATACCTTCATGGAGGTATTAATAAGACCCATTCTTCCCTTGTCTTGACCTCTTAGTTATGTCGTTACTGATACCTTCATGGAGGTATTAATAAGACCCATTCTTCCCTTGTCTTGACCTCTTAGTTATGTCGTTACTGATACCTTCATGGAGGTATTAATAAGTCCCATTCTTCCCTTGTCTTGACCTCTTAGTTATGTCGTTACTGATACCTTCATGGAGGTATTAATAAGACCCATTCTTCCCTTGTCTTGACCTCTTAGTTATGTCATTACTGATACCTTCATGGAGGTATTAATAAGACCCATTCTTCCCTTGTCTTGACCTCTTAGTTATGTCGTTACTGATACTTTCATGGAGGTATTAATAAGACCCATTCTTCCCTTGTCTTGACCCTTTAGTTATGTCGTTACTGATACCTTCATGGAGGTATTAATAAGACCCATTCTTCCCTTGTCTTGACCTCTTAGTTATGTCGTTACTGAAACCTTCATGGAGGTATTAATAAGTCCCATTCTTCCCTTGTCTTGACCCCTTAGTTATGTCGTTACTGAAACCTTCATGAAGGTATTAATAAGACCCATTCTTCCCTTGTCTTGACCCTTTAGTTATGTCGTTACTGATACCTTCATGAAGGTATTAATAAGTCCCATTCTTCCCTTGTCTTGACCCCTTAGTTATGTCGTTACTGATACCTTCATGAAGGTATTAATAAGTCCCATTCTTCTCTTGTCTTGACCCTTTAGTTATGTCGTTACTGATACCTTCATGAAGGTATTAATAAGACCCATTCTTCTCTTGTCTTGACCCTTTAGTTATGTCGTTACTGATACCTTCATGAAGGTATTAATAAGTCCCATTCTTCCCTTGTCTTGACCCTTTAGTTATGTCGTTACTGATACCTTCATTAAGGTATTAATAAGACCCATTCTTCTCTTGTCTTGACCCTTTAGTTATGTCGTTACTGATACCTTCATGAAGGTATTAATAAGACCCATTCTTCTCTTGTCTTGACCCTTTAGTTATGTCGTTACTGATACCTTCATGAAGGTATTAATAAGACCCATTCTTCCCTTGTCTTGACCCTTTAGTTATGTCGTTACTGATACCTTCATGAAGGTATTAATAAGACCCATTCTTCTCTTGTCTTGACCCTTTAGTTATGTCGTTACTGATACCTTCATGAAGGTATTAATAAGACCCATTCTTCCCTTGTCTTGACCCTTTAGTTATGTCGTTACTGATACCTTCATGAAGGTATTAATAAGACCCATTCTTCTCTTGTCTTGACCCTTTAGTTATGTCGTTACTGATACCTTCATGAAGGTATTAATAAGTCCCATTCTTCCCTTGTCTTGACCCTTTAGTTATGTCGTTACTGATACCTTCATGAAGGTATTAATAAGTCCCATTCTTCCCTTGTCTTGACCCTTTAGTTATGTCGTTACTGATACCTTCATGAAGGTATTAATAAGTCCCATTCTTCCCTTGTCTTGACCCTTTAGTTATGTCGTTACTGAAACCTTCATGGAGGTATTAATAAGACCCATTCTTCTCTTGTTTTGTCTCTCTAGGTAATGACAGCGATGAGGAGAATCAAATGAGTAATGATAATGATGATACCGAGAGTGTGTTTGGACAGCTGGAAGAGACCAGGCTACAGTTGGAAGAAGAACTGGGATTTGATACTTTCATCAAGGCTTATAAGACAGTTCAGGTAAGGTCTAAATATTGTTTGGCTGGTGTAATTACATCAATTGAAAGGTGAAATGGACATTTTTAGTTTTGAGGTTGCCTGGAAGGAGAGACCATGTGTGATGCGATCTGTGAAAACCCATCGGATGTCGCAAAATGTGAACTAGGGATTACAGGTAAAATGTTTTTAGATTTTTTAGATTTGTTTAAAGAAAATTAGTTTCTAATACTTAATGTCATCATCTTTCATGAAATTTCACCTTCAAAAACCTACTTAAGTCACTTTTATTATTAACCTTATAACGTTATTCTATTGAATTATGTATCTTTTTTGGCCTGTTTTCATGATTTCTTGTTTTGTAGGTTTTTATTACATCACAATCATCAGTCACTAATAACTTTTTGTAATGATCGTAGAAAAATGATCGAAATAGTTCTGTAATCAGCATGGTTTTAGCTTTCTTATGATGTAAAAAACTCAAATATGAAAAAGCCACCATATGGCGGGTTTTCACAGATCGCATCACATATGGCCGATTTCTTCAATTGGCAGTGTAGCCGTCTGTCTGGTGTGTGTGTTTTGGTGTTTTTTCAGACATGAGGACACACTCTTTATTATGTCCATTTCTTCTTTGCTACAAAGACCTAATAAGGTAACATGCCATCATTTATGTGGAACCATGATCCCTATCTTCAAAGAATTGAAATGAACAAAATGTTAATCAATGGGTTAAAAGTTTGACAAATATATTTATGGTCGGTTAGTTTATGTGATTTCATTTGCATCCCCCCCCCATTTGCATCGCGTGCCCCCCCCCCCCCCCCCACCCCCCCCCCCCCCAACCACTCTTGGAGGTTTTGTCCAGGATGGACTGTAACTGGTTTCATCCTGTTTTCAACTCTGTGTATTTACTGTACAACAAGTCACCATCACATGCACCATTGTTTACAATTTGGTGTGCCCAAACCAGCGCTCGGTTGACCATCGGGAAGCTTACCCAAAACATTGAATTACTATCTGACAATTTTGTTTGTTTAAAATCTTGAGTCGAGTATGTTGTTTGAAAGTCTCCACAATACATACAAGCCAAGTTTTAGGACAAAAATACTAATTTGATCAGGGAAAATAAATCATTATTGTTCTCTTTGTCTGTGTACTGCGTCGATGTCATTATTGTGGGATTTCCCCAGCCCCTTCCATGACATGCCCATCTTTCAAAAGGCAAGTTTTTTAGGCCATGGAACATGCGCAATTAATGCAAAATGGAAAGTTACTTTCTGGTGCTCGTATCAATGATCATGCATGATCGATCATGGCGAGGAATACTACTACCGTCTCTTGAACGAGAAATGTATGCCTTATTTATTTATTAAAAAGAGCTCCCGGAAATCTAAAAGTAGCTCCCGGTTCTCAACAAATCCCCATGAGCCAGGAGCTAGTAAAAATACTGTTATTTTGTCCCTTGTGCATGAAGTGCATGAAAATCAATGTCGATCACAAATGTCTACCTTTTCACCACCTTTTGTGTGTTTCAGGCTATCCATGGAGATGAAGATGAGGACATGGATGAAGGAACCAAGATTATCAGTGGTATCCTGGGAGAGGAGAAAGATCATCTGTATACAAAGATCCTCCATTTAGTCATGGCTGATGGAGCCTATACTGAACGTATGTATCCCCTGGCCCAGTGGGGGGGGGGAAGGGGGGTGATACGGGGGAAAGAGAACACCTCTACCCAAAGATCCTTCATTTGGTTATGGCTGATGGAGCCTATACAGAACGTATGTATCCCCTGGTCTAGTGGTGTGGGGGGGGGGGGGGGGAAGGGGGGTGATATGGGGGAAAGAGAACACCTCTACCCAAAGATCCTTCATTTGGTTATGGCTGATGGAGCCTATACAGAACGTATGTATCCCCTGGCCTAGTGGTGTGGGGGGGGGGGGGAAGGGGGGTGATACGGGGGAAAGAGAACACCTCTACCCAAAGATCCTTCATTTGGTTATGGCTGATGGAGCCTATACAGAACGTATGTATCCCCTGGCCTAGTGGTGTGGGGGGGGGGGGGAAGGGGGGTGATACGGGGGAAAGAGAACACCTCTACCCAAAGATCCTTCATTTGGTTATGGCTGATGGAGCCTATACAGAACGTATGTATCCCCTGGCTTAGTGGTGTGGGGTGGGGGAGGGGGGAAGGGGGGTGATACGGGGGAAAGAGAACACCTCTACCCAAAGATCCTTCATTTGGTTATGGCTGATGGAGCCTATACAGAACGTATGTATCCCCTGGCCTAGTGGTGTGGGGGGGGGGGGGGGGGGGAAGGGGGGTGATACGGGGGAAAGAGAACACCTCTACCCAAAGATCCTTCATTTGGTTATGGCTGATGGAGCCTATACAGAACGTATGTATCCCCTGGCCTAGTGGTGTGGGGGGGGGGGGGGGGGGAAGGGGGGTGATACGGGGGAAAGAGAACACCTCTACCCAAAGATCCTACATTTGGTTATGGCTGATGGAGCCTATACATAACGTATGTATCCCCTGGCCTAGTGGTGTGGGGGGAAGGGGGGTGATACGGGGGAAAGAGAACACCTCTACCCAAAGATCCTTCATTTGGTTATGGCTGATGGAGCCTATACAGAACGTATGTATCCACTGGCCTAGTGGTGTGGGGGGGGGGGGGGGGGGGAAGGGGGGGTGATACGGGGGAAAGAGAACACCTCTACCCAAAGATCCTTCATTTGGTTATGGCTGATGGAGCCTATACAGAACGTATGTATCCCCTGGCCTAGTGGGGAGGGAGGATGATACGGGGGAAAGTGAACACCTCTATACTGAAGGGGGGCAGGAAAAAGATCACCTGTACCCAAAGGTCCTGCAATTAGTTATGGGCTGGGGTAGAGGTGCGAGGAACAGGAAAAAGAGCATTTGTAAGGACAAATTATGCAATAAGTTATGGCTGATGGCTCATATACTGAAGGTATATATCCCATCCCATGGTCCCAGAGAAGGGGAGTGAACTCTGTTATATATGGCTCATTCCATGAAGTTGGGGCATATTACGTGACATCCAAGTGAAATGGATATTTTCCAACTCTTTCTTCTTTTTTAGGTTCTACATTTACCAAAGTCCAATGTAGAACCTTTTTTTTTAATGTAACATTTGGTATAAAATAATCGCACATGTTCAACAGTTGGATGACATTTCCAAAAATCCTGATGCTACATGGACACCATTTCCCATTTCCATATCATTTTCTAATAAATTAGCTGAAGATGTGGGCCAAGTTTCTATACCTCAATTAACTACTTCGAACCACAAATACATGAAAAGAAACCAGATTTGTCTAGGTTGAACATAACTTAACGAACAAGACATCGTAGATTAACTGTTTTATGTAAAAACTCATTGAAAAGTGACTCTTTATTTTGCAATTTGTATAATGAATTTAAATAAAGTACATATCAATATTTGTTTGATGTAAAGTACTCTATAAACCATGCACATTGATTACATTATAGTCATAAAGAAAGTATATGAAGTATTATTTACCTGTATAATGTTATAAAATGCACTACCGATGCTACATGGACACCGCGTCTTGTAACATTGTTAATAATAAGACTATTCATACTGTTACAATTATTTGAGTGTGAATGGTTTGTCTACTTGTTCATCATATCAAGTAGATACATAGAGTGAATTGCTTGAAATTTATCTAAAGACTGTTCATGTAAAATTTACCTTTTCTGTGTACTTAAGTATTACGATGCTACATGGACACCGTGCCCTAAAATATTTGGAACAGCTTGAACAGGTGCATCTTTTTCAGATCAATAGAGAGGATGTACTATGATGTTAACTTTTTATGTTATAAGCACACGATAAAATTAATAACATGGATTGTAAAACTACAAATTACACAAAAAGATAACCTGCCATGAAGCATAAAACATAATTACCTATGATATACATACACCATTTCTTACAATTACACAATAACAATACACCATTGATCAGAGAAACTTAAGATGTCCACTGAAACAAACTTCATGCAGTGTTGTTCTTAAAAGTACCCTTTGTGATCTTAGTCTCTTTGCTCGTTTCTGATTGAATCATCCTCTATTATTGATAAAGATGATTGAAAAGTTTGATCACTTAAAAAGTCAGTTTGCAAAAAAAATCATTTAATTGCCATGATGGATTTCTTTGGAAAGGTACTAGGTTTTGAAAATGATGGGTTCCTTCATTGTCTTCATCTCCATAAATTCCAGGACGATAGAACTGTCTTCTGAATTAATGTCAAGAACCTGCAAAGCAAAACAAAATAAACCCTATGGCTTAGTATCTTCATGGAACATTGTGTTTTGATATTGGAGTAGATTATTTATTCATGTTGCACTTTTTGTGTTGCAGGAAAATATTTATATTAAAATCATGCTGGAGTATTTTATTTATTATTTATTTAACATGAAAAAGAATAGCAAAGGATAGAGAACTTAAATGATTTACAATTATTTGTTTTATTTATAGTAAATAAAACTAAAATAAGGGAATGTTTATTGTGAATTCAGTGAAATGCTAATGGAAATGGTGTCCATGTAGCATTGTGTATTAATATATTTCATTAGATATACATCTCTCATAATATGCCTTTTTTTCTGTAAAGTGTAGTAAAATGTAGGCAATGTTTTGAATGTTTTGGGTGATGGATAATTTCGAATGGGGTAATTGTTTTAGTCTAATTAGGCAAATGTTATGAAATGCTACATGGATATGGTGTCCATGTAGCATCGTATTGGTAAGCTATATTATTAGCATTAAAAGAGCAAAAACTAATTCATTATTATAACTTCAAAGTTTATTAATGATGTGATTCTACAAAAAAATTACAATTTCAACGAACTATAACGATACCCAATGCAAAATATTGCCCATGCTATGCCCGATTCTACATGGACGCCAAATTATTATGGCGTCTGTGACTCAAAATTAATATCATAACATGAAAAGAAATTCTGATTCAGTGTTTCCCTTTCAATAAAAATGCATTAATAAATACAGACATACAAGCAACATTAAGAAATAATTACAATCGCACTTACCATTCACAAAACTATCCAATGTTTACATTTTGATGCTACATAAAAGTCCCGATGCTACCATTGGACACCAGCGACTAAAACCTTGATAAAACTAGCCCACATGTGGCAAATTCCAAAACAAACCTGATAGCTATTGACCTCTATCCTTACAAAAGAAATATGGAATGTTTTATTTATCTCCAGGGGGGGATTCCCACAAATTGCATAGGATGTTTATCACGATGCTACATTTTATGGTAAGGACACCATGCGCACGGCACGGTATACTTTTTCATGAATATATGGAATGGTCTTCATGAAATTTATTCTCATTTGCAATAGTTTTCAATTGATAAATGCTCTTAATTTTGGAAAATAATTTAAAAATGTATGATAGAGAACTACCCCCATTCAGCAATGAAAACTCCCAATGCTACACGTGTATATTTTGTGGACACCGTGTGTAGCATCGGAAAGGCAATTTTCATGTTGCTGGGGTGAAAAATCAGTCCAGCGTGACGAAAAGTTTTGGTCAGTAAACTATGAATACATGTATCTTTTATTAATCAAATCGATTTCCAAGCAATTCTATGATAGTTTTGCTTACATAAAACTCATATTAATTGTTGTGTTTTCCATGTCACGTTTTTTAGCAAAAATAGTCTTGGACACCACCATATTTTTTATTATTTTTTTCTTCAAGGAAGGGTCAATTTTTTTTTTTTTTTCATGGCTCAATACTATTACCTAGTACTGTTTTTGGACACTAACAAAATTTGATATACACATAGAGTAAAACAGTTTATAAGCTGCCTAAAGTACCAAATTCTGCAATTTTAACAAATGCCCCAACTTCATGGAATGAGCCATATGAGAAATGCAATCCCTTTTATCTATGGTATGCATACATCAGGTTGTCAACACACACTTTCTCAACAATTGGAAAAATGAGTGATTATAATAGTTTACAGTATCTTGCAATAATGTAATATTGCAAGATACTGATGCAAGTATAAGCCCACCTCCCCATTGATAGTAGAATTTACTTCACAATTTAGGGTCTGGCTTTCAACCTGAGGGAAGTAGTACTTTAGATATTGTATTGTCTACTTTATTTGTATAGAGAAGAGTATATGAGACCTGTCACCACAAAATGAGCGTTAAGTCGCCAGTGTGCATTAGGAGATATGGTCTAATGAACATGCCAAAAAACAATACAAAACAAAGGATCTTTTCTCTTTCAATTTGATTTTTGATCAGGAATACATTGATGAATTATGACATGTTGCATATCATTTTAAAGCTTGTTTTCTGGGCATTCTGAATCTGGACAAACCTCAGAATCTAATTTTCCGACTTAACTCTCATTTTGTGATGACAGGTCTCATATCTGATATAAATTAGTCAAGTTCTTACTTTTTTTTCCTCAATTTCTGAACCATTTTTTCATCATTTTATCTCAACACATTGTTTTCAAGCTTTAGTGTTATAAAATATAAGTTTTACAGTTCGCAGTGTAATGAAAGCACAAATTTATCTTTCTTTTAAAGCAAGCGGCAAGCAAACTAGTATTTAAATATAAATTGATCACTAAATTGGTAGTCGTTTTATTTAAAAGATATGTGTTTTCCATTTTGTTTACATGATATCTTCATGTGCAGAGACTGAGAAAGGTAAACGGTTTCATTTGCTTGTTTGTCAATTGTATTGATTTCTCCAGTAAGGTTTTCTATGCAATACATTTCCTAGCCTTTCTGCCTATCAGCTCTCACTGGCAGCCTCTTTATTTGTGGTGTGCTTATAATGCATTGCCAAGGATTTGAAATTTGAGCTTCAAGTCTTATTTCAGCTTTGTGTGTGCCAAATTTTCCTCCTTTTTGTATTTGCAGTCACTTTTTGGCCCTTGTCGAGAAAAAATTAGCATTTGTCAGTTTTTTGTTGTTGAGAATTTAATGATAATAATAATAATGTGGATTTATATGGCACACAAATCCACCAAAATGGCGCTTGAGGCACGTTACGGAAAAAATATCTTACATTACAACATACATTTACTTGCACAACTTAATCTACAATAATTTAACTTAATAATATAATAATGATTAATTTAGGCACTTTTCAGCCTTTTTATTTGGTGTTGACCTACCTCACTGGTTGGTGTCAACTGGTTGGTTTCAACGGTGCATAGACAATTAGATAACAGCAGGAACATTTGCATTTGAAAATGGCAGTGCCCTGGTTGAAAATACTAAATAGTAAGCATTTATCAAGTTATAACTTTAGCCCTTTGAACACTGACCCCCTCATGTACAGGGCTTCCCCACCCACACTGACCCCCAGGTGACCCGCAATCAAGGAAAATAATAGTTGGCACTCTTGATACAATTTAATACAATTATCCCTGTGCTCATAATAGAGAACCGACTTGGGACATAGCACTCTTTAATAGCACGCAGAGGTCTCCCCTTCTCTCTCATTCTTCCCTATCAATCAATGTTGAGAGAGCTGCCAAAGCTTCTGATGACATGTGGCTCGGATCAACATTGCCTAGGGGGAGAGGGGCACCTTTTCCTTAATTGGGACAAAGTGTGCCAACCTTTTTTTCCTTGATTGCGGGTTAACTCAGCACAAACACATGTAGTTTGTGCCAATCAGCAAATTTGTTATCATTCTAAGCGTGAAGCTGGCTTGATCGAATTTATTTGTGGATCCTTTTTTGTCAATCATGAATATACATGACTTTCATGCCAGCAAATCAGGTTCGAGTTGCAATAAGCGCGTACCTGCATCTATAGATAAGTTGTGTGGAGCCCATTGATGCAGGGAACTAGTAGGTCTACAAGATTGCCCTGATGTCACTGTCTGTATCACTCCCATTGGCCATTCCCACTATTACTAACACTGTGCATACTTACCGTATCATCGCTTTACATCTCGAAATCATCCTCATTACCCTCCGTATCAGAGTACAGGCCCTTGCTAACACATCGTCTACCGATGGCGCCATTTAAAAATCTAAAAATCCGACCAAAATTGATGGAATAAACCCAAAGTTATCAGCGCTCAAATTTTCTTCAACATGAAGCTATTATGTCCAGCCCGTAGCCTTTATACACTCATCTGTGATTGGTCAATCGCCGCAGAATACTTTCAGGGTCAGAGGGTGTGTTTATATGCGATGGGGATTCCTCAAAGTTTGTAAACAAACCGCATGTGTTAGCAGACGCTAAAGCGGACTCTCGGGTATATGAACAAACTCATAGCGGCCGCCCATGTTCAAAGTGTTAATATAAACCAACATATAATAATCTCTGACCAGTGAATGTTGTGTTCTTGGGTTCACCTAATATTGGAATGGAAGATAGCATTTTACGTTTGTTTTTTGTTTTTTGTTGTTGTTGTTGTTGTTGTTGTTGTTGGTGTTTTGTTTTTTTTGGGGGGGGGGGGGTTCTAGGGGGAAATGGAAATCCACTTGAACTGGTAACACTGATCATATGAAAAGTATGGTATGGACTCGTACCTGCTTATGGGCTTATACTCACGACAGTTTGCTGATCAAATGACCGTGCCACTAACATTGTGATTAATAAATAGATCAAATTGTGTACATTTTTTGTGTGTTTGTTTATTTCCAGATAATGACTGAGAATTCTCTTGAAGATGTTACCCACGCAAGTTCCCATTGAGTGCCTATAATAGCTACCTTCCATATAGACTGAATCATTCCAGCTTTCACCATTTACTTGTGGCTGTTCTTTTCCCAGTCTCTCAATGTGGTCCTTCATTTTATTGATGCTGGTCATATAGAGGGACATGGGGACCTAGTCTATGTACCACAATGCATGTCATGTTTTGTATTGTTAGAATATAGATGTGCTATCTGGATATTCTTTGTATCAATGTATAATATGTGACCGTCCACAACGCATCCAGTGTAAAGTCCCCATTTTTCAAAATGGGCATTTTGATTTAGTTAAAATCTACTTCAAATAAACTTGAAAATGATGGCATGTAGTTAATTGTTTTGTAAATAAACACTTAAATAATCAAAAATCCTCTTCAAAATCCTTTGTTTTTTATTGAATTTTCTTGAGTTTATTAAGCCATATCTCTGAAAAGGCCCTGGCGACTGGGTTTGTGGTGGATGGTCACATATGTAAACCATAGATTATGATTCACTGGATTTGTGACACATGTGTCATTAGGCATTATATATAGTCAATGTCATAATGCTTTTGGATAATTATTATTATATTATAGTCCCTAATTCAACTATTCAAACAACCAAAGTATTCTATTTAAAAAGCCTGGTATTCATTTATGTTTATCTTTAAAGATTTAAAGGTGGTTATTCCGATCAATTCAACAACAAAAATTCACATCAACAAATTTTGATTTTAAGGATGACTCTTCATGTAGAATAGAACAAATCGAGTTGAAAATCGGGCCAGAAATCGGAACACTAACCTTTAACCAGATAATTTATATTTCAAGTTGTTATAAATGATTTAATTAGATTTCCTTTTTTATTTAAATTGACACTCAAAAACTCTACATCAGTCATCAAAATTGCACCACGTACAACTATAGATCGGTAACTGTTTCATTTCTATTTGTGTAAGAGATTAAGTCCTTATATTTAAAACTTAACATGAAAAATATGCCCTGTAAATGTTCTTTATGGTTGATAAGTTGTTTTATTGATATTATACAGATCGTATTCTATGCTAAATAACAACCAACCTGTTCAGTCTAGATTGTTTGTTATGACATAATTAAATTGCCTCTTATGCAGATACAGTGATCCCATTGTTTTGTAACAAAATGTGAAGTAAACTTCAGGAGTGATTTTTTTATAGGGCATAGAAATGTAGTTCGTTTGGTGTTCGGCGTAACCTGATAGAAAAGATAAATGAAGGAGAGGGACATTTTTTCATCATATTTTGCCAAACCATTTATTTATGCTTAACCATGGAAATAAAATTGAGAAACCAGAGTTCCAACACTACTCGTATTACTCGTGTTGTCGTCATATTGAATAAAATAGTGTACCCTTGAGAGACCTGACATTTGTGTAAACGAAAAATAGCGTCCTCAAAGTAATTAGGTTGAAAAATATGGCATGACATGTGGCCTCACTCATCGTAACTAATTTTAGTTTCTGGTGAAAGCAGTTATGAAATGCGAGAATACGGTGTGTCCGTAGATCATCACTTATCACGCAGTCATTGTTAAATCACAGCAGTGGTAACTGAACACATTAAAATACTGCTATGGCATGCCAAGGGTACACCCTATTGACACGATTGACAACAGCAACGGTTGCAAGTTTGATTTGTCTATTATATTTCTATTGCCTTATCATTCTATCGCATTCTTTATGTTAGGATATCCGTCCATTGGCACAATATACGCAATGTGTACATATTTATCAATGCTATTAGTGCTATTAGTATATGTATATAGTTGAGAACATTATTATGCCATGTAATGTATTACATAGGTCAATATCAAAGAAAACAATCAGCGCTTATTAAAATTCTATTGTGCTGCCTTAAATTTTTGTTTAAAATGATTTAAGAAATTTTGCAGCAAGCTTTAATGTATTATTTGATGTACTTTTGAATGATATTGAAGATGTCTTTTGTGATTAGTCCTCTGGGCTGATTACCAACCATTTGCCCTATTAGATTAGAGTCGGGAAAATTTAGAAATTTGTTCCAATTTTTTACTGGTATTTATGTGTATTTTATGTGTAAAACGTGTTTGCTATCATGTACACATAAAATAACCAGTTCATTATAGAAGGCTTAGGGCAGAGGATTAGCAATTATGTGTAAACCTGTGTATTTATGGGGTATCATGTGTATTTATGTGTTTTTGGTGGTAAATTGTTTCAATTTGCCCAGTGAAATACACATCAAATACACATAAAATACACATAAAATACACACAATCTTGTGTTCTCTGAACACATAAAGTACACATGAAGTATTTTATGTGTTCAACATTTTCTATAGGGATAATTGGAACAGAAAAAAGGACAAGATATTTTGTCTTGGCTTTCTTTGGCCAAAATACATATTTCCAGGGTTTGGAGCCACAAGGTCATAACTACAATGGATGCTATATGTGACCCGTCACGTCAAAATGGACATGTTGGAGGCCAGAGTCTATTCTGAGTTATTGGTATGACTTGAAAGAGAACATTTTAAGCTTTGAAATGATACCATGTTGAATGTAATCGAACTTTGTAATCACAAGATATGAATTGAAGAAGCATATTTGTTTGTATTATTTTCTTTATATTTCACCAAATATATTGCCCTCTATCTCAAAACTGTGTTTGCCGACAACATGTCCTTTTTGACGCGACTGGTCACATATGCAAGTATACATTTTCACACGGGTGCAGGACATAATATCACAAACATATAACATATGGCAGCTATTACAGATGGTGCCTTTTTCACATCGCTAGGTATATGAACAAAACGATTGTATCTACAATAGCTGGTGTGACTAACATTTCATTTGTACTAATTGCTCAGCATCTAAGCAACTCCATATATAACGAGTAACAACTATTACAGATAGGGCCTTGTGGCTCTATATTTGAGTTATGTGGATAATGAATAATAACAAATATTTGTATAGAATATTGCTCTCAAGATATTTGAATGTATAAAAATAAATCTAACCAAACTGTCAGTTTTGTCATCACTACAATCTTGTCAGATTCAACGAAAAACTAACACAATTTTGGAAGTATATGTTACGCTAATATTTCAGAATGTTATCGAAAAATATAGATGTTTTTATTTGTACAGCAGCAAATAAATACAGAAGGCGCACATAAAGGCAACTAGCGCACTGTGCATCATATGCCTGATTCGTGCGTGCGACCAATACCATGTGCATGTGGCCATAATCGCGCACAAAAACAAATATTTTCACCAATTTTGAACTGATTTAAGTTAAACTATAGTAAATGCAACTAGTGTACTTGTATAGAAATGTTGGCATAATAATGGAATGCCCTCCCCACCCGTATATTTATAATACACTTTATTCCGTACAATGCAGAGTGTGCAGGGTACAATGTGAAGGGTGTAATATAATTATTACAACATTTTCATATGCACAGGACAGCATAATAGTCAATGTGTGTTTTGCACCATTTTGTAAGAAAAGCTAGAGCCAAATGCAAATGTGTTAATTGTGGGATTTATCTACAAATACATTCTTATATAGTGGGTGTGGTTTTGGATGTCAGCAGTCAATTTGATTGGTTTTGGCTGATTTTCAGCCAATCATCATCATCATCCTTCGGCTGCAGAGCAGGCGACCACAAGTTTCTTCCATGCACGACGGTCTTGAGCAAGAGTGACAATCTGTCGATCTTCAATCATGCCTTCATTGTCCCCTAGTAAGCGTTGTATATATGTAAGATATGATGTGCAGGGACGACCAGGTCTCCTTCGGCCATGTGTTGGGGCGAAGGTGGCATACTTTTTAGCTGGCTCTACATCAGGGATACGGAGTATATGGCCAAGGAATCTCAGCTGGTGGCGCTTTACACGGTGGATAAGAGGCTCTGTCTTGGTCATGTCATAAATTGTGGTGTTTGGGACATGATCCATGCGCTTGATGTTTAGCATTATCCTGTAGCAAGAGGTAGCGAAGGCATTTATTTTGCATTCCATATCTTGGGATATCACCCAGGATTTCAGCCAATACGCACTATATTATGAGGCTATAATATAGGTTTTGGGCAGGGCTTAAAGGTATATTATGTGATCTTTCCAGGGAACGCCCTCAACATCGAAAAAAAATAGAAAGCAGATTTTCTTGCAGATTTACATTTCTGATCATAAATCATGCATACATTCCAAGTTACAGGGCGATACGATTCTTAATTACTTCAAAATCATGGTTTTAGAGTGAAAATAAACTGTCAGAATCTGGACACTTTATATTTTTCACTCTAAATTCACTCTAAAACCATGATTTTGAGGTAATTAGGAATCGTATCGCTCTGTAACTTGGAATGTATGTATGATTTATGATCGGAAATGTAAATCTGCAAGAAAATCTACTTTCTAAAAAAAATAATGAATAGAGGGCGCCCTCTGGAAAAGATCACATAATATGCCTTTAATTCATTCCAATAATAATACCTTCAGTGCGTAGGGTCATTGCGTTAAGATGTTCAAGCGTGCCCTTCACTTAGTTACTGGCGTATGCGTTGTGCGTATAACGCAGCGTTGCCGGGTGTGCTAAAGAACGCAATTATTCAAAGCAGGAGGTTGGTAAACAGCTTGCTGGATTTGCCGATTTTATAAAGGGGAAATTTGTTGTTGTTTAATTAAAATGAATCTAACAAAAAGTGTTATTTTTATGATCAAAGATAAAAATAACCAATAAACTAAATTAGAATCAGAATAAAATATAGTTCGTAGCCATTTTGCTATATACGCTGATATCATAATATATTATAGGCTGTACCATATTTGTGTCGTCGTGTATGGCTGCCTGCGGCGACCGTGCACAACTGAGACCAACATATATAGCAAAACAGCTACGAACTATATGTTATTCTCTAAGTATTGGTTAATGAATATGGATATTATAACACAAGACTTTCAAATTGTGATAGGAACAGTTGAAAAAATGGGTCATCAAAATGGTGTATAATGGTATTCAGGTTCCAGGTGTATGGACATATCAATACTAGGAACCAACAAGTGTGATGACATCATTGTTTCATTTTTGGAGAACTTTGATTAGGAAAGTTAAAGTCTTTACTCTGTGTCATTTCATTTTATTCCAAGGTATATGATGTGTCGCATTACAATTACACAAGTGATTTTATGATGCAGTCCCTTAAAAAGCATATGTGACGTAACCAAACAAGATGAGTCACATGTCGGCAGTTTTGAATTTTGTTATTTGTCTATCATTTAAAAGCAGGTGGAAAATGTTACAGTATGGTCCAAACCCAACTAAAATTGAACTTCGAGTTGTTAAGTTACAAACAATTTACCAACGGAGAAAACAAGGTAAAACATAAGAATTTGTCACTTCTTTTTACCTATAACTCAAAATCAATATTCCCAACAACTGACTCATTCCGCTTGATCGCATCACATATATGTTAATATCACCTACAACTTGAGGTGACTTGGATAATAGCTAATATTTATAAAGAAGAAAAGTATTCCTGAAATTATGAAACCCCACTGTAGTCTTTTGATGTAAAATATTTAAACTAATATTATGTGAATGTATTGAAAAATACATGATCATAAGGAACGTACATGGTACATATATATGAATAAATTATCATTATGATTTGATGTAAAATATTTCAACTAATGCTATGTGAATATATTGAGACATACGTGATCATAAGGAACGTACATATATATGAATAAATTATCATTATGCTATGAAGTGTATCTATTGTCTTTAAAAGAATTTAGTTTTTTATTTGCAAATTGTTTAACCTTGCGCAGACAAGCAGATTTACATTCCAACATTTTTAGGTAATACTATTATGTATTATGAAAACCCACACAAGAATTGACCATGAAATTGTATGGAAACATATACTTTGAAAAATAATAGAAGTGAAAACATTGGTTTGTGTCCGACTAAGATCAATTTTATTAGAATATCTTACAAAATTGAATAAAATACCCCAAATGCTCTTACATGGAAGAAGATACCAGATAATACTATGAAATCAGCAGGGTATCCTGCAATAAGGGTTGTCTACATATACTGCACTGAGAAATGAGTCATCTTGAGGCGGAATAGAATTGGACATGTTGCTATACATGTTGCAGCACATATTGGGGCACTTTGCAGATTAATTCAATTTTCTGTCGAGAATTTTTAAGTTTCAAACCATTCAGACAAATGTCAAAAATTCATTCAAATGATTGCAATTTCTGCCTTATACAACACATGGAAAAAATGTATCAGTGTTTCGATTTATTGACAGGGAGTAGGGTAAAGTCGCCAGTTTTCGGTCAGCGCCTATTTTCGGTCACTTTGCCCAAATCGTGTAATGAAAATGACCTCGTCGTTTATAAACTGACGGCTAGAAACCGCCGCATGGTTGATGACCGGTATTGCTTTTAAAATGGTGATTACCGATGCAATTACACAATTTTGGCCAAGTGACCGAAAATAGGCGCTGACCGAAAATAGGCGACTTTACCCTATATTCTCGAGTTTAAAAAAGTTCAGATTTTGTTTTGAAATAGCCAGATTTTTGTATTCATATTGAATTATGTATGAATAGAAAGCTGATTCATCTTTCCAACGATACCAGATTTATTATAGCAATCACTTGTTTTAGTGCTCGGCCACTTTAATGTAGGGAGGATTTCAATGTGCCAAATTCCCCCATATTTGTGCTCAAAATAGCAACTCTCGGTTCAGTGAAGTATTACACTGACAACTACAGTAGAGAGATGCTCTATTGACTTTTAAGGACAAGAAATAACACTGGAGATTTTGGCACATTGAGATTCACACCTCCCATATTCTCAAATGAGCAGTGAAACAGGTATTTGTACAAATGTGGTATCATTGGAAAGATGAACATAATCAGCTGCCAATTGATATGCAACACATTTTGAACATAACACGAAATATACGAAAATAGTTGATAGAAAAAAATGTCTGAAGTGGTTTTTTTTATGAGTATTTTATATAACCAATCCTAATCAGACTTATTATTGTTAGGGTTTGAGATGGACAGCGGAAAGGGTCTAGAATTGGGAAGGGTGAGACACAAGAATTGACAACCAGCAAATATAAAGTTTTAACTTTGAAACCAAAGGAAATGGTGAAAAAGTATTGAACAATAAAATTAAAACCTAAAGATTTGATGTGATTGGCTGACCATCTGCTTGAAAACCCCTGATCTAACTGATATCACTGCCTTGCCTTCATTGGTTGTATGTTTTTTTCAACCATTTCACTTCGGTTTGAATTATGAATATGACATATGGTACTATTTTGCAATTTAAGACAAAAGTAGATTTAAAATGCTCTATTTGTTAACAATAATGATCATTTTCAAAGATTTTGACGCACACTTTCATGTGTTTTTGGTCTTTTCCGATTATGGAATTGTCTCTCTTCCCTTATTGGCTTTCAAGTCTGACCAAATGTTAACATTTTATGAACAAGATGCACCCTCAAAAACTATTATTCTTAATATCTTTACGCGCCACTGAACATTTCTTATACAATGGGTCTGAGATGTAATGATAACTATTTGAATGATAAAGAATTCTGTCACACATTCTTATCATAATTATTACTTTCATTGCCCGGTTGCCAAATCTCAGAGTTATAGCCAATATTTGTTTTTATTTCATGTATTGATTGCTAAAACAAATATTGCATTATTTACAAAGCAAAAAAGGAAGCGGTGACTTATCCTAGGGGGAAATGTGTGATGCACTGGGGTTTAATACCGCAACGTTTTTGTTATTATTGCTTCAAGAACTATATATCAACGAAGACAACATTGAAATGTTCAAAATGTTTGGTTTGGTCTAGCATCAACTACAGTTTAATGCCTATCCACTTGATATGACTGTCAAATCACGTTCAATATAATCCGATATATTCATGCTTTTTCAAGTTTGAGATCATTGGGCATGTCATACTTTACTCGAAATTGTGTCGAAATCGTGGACCTGTATGTCCATTAATATATGATATTTCATTCTTTGAATGGGGAGCGAATTAGCAGACAGCAGTGGAGTGCTATGTATATAATCATAAATTGATGAAACTATCCACGATATAGTTTCATAGTACTAATTAGATTCCCCAATTCACACCACATTGTTACTTTTTGCATCGGCAACAGACGCCTGCTTAGATAGCATCAACTCCATTGCGACTCTAGCGCCATCTATCAACCGTTTGTTGCCTTTCATGTTGTCGTTCTTTTCCCTGAAGAGATCAATGAAAAATAAGGATAAGATGTAAGATATGTGATTAACATTCAGTTACCTACACATACATAATGTATATACCATGTGATATGCAATGCACGTACATATATACCATGTGATATGCAATGCACGTACATATATACCATGTGATATGCAATGCACGTACATATATACCATGTGATATGCAATGCACGTACATATATACCATGTGATATGCAATGCACGTACATATATACCATGTGATATGCAATGCACGTACATATATACCATGTGATATGCAATGCATGCACATATAGACCATGTGATATGCAATGCACGCACATATATACCATGTGATATGCAATGCACGTACATATATACCATGTGATATGCAATGCACGTACATATATACCATGTGATATGTAATGCACGCACATATATACCATGTGATATGCAATGCACGTACATATATACCATGTGATATGCAATGCACGCACATATATACCATGTGATATGCAATACACGTACATATATACCATGTGATATGCAATGCACGTACATATATATCATGTGATATGCAATGCACGTACATATATACCATGTGATATGCAATGCACGTACATATATACCATGTGATATGCAATGCACGTACATATATACCATGTGATATGCAATGCACGTACATATATATCATGTGATATGCAATGCACGTACATATATACCATGTGATATGCAATGCACGTACATATATACCATGTGATATGCAATGCACGTACATATATACCATGTGATATGCAATGCACGTACATATATATCATGTGATATGCAATGCACGTACATATATACCATGTGATATGCAATGCACGTACATATATACCATGTGATATGCAATGCACGTACATATATACCATGTGATATGCAATGCACGTACATATATACCATGTGATATGCAATGCACGTACATATATACCATGTGATATGCAATGCACGTACATACCATGTGATATGCAATGCACGTACATATATACCATGTGATATGCAATGCACGTACATATATACCATGTGATATGCAATGGATGTACCACTGTATCAATCTTCAGATTTAAATTCTAATTGAATCCAGTTGAACCGATGTACAATTTCCATATTAAATCAACAACAAAATCTTAACACTTTCCACGCGGCAGGCGTCTGCAGACGACATTCCAAAATGTCACAAAAGGTATTAATGTCAAAATCTTTGAATTTCATTATCATTTTTGGAATCACCATGAGAAATGCAGTGAAATAAGTACAAACATACCTAGTATTTATTCAGTAATCCTTCAGATAGACTTTGAAAATTGGGAAAGGTTTCTGAAAATCTGTTTTGTATATAGTAAAACTAATACTAGCCGCGTGGAATGAGTTAAAATGTCCACATAGTTTTGCATTTCGACAAAACAGAATAACTTACTGATCTCCAGGAGAAGATTTCCTCTGTATATCATTCACTTTCTGAAATAAAACAGTAACAGATTGTTAAAAAAAAAAAATTATAATCTTATGAGCACTTTTCAAAAAATGATTATCGTCTTTAGGGAGCGTTCATAAATACTTTGGTGGGGGGGGGGGGGGGGGGAATAATTATAGGGGGTACAAAAAGTTTTGATACTCTGCAAAGGGGGGGTCAAAAAAGTTTTGAAAACCCTAAAGAGGGGGGTCCAAAAAGTTTGAACACTCGTTAATGTCCAAAATTTTCTGGGGACCCAGACCCCTGCTTACCTATGCACAGTATTTGTTCATAGTTTCAATGAAATTAACAATTCAAACAATGTTGTGTCGGCATACAAATATAGAGAGGGATCCCCATCTGTAGTACAAGTTGGTGAAGGGGCACGTGCGGCAGCTATACCTGTCCACAGTGTAGGTGGAGGGCAAATCTTAATGTAAAATAGTATAACTATATATTAACTATGTTTCTTGACCTTGACAACAGGTCAGAGAAATGTGAAGTTAAGGTGGGGGGGTCAAAAAGTTTTGAGTCTAGTTATCAAGAAAAGGGGGGGGGGGGGGTCAAAAAAATATTAGGTATAGCGAGGGGGGGGTCAAACAGTTTTGATGTACCCAAAAAAAATTATCCCCCCCCCCCACCAAAGTATTTATGAACGCTCCCTTAATAAGATATAGCTCGAGACCGTTTAGGCCTACTCTATATACTCGTGTTCTCTTTATCTACTAACCTCAAGGATGGTATGGTAATTTAATAAATATGAAGGTAGAAACAATTGGAGTGAAAAATAACCCCCTTTTTTGGTTTTCAATGACTATCATCAAACACCCCTTTTCAAAGACACTTTATACATACATTAAATATATAAAACTTGTTGCTCCCAAAGTAACAGGCGTTTATGGTCCTGTGTCATAAACTGGTGCACCCCAAATGGTGTATTTGGGTTGTTACCATGTTCTAATCAGAGAGATGTTAATTACAGCTCCCTGTTCTAATCAAATGATTAAATCCATACTGTGATGTTTTTTTCTCTTCGTAGATACCCCTTTTTCGAATTTCGCGAAGACTAATTCATGAAATACCTCCTATTTTCATGATTTCGCTGTCCTCGCTGATAATCGAAAATATACCCCATTTTCAACTTTTGTGTTGAGTTTGGGGGCCGGGGTATAAGCATTATAACAAGCTACATGGACCAGTTTTCGAACAAAAATCAATAATAATTTAGCTACTAAATGTGGATAGTTAATTAATTTTGAGCAGAAAACATATTTTCAACCATATTATTATGCACCATCCCTGATCAACTATACAGAATATTTGGATTTTATACGGTATTTGAAACAATACATTGACATATACACCTAGCACATAAAGTCCCTGCTCAGGTGCTTTGAGGTTGACTAATTCAAAATATATAATCGGTACCAAAAATCTGAGATATACATTAAATGAGCAAATTTCTTCCCCGCAGTTTGATACCTCATTCAACAAAATCGAATGGATACATTTAAAGTTATGTCGATTTCAATGACCGCGGATGCAACAGAAAAGTGGCACTAGGTATAGGAATCATTGATTTGTGTGTGATAACTGTGTGCTATCTGAACGTGACAGATGAATGGGTCTTTAGTGATAACCGCAATGTGCGGGACAAAGGGTGTATCTGGCTGTGAAGAATACAAGTCTTAGCTGATAAGCTGTGAGTTTTTCAGTGCGTAAATCCATAGACGGGTAAAACATTGATTTTTACCGTCTATGGTAAATCACACACAAATCAATGATTTCCTATACCTAGTGCCACTTTTTTGTTGCATCCGCGGTCATTGAAATCGACATAACTTTAAAAGTATCCATTCGATTTTGTTGAATGAGGTATCAAACTGCGGAGAAGAAATTTGCTCATTTAATGTAGAACTCAGATTTTTGGTACCGATTATATATTTTGAATTAGTCAACCTCAAAGGACCTGAGCAGGGACTTTATGTGCTAGGTGTATATATCCTATATAGGCTATATAATCATCATTGAAATTGAAAGTTCAATTATTGTTCGAAAGTGGCCAAAGTGGGATTCGCACTCTTGTTACTGAATTGGTCAAAGGTCATATCTCTGCAGTAAGGTAGTGAAATTTAATGGGATGAAGTGTATTTGATAGCAGACTAATAGGGCTTACAAACAGTCTACTTTTGGAGAAAAACCATGGGATGTATTTTTATTTTTTATGTTCTTCATTGATTAGCAGCAAGAATAACTTCACTTTTGCTGGGATTTGTTTTACGTAGTGTAGCAAACGTCGATATCATTGCAAACTTTAGAATCCCGGCTGGTCAATCATGCCATTATTATGTCGTTATCCAAGATTGGTATAATTCACGGACGTGTCAATTAGAAGGAGCTATTTCTTTTTTATCACCGAGTACGTGTCCTAGTATTTTAATCCCATTAATTTTCAAAACTTACCATGTCGATATTCTTAGCAACTTTGAAATCTTCTGGTTGATTATTCATGTCATTGTCATATCCCGGATTGGTATAAGTCAGGGATGGTAATGAGTCAACTCGACGTTCGGTCAAGTCGACCGCTACGTACTCGACGGTTGACCGACTCGACGGTCGGACCAACTCGACGTACGAACACACTCGACGGTTCGCCAACTCGACTCTCCTATACCAACTCGACGGATGGTTGAATGCTCGCGACGTGATGATCGTGGGGTGATCGTAGCGGGGGAATCCCGTGTAAAATAAGCACGTGAATGCAATGCATTTCCCTCAGGCTCGCTAGACTGGTGTAGGGCGTGCACTGGAGTATGGGGTTACAGCGGGCATGGTTGAATGCTCGCGACACGGCCCGGTAGGACTAGGGCGTGCAAAAATGGGTATGAGCATGATTGAGTACAGCAGGAGAATCCTGGGGTAAAATAACCGTCCGCATGCATCATGTGCATGGATGGTTGAATGCTCGCGACGTTGACAAAAAGGGGTGAATGAGCATGGTGACAGTTCAGGGGAATCCCGGGTAAAATAACTCCACATTCGGCCGTATTAAAAATTGAATGCACGCGAAATAGTTCATGGGGAAATAATACAGGCTTTAGTGTACTCGTTTACGGCATTCATTAATGCAGGCCTAAGTGTTAAATGCAGATGGGATTTGCAATATTATATTCAAAGAATGCTACGAATTTAATCATTATCACAGGTATTAATTTGGTAGAGCAGGTAGAGTTATTAGTTTATGAATTTTTGCAAATAACAAAGTACCGTATGTACCATTTCTTATTTTAACTATTGACCCTCGTCTAAGTTGTAGGACGCAAACGCCGTAATATTTGTGAATTCAAAGATGCTCGTAGGCTACAGAAAACTATTTATAAAGGCCTAATGGCTAAAACCCAAAGTGCAGTTTTGTCGTTTTTTCTGAAAGGTTTTGGAGTTTGATTATTATGACAAATGGTGGTGTGTTTTGAAACACTTTGCGTAACATTTATTATGTCACAGGCAGGGGTCGCATTCTGACGCGTCTGCGCGTCCTGAACCTCTCACTTTCTGATCTTGTATGTGACACCTGAGACTAATATAACTAAATAGTTATATTAGTCTCAGGTGACACATCAGGTTTCAACCGATCAAAATTGAAGGGACCCCAAATTTGACGATGTATGGAAATGGAAATCTTAAGAAATTCTGTAAATTACATTGCTCACAATACAAATTTATTAAAACTGTCCGTAAAAAAGTAAAATTTTCAAATACCCAAACTTCAGGGACCCCTTAAATTTGTTTTTGAAGTCCTACGGGGTCCTGAAAAATTTCATGGGACCTCTCAACATTAATTTCGAAACAAGTCAAATAAAAATGAACTTATAACATTGATTTGTAATTTGCAGCTATTTAATCCAATTACAATTATATAACTAATATACCAAATTCCAAAGATAATTACTGTTGCAGTTCGATAGTGATTGACAGTGTGAAAGGCTGCATTGTTTGTCGGCAATAAGCTTATAAGTTGTTACTTAATCCTGCGGCTATATTATCATGATTAATATGCTAGTACCATAACATATCATTTTTTTTTTCAGAAACCTTTAATCTCTCACCTATAATCTCAAGATTTACTGAATCAATACTAGGCATATTTGTACTATTTCAATGCATTTCACACGGTGACTCCGATCCAGATAATGGTAATGAAATTCAACAATTTTGACATTTTTGAAACATTTTGTGACATTTTGGAAGGTCGACTGCAGACGCCTGCCGCGTGTAAAGTGCTTTAACACTTTCCACGCGGCGGACGTCTGCTTATGCGTTCCATAATAGTCTCAGATAATATGAATGTTTACTTATAAAGTGAAACAACAAATCGATATCTGCTGTAGTTGATATCAAAGTGTTTTGTTTATAAGTGTATTTATTGGTAAAATATTCCCCAAACAATCTTATCATTCACTCTTTAATATTAAAGGTAGATGTTCCGATCACATTTTCATAACACAGATTTTTCTCAAACATATGGAGATTTTCATATCATATGATTTTTCTGATTAACATACTCAAATTTGACGGTCCAAATCAATATTACGAAGAAATCGGTGAAATAACATCGAATTACCGCGAAAAGTGGTTAACCACATATAAAGTTTGTGTACCGTACTCAATGTGCACATTTCACGGCATCTTGTGCGTCTAAAAAAAATTGAAACATGCTGAATGTAAGATTAAACCCGTAACTAAACTTTCATCGGATAATCATGATCGAAGGCAAGTTAGTTCTCATTTTTAATGTTTGTATTTTCCTCAGTTTTGCCAATATCAGTCTGCTAGTTTTTAACGTGATTGACATTATACAACATTGAACATCTTAAAGAATAATTATCTTTTCGATGTGACCTGATTGTGCTCATAATGATAGGCCTAATGACCATTTAAAAACATGAAAAAACATCAACATTACAACATTTCAAAACGAGTAAAATAAAAATTGAACTCGTAAATTGATTTGTACTTTGCAGCCAGTTCATCCTATTACAACGATATAATAATATAACAAATTCCAAAGATAATTAATGCTGCAGTTCGATAGTGATTGACTGCATTGTTTGTTGGCAATATCAAAAAGTAATTTAAAAAAGATCAAAACAGTTAGTTAAAAGATAGGACACGTTAAAAAACCACCTGTCTTTGACCAGCACCATGGAATTAAAAAAGTTTTCCCAACCTCCGAATACTATCCCGCGGCCGATCCCACGGGAGTTATATATTAATTTAACAATCATTTATAGTAATTTAGTAACTAGGACTTGCAATTTTGCAAATCCCGTGACATTTAAACACTATGGTCACGCGTTATGAACTCGCCTCCCAATAGGGTGGTGCCGTTACATTTTTTAGCTTCATGCTGTCATTTTCCTCAAATATTTTTAAAACCACAAAAGCTATCTCAACAAATTTGGTATCATTTTAAAGCCCTAATGACAAGCTATCTGCCTGCTAAATGGCATTGGTATAGCTAATACAGAAAGGGAGATACAGCTGTTTGATGTTTGGGGACCAGGGGTGGTGCTGGAAGGGGTGTTTCTGGAAGGGGTGTTGCCTGTACAAACTCAATGGGGATAATCCCATGCTTTGTTCTTTTTACAATAACTAGTCATCCCCTAATGTTAAAAACACAATTTTGGTCCCATTTCAAAGGATATTTAGTAGTAATTAAGTATGTGGTTCAATAGACTTGTCAACTATTATTAACAACTAATTAATTATGGATAAGACAATGATCATCCGCTTTCTTCCTATTCGCTACACAGTCAACATGAATAATCAGCCTCAATTTACCGGATTTATAAAAATGACTATAACAGAAAAAGTTTTCAACCTATGATAGCAAAAGTATACATTTTTGGAAAGCTTGTAACTAGAGGAATTCAGAAATGCAGTTTATATCAGGGAAGGGTTCATCCTTAAACAAATATTTCTGAAAATTCTAAAAATATATAAAATAAAAATTTGAGATATTCACTAGCCGGTATAATTACCATACCGACGTAGTAACTTTGACAAATATTTATCATCTAATGGGTAATTTCATGAGGAATTTTAAATATGTAAACAAAATAATGATAGGGATAGGTATACAAAATTTATGGATCTCAAATTAAAAATTAAAAAACTCTGATATTTTCCGAACATTTCCGATCATACCATTTGAGTTCTTGGTCGTACTATAATTTTAATGACATATTTGGTTTCCTCATGCAATTTCCCTTCAGAAAATGTATACTTTTACTACCTCAGGGGGGTATACAAGCAAATATAAATGTGTAAAGTTAAATTCATGTCGCGAAAGCCAAAATCCGTGTGTAACGCGAAAGGAGGCGAGCTTAAAACACATGACCCTATACATTAGGCATACATTGATAATGCCGTAAACGAGTACACAAAAGCCTGTACTATTTCCCCGTGGACTATTTAGTGTGCACTCAACCCGGGGCATTCAATGAATATTCAATACGGCCGATATGTGGAGTTATTTTGACCAGGATTGGCCTGTAGTAGTGCCACCCACGGTACGCCCTGGTCCTACACCGTGTCGCGAGCATTAAATTCAACCATCCATGCACATGATGCATGCGGACGGTTATTTTACCCCGGGATTCTCCTGCTGTACTCAACCATGCTCATACCCATTTTTGCACGCCCTAGTCCTAACACCGTGTCGTGAGCATTCAACCATGCCCGCTGTAACCCCATATTCATTCACCCAGTGCACGCCCTACAACATCAGTCTAGCGAGCCTGAGGGAAATGCATTGCATTTACCCATCCACGTGCTTATTTTACACGGGATTCCCCCGCTACGATCACCCCACGATCATCACGTCGCGAGCATTCAACCATTGACCTGAATGACCATTTGACGAGTTGGCGAAGCGTCGAGTTTGTATGTTTGTACGGTACTTTGTTATTTGCAAATTCATAAACTATTAACTGTATACCAAATTAAAACCTGTGATGATTTAATTCGTAGGCATTCTTTGAATGATAATATTGCAAATCTCATCTGTCATTTAACACTGAGGCCTGCATTAATAAATGCCGTAAACGAGTACACTAAAGCCTGTATTATTTCCCCATGAACTATTTCGCGTGCATTCAATTTTTAATACGGCCGAATGTGGAGTTATTTTACCCGACATTAATAAATGCCGTAAACGAGTACACTAAAAAGCCTGTATTATTTCCCCATGGACTATTTCGCGTGCATACGGCCGAATGTGGAGTTATTTTACCCAGGATTCCCCTGAACTGTCACCCATGCTCATTCACCCCTTGTTGCACGCCCCGACCATTCAACCATCCATACATGATGCATGCGGACGGTTATTTTACCCCGGGATTCTCCTGCTGTACTTCAGCCATAGTCATACCCATTTTTGCACGCCCTAACACCGTGTCGCGAGCATTCAACCATGCCCGCTGTAACCCCATGACTCATTCACCCATCCACGTGATTATTTTACCCCGGATTCCCCCGCTACGATCACCCCACGATCATCACGTCGCAAGCATTCAACCATCCGTCGAGTTGGTATAGGAGAGTCGAGTTGGCGAACCGTCGAGTGTGTTCGTACGTCGAGTTGGTCCAACCGTCGAGTCGGTCAACCGTCGAGTACGTAACGGTCGACTTGACCGAACGTCGAGTTGACCGAGTACCCCCCACGATCATCATGTCGCAAGCATTCAACCATCCGTCGAGTTGGTATAGGAGAGTCGAGTTGGCGAACCGTCGAGTGTGTTCGTACGTCGAGTTGGTCCGACCGTCGAGTCGGTCAACCGTCGAGTACGTAACGGTCGACTTGACCGAACGTCGAGTTGACCGAGTACCGTACAAATCGCAGGTAATGTGGATACTTTGATATTAACATTGTCACTCAAAGAATACATCGTCCAAAATGGCAGCCGCCGCAAGAAGATTTCCGCAGCATCTCAAAGAGCTAAGATTGCACTTATGTCATATTAAAGGATATTAAAGCTGGTTGCCATGGCATCAGCATACCATTGACTTTTGAAATGTGTTGTAATGTAAGGTACATCTATATACCAACATTATAACATGGTTTATCAATTCATAATGAGTCAAAATATTTTTTTAATGATGATAACATGTCATTTTTGTGCCAATTTTGCGAAAATATGACAAAAATGGTCTATTTTGGCCAACTTGTAATTTTCAAAAGGTCACAGTTCAAAAACCATTGATCTACGATCAAAGTTGTGATTGACTTTTTTGTTTAAAACACTTATCCCAACAATATAACATACTTTTTATAGTCAATAGCTCATTTTTTAGTTTTTTTACCATGTTAAATTTAGTTTTTGACTTCCCATTGAAACACATGTGACCTTTGACCCTAAATCGAGGTCTAGTGTCATAATGTGCAACCTACGAACGTGGGATAAGGTAAAATATTGATCAGGCATATATTAGCTTCATTTTAAGCCACATTTCATCTGTGCCCTAGAGGTGGACTACAAGAGTGAAAGATACAGAGCAACGTCCCAGTGTCTAGATCACATTTTCGTAACACAGAATTATTTCAAACATACGGAGATTTTCATATCATATGAAAGCTCGTATTTTTCTCATCATCATACTGAAATTTGACGGCCTAAATCGGTATAATTACGGAGAAATCGATGAAATAACGTCGAATTACCGCGAATGGTGGTAACCACCGATATAAACACTTCAAAAGAAGTAAGTTCCCCTTTAGGGTTTCCCTTATATTTTCAAAAATATACATTGGGTTGAAATGGGTTTTCTGTCAAATTGTTATGAGGTTCATACCAATACTTGACCAAAATTTCAAATCAACAGGTTCTGTCATGCTTGAGTGAGCGTGTATTGAATGACAATGTCCCATTTCAAAAGTTGTTAAAAATAATGTTTAGTAGTGTGTGTATCCACCACGTTGGTGTATCAATTGAGGACCCTAGATCTAAAAGGGGGTTAAGTCACATTGAGAAAAATGGCAAAAACGGGGTTTCATTGTGTCTATGTGTGGACTTGAGGTTTTACCTCTCACGGACTCTTACACAGCTTTACCGCATGACTTAACTTTAACATTTGAACAGAGGGTGCAGAGATCCTCCTTGTAGCAGAAAACTGACACAAATTACAATTTCACAAGATTGTGACTTAACCCCCTTTTAGATCTAGGGTCCTCAATTGACGACATCGATTTCTCATAGTGTTGATGAGGCGCGCTACTCGATATGGAAGTCCAACTCTTGTTGTACCAGAATTTTAACCCAACTGGTGCTTCCATGCTCAAATTAGCATGCATTGAAAGAGGGAATGTTGCTTTTGAAAATGAGCAATATCCTGTGATGAAGGTTGATCAGCCAGTCAATGTGGCTTTCACTGCCTGATGCAAATGTGTTTATGATCTTTGGTCCCCATATTGTGTATGTAACCATGCCCCATTTATCCAGCCAGGAAAGATCCTCCCGCTACTAAACATTATTTTAGCAACTTTTGAAATTAAACGTTATTTTAGCAACTTTTGAAATGGGACATTCCGTCATTCAATACGTGCTCACTCGAGCATGACAGAACCTGTTGATTTGAAATTTTGGTCAAGTATTGGTATGAAGCCCATAATCATTTGACTGAAAACCCCATTTCATTCCAATGTATTGTTTTGGAAATATACGGGAACCCCTAAAGGGGAACTTACTTCTTTTGAAGTGTTTAGTTTGTGTACTACTCAATGGGTACAGTTCACAGCATCTTGTGCGTCTAAAATAAGAACCATTAGAGCTATGCAACTTTGGAACACGACTTTTTTAAGGATGACCTTTCATGTAGAATAGAAAACTTCAAGTTGAAAATCGGAATGTGATCGGGTCATCTACCTAAATGCGTTCCATAATAATATGAATGTTTACTTTTAAAGTGAAACAACAAATCGATATCTGCTGTAGTTGATATCAACATGTGTTTTGTATAAGTTGTAGTTATTGGTAAAATATTCCCTAAACAATCCTATAGCATTTACGTTATATAAACATGTAGGTTTATAAAAGGAAGGACTTTGGCACACACTCGCCATGTAAATTTGTCATTACAGAAAAGTACTCAGTATCTCCTGAAGATAAGAACTTGCTCTACAGCGTGTCCCAAAAAAACGGGTTCAAAAGTTTGCGAGCTTATAACGAAATAAGTAGGAATTATGGATAGTTTATATTTAGGGATATCAAGCAAAATATACTTGACTTTAATTGAGTAAATTCGGAGACCAGTCCAATGTAAACTTTTTGAAATATAAAGATTTGAATAGAGCGTGGTTTAATGAATAAACCATCCGCGCATTGCATGAAACTGTGCGCTATGTGCAGTATTCATGGCATGGGTTTATTCTCCGAAAGAACTTAAAAATAACTCGGGCTATAACAAAGAACATTTATTTTAATGTTTATGTAAATAATGAACTTGTATTATTGGTAAGCCTATATGACCAAGATAATTTTATTTACTGCCCAAGTCTTTGTAAAGAATGAATGCAAAGGTAAAACATTGACGAAGTCACAACAATGTGCAATTGCAACATACCGGGGTGTTCCTTGAAAAGTGGGACAAATGGGTTTTGACCACGCTTTATTATAATCTTTGTATTTCAAAAAGTTTAAATTTGATTAAATACAGAGTTTAACCAATTAAGGTCAGGTATATTTTGTTTAATATCCTTAAATATAAACTATCTATGTTTTCTACTTTTTTTAGTTGTAAGCTCGCAAACATTTGAACCCAGTTTTTGGGACACACTGTAATAATAAGTTTCCCTTGTTTTTATACTCTATTTGAAACATGCTGAATGTAAGATTAAACCGTAACTATACTTTCATCGGATGATCATGATCGAAGGCACGTTAGTTCTCATTTTTAATGTTTGTATTTTCCTCAGTTATGCCAATATCAGTCTGCTAGTTTTTAACGTGATTGACATTATACAACATTGAACATCTTAAAGAATAATTATCTTTTCGATGTGACCTGATTTGCGGTCATAACAATTAATGACCATTTAAAATAATGAGAAAAAAACCCCATCAACATTACAACATTTTAAAACGAGTAAAATAAAAATTGAACTCGCAAATTGATTTGTACTTTGCAGCCAGTTCATCCATGGACTTATCAGACAGTCTGATAAGTCCATGGTTGATCCTATTACAACGATATAAATAATAATACCAAATTCCAAAGATAATTACTGCTGCAGTTAGATTGTTTGTTGGCAATATCAAAAAGCCTAATTAGCGACGTTTCGGAATAATAAAACAGTTAGTTAACAAGGTATAGGAGCACATTAAAAAACCCACATGTCTTTGACCAACACCATAGAATTAAAATTAAAAAAATCCCCACCTCCGAATACCATCCCGCGGCCAATCCCACTGGAGTTATATGTTAACAATCATTTATAGTAATTTAGTAACTAGGACTTGCAATTTTGCAAATCACGTGACATTTAAACACTAGACATTAGGCATCCATTGATACATGTATATAATGCCGTAAAAACGAGTACACAAAAGCCTGTACTATTTCCCCATGGACTATTTAGTGTGCATTCAACCCGGGTCATTTAATGAATATTCAAATACGGCCGATATGTGGAGTTATTTCGACCGGGATTGGTCTGTAATGCCACCCACGGTACGCCCTGGTCCTACACCGTATCGCGAGCATTCAACCATCCATGCAGGCGCGAACCGCGGCATGTGAGCCAGGGGGCAAGAGTATGTCGTCCCGACAGTAAATTATCGTAAAAGGTTGCCCCAAATTTTCACCTCGTCACTCACCTCGTGAATTTCACGTAAGTGGGGGGTAGTGTCAAAAAATTTCGCACGGTCACAAAATTTCGACGGTCAACAATTTTGCACGGTCCCACAATTTCGCACGGTCGCAAAATTTCGCAGTAAAAAAGTCGCAAAATTTTGCAGTAAAAAAAAAACATCAAAAAATAATGCCCAATCCTTAGTCTTTTCGGCCTAGGTATTATTATTTTTTCTTATGAGATTTTAGCGTCCCGGTCTTACGATTTTAGCGTCCCGGTATTTGGAGCCAGGGGGGCAAGTTTCCCCCCCCTGCCCCCCCCCCCCCCCCCCCCCCGGTCGGTACGCCACTGCATCCATGGACATGATGCATCGGTTATTTTACCCCGGGATTCCCTTGCTGTCAACTCATGCTCATTCACCCATTTCTGACGCCCTGGTAAAACCATGTCGCAAGCATTCAACCCCAGTCGCACCCGTGCACGCCCTATCAGTCCTATTGCGAATGCGAAACGAATGCATTCACTTGAGTCATCCACACGTTTACCCGGATTCCCCCGCTGTCATCCCATGTTCATTCACCCATCCCATCAGTCCTAGCTCATCACGCCGCGAGCCGCATTCAACCAACCGTCGAGTTGGTAAATAGAAGTCGAGTTGGCGAAGCGTCGAGTGTGTTCGTACGTCGAGTTGGTCCACCGTCGAGTTGGTCAACCGTCGAGTACGTAACGGTCGACTTGACCGAACGTCGAGTTGACTCATATTCGGTGCAGAATGGTGCATGACAGTCGAGTAACTCAGTCAGTACCTTATTGTATTGATCAGCAGTAGCATCAACAGTGGTAGCAAGAGAAGTGGTAAGTTTACTCAACACGATGTCATCATTTAGCTTGGCAGAGTCGATGCTTCTATATTTCCGCGAAGTAATAGTAGTTTTAGGAACAGGAGGTTTACGGACACAAAAGAGGGCATGGTCTGATGTGAGATCGTAGACGCAAGTGTTTCCAACAAGGTTATCATTATCGCGAGATATTACAACATCGAGTGTATGGCCACAGCGATGAGTAGGTCCAGTAACAGATTGCTTGAGGCCAAGACCCTTCATGAGATCACAGAATTTTTGAGTACTCGGATCATCGTGAATATCAAGATGGAGATTCAGGTCGCCTACTACCACTAAGTCCCCTTTTGCAATGGCCAAATCCTGCATAAACTGGGAAAATTCTTCAAAGAACATTCCTGTGGTGAGGCGATTCTTAGTTGCTGTAGCATATTATTTATGTTGTTATCTACTGCTGACTTACCTAGACGATGTCATTTTTGAAATCTGTTATTCTGTATTAATAAATCCCTGAAATCTAACTTATCGAGATGATGTTATTTTTGAATCTGCGATTCTATGGTAACGTTTCTCTGAAATCTGACTTAACCCCCTGGGCACTACCGGCCTATCTTACAGTGGTTCTGATTGGTTTATTGCAAGATATACTCATTTGAATAGCCAATAAAAATGCAGCTTGTAAAATATTTCACTCCAATCTTTATCATGGATACAACTATATATTGTAAAAATGCATCTGATTGGTGCAATAAATGATGTATCTATCTTTCTGACCAATCGGCAGGTAGTTCTCAGGGTTAACGAGATGATATTATCTCAGATGCACATATTTCTAAAGATAATTATCTCAGTATCAGGAAAAATCACATGGTCACAACAAGCTTCCGTAATTTCAAAAATTGCAAATTTGCAAATGTAAAAATGTGCAAATGTAAACATTTGCCAAATGTAAATGTATAAAATGTAAAAGATTAAAAAGAATTAAAAAAATTAAAAAAAGTAAGCAACTAGTAAGAATGTCATTTTTGGGCTTTTACCCCAACGATGACATCTAGTACAATTCTGAACCATGATAGGCCATTCTTAAACAGCTAAGAGAGTTTAAGCAATCTTTAAGCAATTCCATTGCTTCTCAGAGAAATCGGTGACATTTAGATGAGACAATTGAACACGGGAAGGTGGGGCTTACGTTTTAACAGTGCCTCCGACATTCACAATGCGTGGTTTGCTCCATAACGCGCACTTCTGCAGTGCGTCTTTGGTGCCTTTCCTGCACTTATGCCGGCGCCGCGACTCTTACGCATGGTGTACTCATTGCATGGGATTGGATGAAATGATTGTGGGTTATTCGATCCTAGCAGGGGTAAAAGTTGTCAAATGTGGACAATAAAGTGTACTTATTTCTTTGATAAATGTCTAAAGTATGATTGTTTAAGAATGAGAATAAAGATATTGTTTTTAGACCGAACCCGTGTTATATTGTCTGACATAAATGCGTTCGGTAGTATTATTATTTGCGTAGAACAAATAGGCGTCGTTGTTCTATCAGAAAATATAACACGGGTAGGGTCTAAAAACAATACCTTTATTCTCTAATTAAAAATGACTTCAAAATTATCTGGAATGAGTTATAATAGCAAAAACATCAAGATATATAAATAATACCAGTCATAATATTTCAAGCCACTGTGACATGGGCTCATATATTAGGTGACTCATGGTTCCGGTCGGATCCATAACATACCTATAAAATGAACCACTCATGCCAAGAACTGAAATACCCACAAACCGCGAAACTTGAGAACCGCTCTAGTTAGTTTCTTCTTGGATCAGATGTTACAAGCATACATAATACGTTCATGAATGGGCCCTGGTACAAATCTCAGTACAATCACATGACGCGATGGAGCCCGAGTAATTCCTGCTGAACTACTACACTCTAGAAAATGCAAATAGATTTCATCAAAGAACATCATTGTCCGAGTTATTTTGCTATTGAAATCAAAAGGAACAAAAAATCTCCAGTTTAAACGTTCCATGAAAATTATCAATTGCTTTGTTCTGGTATTTTTTCATACTTTTTTATACATTTTAAATTATCGAATTTTTCTCTAATATACTGATTATTGTTAACGCTATTGTATTAACAAATCGCATAAATTGTATTCAGTTTGACCTACATGTAGGCCTAAGTTTTGGAAGAAATTATATTTTGATCATTTTTCAAAACATTAAAGGGCAACGATTGAGTTTTTGAATAAAAATACAGCCGCAACACCAATGTTATGTTATTGAATATGATATATAGCGATACAATACACCATTTCTAGTCCCTTCTTTTGATTGTCCCTGGATAAACTTACTCAGTAAATAAAGACACACCAGCATTTCCATAATATAGAGTTCATATATAGTATTTGTTTACATATTTATTAGTCTCTAAGTTGTCAATGTATTATTGCCACTCGTACAATACAGGAATCATAACAATAAGGTCAAAGGTTACAATTAATATGACCCCGATCATTCGATTTATCAGTACTTTATATTCACATTCTAAATTATGTACATAATTAAAGTTGACTTTGTCAAGATTTTCTTTTCTTCAAATATACAGTTAACTGGGCCATTATATATTTTTTCTTCAAGGCAGCCAATAATGACATTATAGGTTCAAGGCAGCCTTTTTTCCTCTGCAAAAATAAATCCATAATTTAGTTGAATAACATCAGCATCAATGGCCTGGCATAATGACTAGTTTTCCACCAAACAAACCTATGCATACTACTTAACGCTTTCCACGCGGCTATTATTTTTACCAAACACAAAACAGATTTTTCAGAAACATTTCATAATTTTCAAAGTCTATCTCAAAGATTACTGACCAAACACTAGGCATGTTTGTACTTATTTCAATGCATTTCTCATGGTGATTCCAAATATGGTAATGGAATACAGTAATTCTGACATTTTTGAAACATTTTGTGAGATTTTGGAATGTCGTCTGCAGGTGCCTGCCGCGTGGAAAGTGTTAAGGTCTTATAACAATTTGAGTTACAAACAATAATTACAAACCCAACTATTTTTTTTTATAAACCAATGAATGTAAGTAAAATGCACACAAAATTGATATGTTCACGATAAGTTTGAGAAATGTGATTATCTTGCATTTGAGAACATGGCGAGATCAGGAGGGTAAAACACTTTCCACGCAGCTATTGGTTATACCAAATACAAAACAAGTTTTTCAGAAACCTTTGCCTACTTTCAAAGTCTATCTCAAGAATTACTGAACCTATACTAGGCATGTTTGAACTTATTTCAATGCATTTCTCAAGGTGATTCAGAATATGGTGATGGAATTCAATACTTATGACATTTTTTGAAACATTTTGTGAACATTTTGGAAGTGTTGTCTGCAGACGCCTGCCGTGTGGAAAGTGTTAAGATATCACTAGATGGGGACTTCCTATATCTCAAAATAATTCATAGTCAACTGCTATAGTAGTCTTTATAGAAACATAGAAAACTGATGAATCATTATGGAGCACATACTATATCACTAGGATTTTATTAGAATGATTCTAAATACCTCTAAAGTCTTTACTGATATTATATTGACACTTTCCACACCACACGGCAATTGGTTTTACCAAATACAAAACAGTTTTTCCGAAACCTTTCCCAAATTTCAAAGTCTATCTCAAAGATTACTGAACCAATACTAGGCATGTTTGTACTTATTTGAATGCATTTCTCATGGGGATTTCAAATATGGTAATTAACTTCAATACTTTTGAAATTGTTGAAACATTTTGTGACATTTTGGAATGTCGTCTGCAGACGCCTGCCGCGTGGAAAGTGTTAAGAGAAACTAGAACTAATGACCTGCGAAGCATATATCAGGCAGCTAATAGACATCATTCGTAATTGGCGATTTCATGTCAAAGAGGGAGACATACTCGATGTCACGCCGATAAACATACAATCTCATACTTTTACTGCAATATAATGAACTGTGAACTTCTACATTTTCCTAGATTGTGTCGGTTACCAGCAAACATTTCATTTCAAACTAGTTGAATAGATAGTTTATACGTTAAAGTTTATTTCACAAATGTAATAAGGTCAAATATTGAACAGCTCAGAAGTATGAAGAATTTTTTTGATTAGTGCAAAGTTCACCACATTGAAAAACTACATCACTCTCGTCTCGGCTACATAACTATAGCCTCATTTTCGGAGCACTAATTGCTCTGAGCATGCTCAGTTGGATAGCACGGCCCTCTTTTGACTTAAGTGCGCCAATTACGAATAACGTCTATTGGGGAATTAAAAGCATGCAGGCAAGTATAGAAATAAGATTGATGGTTGACTTTACAGCACTTACATAGATGTATTAAGGGAAATAAGTTTGCAACACTTTATAGCTTGTCATACTACAACTTTTTTTTGTTAGATTTCTTATAAATACAATCAATTTGAGAGCTTTTTTTGCAACCTGAAGTAGTCCAGATAAACCTTGTGGGGCATATTCTGGGATAGGTTTGTATTGGTAACAATGATATGCTTATAATGAGCAGCATTATTTAAAGACAGCGATATACTGAACTTTACATGCTAAACTAAAATATTATGAAAACGCAAGTATTGAACCACTGTTCTCTCTAAGGGCATAATTGGTCCGTCAAGTTTTTTTTATTTTTAAAAAGATTGCTTTTGGGAAGAAATAAAAAAGGTTTTGAGAGTATGTTGTTGATTTGCAGGCACATAATTGCGCCTCAAAGAGTGCGATGCGACTACCGTGATGATTCCACACCACCAAAGAAATGTGTGCTAGCGCCCAACACTAGCCAGTGTTTTTAATTCAAGATAGACTCCACCTCTAACCATTAATTTAAATGCTCTTATCTTAATATGAAAGAAATTTGTGTTATTTGTGATTTGTAGACTATAAACTTATTATTTAACCAAAAAACCCTGGTAAATTCTGTAATAGTAAGATTTGACACAACTTTTCTCTTTTCACCTCTTCTAGAACAAATGCACCGAATATAGCTATCAGACAGCAATTTGGAGAGTGTACTAGTATTCGACGTCCCGTTGCGGTAAAAAATGAAGGTCAACCCCCCAAACATTGGTGTTCTTTTGATGGAAGACATCAGTATCTTCAAAGAATACAAGGATTTCAACAAACCAGTCGCTCGATAGCTGAAAAAATGAGACTTTAATTTGATCTCTTATGCATGTAAGTCAATGGCAATGGTGGTGTGGAACCTGTAGGAATCATGATACTGAATCATTTGGCTGAGATGGCTATGAAAGCAACATCTACCATCAACGTATCAAGTAAACTCTGTAATTGGTTTCACACTGAGGGTCTATATGGTGTGGAGATTTAAGCCTATCTATTTCAACAATGATGTATTCAATTTCAGTACAACACTTGGTTGTATAGGGGTGCTATAGTTTTTCATAGAGAGAGCAAAAGATTGAAAGAACATGTTATATAATTTGAATTAATGAAGTAGCTTTTGATTAGCCACAAACTTGGAATAATGGAATATGACTTGCTTTGGATTTTGTTGCAGTAGGGTCCATATTGCGGTCCATATTGGGTCCATTTTGGGGTCCATTTTGGGGTCCATTTAGAGGTTCATCTTGGTGTCCATTTTGGGGTAAATTTTGGTCATTTATCAAATTACACACACTCTTCCTCACTTACTGAACATGTCCAACGATTATATGCACATATCGAACACTCAAAATATATATACTGTATTATATGTATCAGACCTTAAATAATAAACATAGACTCAGTCATTTATACAACTTAAAATTTGGGAACTAAAATACACAAATTCATCCAATAGATAGATTTATAGGAATATGTAAAAGTTGTACACATTTAGGGGGCTTTCATTTTCTTCGGTAGAGGGGTCCCAAATGTACAGGGGGGAAGATAAAGAATTAATCAATACTGCTAAAATAGGGGCCAACATTTAATTAAGCCTTCAGAGACAAATACATATTTAGAACAACCCAGAATCTCATATACTCATTATTAGTGTAAAAAACCTCAAGGTGGTTTAAAATGAGGATTATCCTAGTGTAAGACTGCACAGAATTAACCTAGCACAAAATATTTTACTAGGGATTAAAGGATTATACAGCATTATTCCTTAATGGAGTCTCTTACACCAAGGATACACCTAAAATTATGTTTCCATAACATTTTTAGCTTTCATTTCCATTTTTGTAATTGCTCCCACAACATGACATCCATTCAATATACTGAAATAGCTCAATTACCACATTTTTTTAATGGAAATGAGAGCCTGGGGGTGCATAGCATAGTGTGTGCTAACAATATTGGTGTGATTCAATGGCAATGTGTGACATAATAAGACATTTCCACTCTGCTATAATTGATTACAATGTGTGGCATATCTCCATCTGACCTTTCAGCTGCAGCATGTATAAAGTTATACTTCCCTTGTACGCTCAAGGTTATGATTTCAGCTCTACAGACACTTTGTTTACAGTGGAAATATTGGCCATGTTTCATCGTAGTCAATTATGTACCAGTGTTGATGTCAAACAGACACTACATTGAATACCCTACCAATAACAAACTATCCTCATACAGTTTATACCAGAGGAATTCAACGATAGGGTAATTATAATCTTAGCCAGATAAACCACCAGACAAGGGGCAAGAGAAGTGATGACAGATATGTCTGGACAACTCTCATCTTCACACTTAAAAATAGGTAGTTAAAATGAAAACAAAGACAGCTAATGTTTACATTATGACAGGTAATTAATGTTTACATTATGCCAGACCAGCCCCAGACCATGTTCAGAATTCATGTCTGTCTTAGTTATGTCATGTATTATGTGCTGTATAAGCTAACTGTCACTGCAGACAAGAACTAGACCTATCATTTGGGGGGGGGGGGGTGTCCTTGCTGACAGGTATGTCACAATATTAGAGTTATGGTGTTTAGAAATCATAACAAGTAATGACAGAGTGGAGTCTTAAAGCTACACAGTGGGACTATTGGCCATGTACCGCATACAAGTAAAATGTTCCATTCGTGTCCGTTACATGTATAACCTATGGACAATCTGCTCTAAAGGTGTTCAAGGGCTAAGCGCCAGAAGGTTGTAACTCAATTTTTTGGTAAATTAAGATTTTGGTACAAAAATAATCCCTATAACCTAGATTTTCAGAACCATAAAGAGGCAACACATAAATGCTCTTAATTTGACTTAAATTAAGGAAATAAGTTGGGTGCTACAGTGTATTGTAATATTGTAATGACTCCATAAATATTTGGAAGTTGATTATCTCAAATTGGCATTTTTTTTGAATTAAGGTCTTTTGGCACTCAACCCTCATGTATAAAGCAACGTTTCCTATAGTTTGAACAGTTTCAAATTGGATATGCCTAGTTACAGCAGCGAATGAATATTATAGAAGGACGCGGGCACGATGAAGGCAACAAGCGCACTGTGCATCATAGGCGTGGCGCGTGCCGTGTGTGCAGCCAAAACCGTGTGCGTGTTGCCATAATCATGCTCGTACATTTGGATTACTTTTGCACACGTAGAGATAAAAAACATACCAGGTTTTGACAGAAAAGCGACGCTATGGCCCATAGCTCCATGAACTTCCAAAACCAAATGTGTGCCATATTTCCTGTAGCTCCCTAAAGTGCATTTTGCGTATTGGGTTTCACATATTACATACAGGTAGTGAAGCATACATTGCTCTCTAATGTGCTGAATATCAACAAAAAAAATGCATCCCAAAATAGGTCTACTGCGATAGTTCTACTGCGAAACAACTTTCTTGACACTTTCCATTCAACTATTAGTTTTACCAAAAAAACAGATTTGTCATAAACCTTTCCCAATTTTCAAAGTCTATCTCAAGGATTACTGAATCAATACGAGGCATGTTTGCACTTATGTCAATGCATTTCTCATGGGGATTCCAAATATGGTAATGACATTGAATAATTTGAATAATTTTGACATTTTATGACATTTTTAAATGTCGTCTGCAGACGCCTGCTGCGTTAAGTCTGGTGCAAATTTGTAAAAATTCTTAAAGTCGTCACCAAATATAAATTGCATCCCACAAAATGAAACGGCACACCAATTATCAAAAAAGATATGAAATTTTGCACCTCGCATGAAAAATACACAACTTTATAACACACAGGACTTTAAATTTCATAACATATACATCAATAACTGCTTCTTTAATTACTATGAATACAACTTATCTGACCAAACAAAAACATTTACTGTTTTAAAAATGAAATAACAATATAAGCACTTACACAGAGTGTGAACATTAATGTTATGGTGTTTCTGTGCCACAAAGGTGGGTCTTTGGGTGACTATACATATTACATCATTTTATGTCAGTAACCCCCTCCCCTCCCCCTGATTTGATTTGAACTTGATGATCAATAACCCAATTGGATCATCAAGCTCAATTTACTGAATTTAATTTGGTCTCTCCATAGGCAACATTGGCCCCAGATGCAAGGGTGGGGTGGTACTCATTTGTAACGCGATCAAGAGGAATGAGTCGGATGTCGGGGAATCCCAAATTGAGATATGGCCAATTCAAAATGGCGGCTTACATAAGTTTTGATGGAAATTCATGTATACAATTTGACATAACTTTGGAACAAAACGTCGTATCGACATGGGGTTTTCAGTTTCTGAAAGCTCTAGGTGTCTTCTTTAAAACTGTATTAAAAACTCATTTTCGACCAGGGTCGACATCCGACTCATTCCTCTTGATCGCGTCACATTTATTGTGTGTAGGGATGTGCTACCAGCAAAATACACATGCCCAGGACCTGAACAGCTATCCTTTCTGAAGAGAAACTGACCAATATGTCTTGTTATTAAGAGAGTACAGAGAGACAATTTGCTCACATTTTAGAGGATATGAAAAGCTATATTGAAACATCTTTGAATATAGTGAACAATTTAGGGCAATAGAGTGAACAATTTAGGGCAATAGAGACCGATTGATTTAACAGAAGTGTAGTCTTTAAACATTGATTAATCTGCTAAGAAAAGGACATAACTTGCGACATAATGCCATAGATTATTGGTCATTCAATTTGGTCGTTTTGCTGGATCCCTAGTTCCAAATTGGGGAGAAATATTTGGTTTTTATCTCTCCGCATGCAAAAGTAATCCAAGCGTATGTGCATAATAATGGTCGCACGCACACGATTTTGGCCACACGCTTGCATGCATGTGATGCACAGTGCACTTGTTGCCTTCACGTGCGCTCGCATCTTTCTGTATTAATTCGCTGCTGTGAGGAGGCTTCGCCAATTTGGAAGATGACCAAACTATAGTATGGTGTCAATTTAAACTATAGGAGTGCGCGGACATACGGGCATTTGAGTTATTTTTAGCAAATTTGCTTGGCAACCAGTGTTTCAAAAGCAAAACATTCCATGCACGCACTCAACGCTGAGCGTTACGCACTTTAATCGCAGTAGGCGCAATGTGCGGTTGCCTTAATTGATTGATCTGCGCAAGTTGTTGTTTGTTTTTGATTTCACCGCATTTGATTGTTTTCACCGACATGACGTAGGTCCGCCCCAACCTATACTCTATGTTTCCTAAAGTTAGGAGGTGACACATCAACACATATTCTACTTATTGGATCAGAATATCATGCGCGTAACTCCAATACATAGTGTTTGCATCCACGCGATCAAAGAAGAATGTCAGTCAAGGTGCACAAAGTGCTGCACCTATGACATCATTGAGTACTGAAACCAGCTCCTAACTTTAGGTGGCACATATACACTACAACTTATAAACTTTTAGTTTTAAACAGTAGCGTGGACTATTGGGTGTACTTTTTAAGTTCCTCCACACTGTGTCAAGTGCCTTTCGGAAGTCCAAGAAAGCAAAATGTGTAGGCTTACCATCGTCACGTCTGCTCGCCACTATATTTTTCAAGGTAAAAAGGTATATTTATTGGCTTTCCTGGACTTTGGAAAGGCATTTGACACAGTGGAGGAACTTAAAAATACACCCTGTCCAAAACTACATTAACTACAACTATTAAGTTGTAGTGATAGTCGCTGTCATAATGCCTGATCAAACTAGCCTGTGACGTGGCTGCATTTCAGTGTGTGCTTCGAATGAATGCCGTTATGCATGAACAATTACTTCCCAGTTCGCCAAGCATATGGTTGCCTTTTTGAAATGTTGTCCAAAGCATTATGACACTGACTTAGTATAGTATTATAAAACATGTACAGGTGACATTATAAGTTTGAAAATGCCTACATCCAATTTGATGAGGACTATTTTGACATATCAATGTACCCTCTTAAGAAACCCTGTTGTATTTGCAAACAAACAAAAAATGAGTTGATTTTATTTAAAAAATGATTTTTGTAAAAATACTGATAAAATGAACAAATGATACAAAAGTGGTTAAATAAAAAGCACTGAATGTTTGCTGTTGGTGAGCTGCTGTTAAAATGTGTCAATAGTAATGGCCTCATTGATTAGATACACTCCCCGGCGTATCATAACAATCGAGTTACACATGGCTGCATTTGTGTTATACTTCTTTCCAGTATTCCACAGATTTTAACAATGGCCAAGGTTAGTATATTACCATAAAGTCAATTGGCATTTAGAAAAAAAGTGCGCTTTAGATCCTAGCCAAGAATCAAAGTCTCCAGCTGTAGGCTTGCAATACCTGGTCGCTATCGGTCATAGTCGCTATTATCACACCTCATAAATATTCATGAACTACTACTCATGGCAATTCAGTGGCTAATTCCTTTGACTATTTCCCTACAACCTCATCCCCAGAGTCACAGTGAGGTGTAATAAAACAAATACTATATGGGGCAGGCAATAGGGCACACTATTTTCCCTCGGTACTGGCTACGGGCCTATCACCCCTCACCCTTCGGGTTCGGGGTGATAGGGGTGATAGGCCCGTGGGTTCGGGGTGATAGGCCCGTAGCCAGTCCCTCGGGAAAATAGTGTGCTCTATTTCTCCTCTACCATGTAGTATTTGTATACTATTGGCGCTAGTCGGGACTACGAACCTCACAATAGTCGACTATCTCGAGAAAAAAAACCTGTCCACCAGGATTTCAGTTCACAATAACCAAATATGAGGGTACAAAATAGGGATTAGAGATAATGTCACCACGCAAAGACATTAGTGAAATGCATTGTGTAAGGTATCTTGTTCTTATTCGTGTCATACTCCTTTGTTTTTATGCATTTATAACAACTAACTTTTAGCATTGAAATATTGTCACAATTTGACCTCTAATATCGGCGACTATTAGGTGGCGATTGACTAGTCGACTAAGAAGTAACCTCTGGTCCTGCAACCCTATCAAATAGTTAAAATGAGACCTTTTATTTAAATGTGTGATTGACATATGTGACGTGTTCTACCAAAACCAGACGGAATTGGGCAGAGCTCCAAACTGAGAAGAAGCCCAAAACATAATTGGGGGTGATTTTGGGGTGAATTTGAGTTTCTGGTAAATAATTAATCTTCAGAGAGTTATTAACAATATTGTGAAAGATTCAGATTAAAAAAATCATCCTAAATGTATGTTTCAGTGATTTAAAAAAGCATAGTTCTAGTAAAAAGCCTTGTTCTAGTAACTTTAAAGGGCGATATCTCAGTTTGGAGTTTTCATACAGACCGTAAAAGACGAACTTGAAAATGATGTAACTCCGCTTTGGGAAGTTTGATTAAAAAACAGAGAGGTAAAGCTGAAGATCTCTACTTTAATAATCAATTACTAACTCAATTTTGATATCTTGCCTAATTGTGTCTGGTTTCGGTAGAACACGTCACATATGCGTGGGAGGGACTTAAGCTCAATTCATCCAAACAACGTAATACATGATGGGCTTAGAGATACATTTCCTTACAAATTCACAACATTTCAGACAATTCTCATGAATTTAATCAACATTTGATTATCATCCGTATCTTCAACATTAATACTAATATTCAAATAGACTTTTTTCTAATAAGACGGATATATTAATCCTCTCCAGATTTTTTTGTTTACATGTTATTAACAAGATTCCATGAATACATTTAAATGGTGGATAAAACACAATAAAACAGATCATTTTGGAACATAATTAAAAAAGATAAATGAGCTTTTATATAGGGTTCTTATACAAGTCAAATGTTACCACAACGCTAACAGAGATATAAGGCATTGCAAAAACATAATAAAAAACAGAAATCAACACCATTTTGCAATTTGAAGAAAAAACAAGTGAGCTTTTAACTTTTAACTCGCGTATAAGGTTACGGGTATGTAATGCTCTAATGGGTCACCAAAATGCCCTAAACATGGGGGGGGGGGGGGGGGGTGATTTGCGCTGGGATACCCTAATCATTGGTTACAAATCATTAAAATATCCCAATATAAGTCCCAAATTGCAACAAAGAAAGGGGCAAATCAGCCATTTGTTGAGGTAAAAACACCCCTAAGAGTGAATCGGGATTTCAAACCTCGAGCGGTAAACCCCCGTCACGGAATATGTTAGTTGCCATAGCAACGCTTAAACCTGTTTCAACATTGTGACAACTCAAAGTGAAGGAAATGATATAGTCTCAAGGGCATATTTTACATGCACAATCATTAGTCTATTTTACTACTAGGATGATTGATCAATATTTGGTTGAAAATTGGAATTGGAATTTCTTAATATTTCATGGCAAAATGAGCGAGATTGAGAGAGAGCATGTACCATTTCTAGGCAAATATATGTTAAAGATAATTAAACCCAAACATTGATTGCGTTTTTGCCTTCCATACCTTGAGTGTAAATAATAACTTACTATGTAATGACCTGATGACACTCCAGAAAAATGGGAGATTTGATTTGAGTCCGACAATGACTTGAAAACACAATTGAGAAAGACCTGACTTGACTTGAGTTGCATATAACTTGGTGAATTGGTCACAATATTTGGTATGGGGTTAACACAGTCAATTGCATTCAAATCCAGCTTAAACAAGTATATTCCATTTAAATCCAATTTAAACTAACATGCTGAATACTGAAGTCTATTGAAACTATTTCCTTGGATAAATTGTAATTTAAACTGAGAAGAAAGAAGTTCTAATGCGCGTGCTTAAAAAAAGAAAGATCTTTAATGAAGAGTTTGTGTTAGTGGGGAAAAGTGCTTCCTTTCCTTCCCTTCCCTTCTCTGGGATTGACGCTTATGTTATAGACCTATGCTAACTACAGTTGATTCATTTGCTGAATACAGCCTATATCTGTGTCCTTGAATCGAACATCTATGCATGCAAATATCAACGAAGCAAGAAATTAGTCACTTACAATACATCAAAAATTGTCTTAAAAGATGAACGAGTAGTTTTGAAGAATACCATTGTTTTTTTTGGTCATGTTTCAGAAGTGAAATAAAGAGAGAATCATGTTTCACATATCTGTTATGATAATGATTGAGGTGGTTTGGCATCAGCTACCATGCAAAAATGTGGGCTTGTACGGCTTCCGCTGTATGTTTTATCCACTTATGTGCTCCATGACATCATCTTGTACTACATAACACTGTAAAAGTGGTAATTTTCGCGCGATTAATCGTTCACGCTTTGCCGACTTTCAGCCATCTTGCTTGTTTTTATATTAGCAAATTTGAAAGTATATTACATAAGACTTCTACACAAAATAAATATGTTCCCATGTTTTTATTTTTCGCATTTAAGCTGCTTGGAGCTCGAAAAGCTGATTATAATTATAATTATAATTATTATTATCATTAAAGCGTGAAAATTAATGTAGCGTGAAAATTTCCACTTTGACAGTATCTTCTTATGTGCCCCATGACATCATCTTGAACTACAGAGACTAACTGTAAGCTGTATATCAAGTGCGGATTAAGCTTGAACGTATTCTCTTTAGGGTGTTAACACTTTCCATGCGGCTATTTGTTTACCATCATATTTTCAGAAACCGTTTCCAACTTTCAAGGTCCATCTCAAGGATTACTGCTCCAAGACTAGGCATGTTTGTACTTATTTTTATGCATTTCTCACGGTGATTCCAAATATGGTAATGAAATTCAATAATTTTGATATTTTTGAAACATTTTGTGAAATTTTGGAATGTCGTCTGCAGACGCCTGCCGCGTGGAAAGTGTTAATATTGTCTGCTTGTCATCACACTTGCCATAGCAACAGATGGTTGGTACTGTCTTCTTTGCCGGCCGATTCATTGGGTGTGCTAGCGCTGAAATCTTCATAACCATCCCCTCCACTAATCACCATCATGGTAGACTGCAACGCAGCTGGCATAGATTGTCTTCTCTGCTCAAGATTCAATCCCTTTATAGGCGGCGGCGGGGCTTGCTGCTCACTATGTTTCCTATGCCGCGTCACCTCGCCGCCGATTTTAATGTTGGGGACGGTAGGCACATCGACAAATGTTAAGAATCGCACGTGTCCAGTATGGCCTTGACCGGAACCATTTACAGAGGGTGTGTCCGCTACGGACGAGGTACTTGAGGTGACTTTTGGGATGGGTAAGGTCAAGACGACTCCTGCACTGGTTCCAACCCACAGGAGATCTTTACAGATGAGAAGGGCGGTTATTCTGAGACAGGCGGCTTTGTGTTGACGGATGATCGCATCAGAACCTGAATGAGGGAAATACAAATACATGCTTTTTAACAATTGTTGACCAAAAAAGGTTAAAAGTTGCATTTTTGAGGTTAAAAAATCAATTTGTTGCCAATTTTGGGTCAACATTTAAAAAACTAAACATTTTTATGAACAATTTAAAACCAATCCTAGGGAAGTGTCTTAAGATGATTTGGGTGCAATTTTGGCATTTTTATCCAAACTGATTTTTGTTACGTTGTCCGAAAAAATTGAGCCAAAAATGCGATATTTTGGTAAAAATATTTAAAAATCAGCATTTTTAGTGACATTTGATACAAAAACAGGTTTCTCTGCCTCATTTACATTCCAAAAATGTATACTTTTATGTGTATCACATTAATAAATTAAAAGTTAGAGCGCTTCATAAATTCCATATTATTAGGGTTAACACCACCCTTAAAAGGAGTATTCAGTGTAATTAACAAAAGGCTTTCACAACCGGGAATCCAAAAAAAGTAAAAGGTTTAAATGAGTAATAAGTTGTCATTTACTTGCTGTAGCTTTCTTCAGAAATAACATTATCAGGATTTGTATAAGTAACGACAAGCAGGAGCTTCTATGCTCTGCTGATCATGCACTACTACCACTTGATTGGTCCACTGATATTGGCACTGATTAGCCGACTGATATGTCCCTCTGATTGGACAATGGATCTGTGCTCTGATTGGTTGATGAAATGGAAATCTGATTGGCTGATTGAACAGTGCTCTGGTCGGATAAGAGACCTTCACACATAGCAGCTGACAGTTGCCTCATATTTCTTTATAAACAAAGTAGCCCAAGAAGAGGAAGTAGCACCATGCTTTGAACTAAAAAGTGTTAAAATCATTTTTTTACGTTTTTGGAACTTTTTGGTCAAAATTTCAAAAAAATATTGGATGAGGTTAAAAATTTAAAAAATTGTCCCTTCATTAGTGTCTTTACATCATCATCAAGCGATTTAGGCATATTTTACTCAAAATTATTTTTGTTAGCTTTGTCGAAAAAATTTGTCAAAAATGTGAATTTTGTGATTTTCTCAAAAAATCAACATTTTTGGTGAAAATTAACGCCAAATTTTAATTATCTGATCAATTTCCTTTCCAAAAATGTATACTTTTATATGCATTTGATTAATTGTTCAATAATTAATTACAGCACTCACAAAATAATAAAAAATAAAATCAAAAACTTCCTTGAGTTCCCCCTTAATTGGTTATAAATTATTATCACTTATACGGAGCAAAAACTGGGAAACAAGTTCAATTGTTGTTTTTTCAATAAGCAAAAACACGACACATTTTGTTCTGATATGACCTAACCTAGCCTCCACCTGATATGAAACCCTGTTTAGGCAAATACAAATAAATTGTTTGATTAGGGGTTCAATAAGGTTTCGGAGTTGTTTATCTTGAATCGACAACGGTAAGACGGGTTTATTTTGCGAGGGCAGCTTTAGCTGCCTGAGCAAAATAAACCCGTCTTACCGTTGTCGATTCAAGATAAATAACGACGAAGACCTTGTTGAACCCCGTTCAACAACGACCAGACATATTTACATCATTCAAATGTGAATATCGTTTTGGATAATTAATGAAAACAAGTACAAAACTTGTTTTAATAGGCTTAATTTGACATACAAAAATAGCTGCTCTTTAAAAATCGAGAAAAAAAAGTTTACGTTTATTATAATTAGGCCCTTATTTGGACATCGTCCGTTCCCCGTAAATGGGCGATCGAACTTCAGAATGGGCTGGGTTACAAAAGGTAAACATGAGAGAAGACAAATTATTTCGCAAGTAATTGTGAAATTAAAAATATTTTGTAAATAGCATTTTATTCACACACCACCTTTAACATTCAGAGAAAAATTAAATCAAGAATGTGTTTAATTTACACAACACATTTTGATACATGTTTATAGAATATTTGTATAAAATCAAAACACACCCCTCCGTTTCAATAGTGATACGGTCCTGGAGATCAAAGCGAACACATTTCGCCGCGATGATGCAAAATTGGCGATTCTCTTGTGCTCAGGTAGCGACGGTTCGGCTAAAATTGTGGCTTTAGAAGTGAACCTTTACATATGGTCCTCGGCAAGAATATTTTCCTCAGGGGTATAGCTACATTTCGGTATATAAAGCTATTTGCTAACTTTAAGGATTGCATGGCGAAATGCATTTATACGCCGAAAAAATGAACACATTTTTGCGAACATTTTTTGTTTGTTTACAATTTTGCGGTTTCCAAATAAGGTTCGCTATCCTAGTAATTTGCATATGAACAGTGGGTTTATCTCAAATCAACAACGCTTTGTTACTGTACTTAAGGTATGGGGGAGTTGTTGAATGGTCTATAAACCACTTTCAAAAGTTGGGCCGATTGTTCGGTCAGGATTTTTTTCTTCTTTTTCCCCTTGCCCTTTTTTTCTGGTACCCAAAAGTAAAATGAGATGTACATCTGGTGAAAAAGAAGGAAAAAAATCTGTAATATTTTGATGAGTATTTTTATTTTCTAAATACTAATCTACTAAAAAGAATTAAAGGAATTAATTTGTGATGCATTTTTTGAAATTCTAGAAAAAAAAGAAGAGATAAAAAATGAAAAGAAAAAAAAGATTTTGGGTCGGAAGGATTTCGATGGTCGGGCGGACGAGGACAATCAAAACAATTTATCTTGTTGCCATATTTACCTGCTAGCATTTTATGTACTGTCTGAGTGACATCAATGTCGCATAGACTCTCATACGTTGTGGCGTGATACATCTTGACAACGGCACTACTTTGTAGAGATATCCATACGCCCCAACCACAGCTCACTATACAGTACACAGCACGCTGTGTATCATTGCACACTGGAAATTGACGCTATGAGGAGAACGAGACAAAATAGAACAAAAGTTTCAGTAAAGCATTATCAGTGATCAAGAATAGTGCAAACAATCAATTAATTATTTCAATTTCTTAGTCAAAGTCAATTTCTTATTTAAAGGTGTATGTTCCGATCACTTTTTTCACATCAAGATATTTTGATATCAGAAGAATCCACATATTTTTCTCATTATGTCTGTAAAATCTATTTGTTTACTATAAACAAAACAGATATTTCAAAAGCCTTTCCCAACTTTCAAAGTCTATCTCAAGATATACTGAACCAATCAATACTAGGCATGTTTGTACTTTATTTTAATGCATTTCTCATGGTGATTCCAAATATGGAAATGAAATTCAATAATTTAGATTTTTTTTGGAAACATTTTGGAACTGTCGTCTGCAGATGACTGCCGCGTGTGTTAAGACAGCCATTACATTGCACTGTTTATTTTTTTATTTTAAAAATGTCAGTGCCCGTGAGGATCTTTATTTACAAGCTCTCAACATAAAAAGACAATATACAGGGTGAATAAAAAAACCAGTGTGCACGATTTGAAACGACCATTTGACCTTGATGCATGCATTGAACCATAAAATGTTTGAGGTTTGTAGAAAGCATTGTTAATCTAGCTTATCCTCCCAAAAAATGAAAGTAATCGACTGCAAAATAAGCAAACTGCGGCACGTTTTGAAAACTGTCCGCGTGTTTTTCGCCATTTCTATGGGATTGACACAGTTAAGACATGAATATTACTGCAGCATGATGAAATAGAGCACCGTTGCGGCGCAGGGATATCATTTTCGGCTCTGACAAGTTCCTCCACTTCTTGAAGATTAACTGGTGATGCAGCATCACCAGTCACTGATGCAGGTATTCAGATTTGTCATTTCATTTGACACTTTGGTATCAGAAGATTAACTGCTTAAAGAATTAATATTTCGAAACATTTTGATAATTTATGTGATAATAATAACCATTTTAGCAAAACCAATTTACTGTGTGTAAATCCCATCGGAATGGCGAAAAACGCAGTGAGCTTACAAAACTTATCACAGTTTGCTTATTTATCAGTCGATTACTTTCACCTTTTGGGAGGACAAACTAGATTAATAACGCATGATACAGATAACAAAATGCCATGGTTCAATGCACGCATCAAGGTCAAATGGCCGTTTCAAATTGTGCACAATGTTTTTTGATTCACCTGTACATACACAAGAAACACACATCAATCGGTATATCATAATGACAAAGTTTCTTGAAGTCTTACCTCCACATTGAGAGTGATTGGATCCACTATGATGATATTGTTCTGACATCCACACCATATCTTACCACACACAACCACCATTTTATTAATAGGTGTGGTACTACTGCCTAGTGTTACTGTAATTGGATTGTTGATGTCCCATGTATGACCTGTATGGGAGAGACAAGTGTAAGTCAGATTTATAGACTGGGCATATTTTGTTAAACAAGCCTTCAGATGATCTTATAGGTCGCCCCCGGTGCCCCTGTCTTCCGGGTATTTTTTACATCCGGGTCATTTGCCATCATTGACAACAAACAAAATAAACAAAAACCGTTACTAGTGACCGTGTGAGGTTGTGTAAGCGACTGGTGTTTGTGACCCGTCACATCAAAATGGACACGTTGGAGGCCTGAGTCAAATCTGAGTTATTGTTATGACTTGAAAGAGCGCATTTTAAGCTTTGAAATGACACCATGCTGGAGGTAATCAGACTTAGTAACCACAAGATATGATTTGAAGAAGCATTTTTCCCTATTATTTTCTCTATATTTCACCAAATATATTGGCCTCTATCTCAAAACTGTGTTTGCCGACAGCATGTCCTTTTTGACGCGATTGGTCACATTATTAGTAGCAACATTTCCAAACTTTGCAAAATGTTTCACACAATTTTCGGACTTTCAGTGTAAAAAAAATCTGGTGAAAACTTGCACTGTGTGTAAATATGATAACATGAGTATTGCAGAGGAATCCAATGGGCAAATATTCTGTTCGATGTAACCACATCAAGGAGGTACAAAAAGGGCTATTTTTGGCCGTTTTCGTGATGGTGCAATCTGAAATTTGTTTGACTTGTTGTTTGTTGTCAACGGCATATGACATCATTCCGGGACGACCTATATGAACATAATCTGATTTAGGGGTGTCTGATTTAGGGGTGACAGAGGCATACTGAATGACGTTTACCGGTAAGCAGGGATGTGCCATTAACAAGTTGAAAATAGATCAAAACAAATTATGTTAAAAAATTAAAAGATAACATGTGCACAATTGGTTTGTCCACAGTAGCCTTCTCATCTTAGTCTATTTGACTAAAAGATTCTGAACAGGAATCAAAGACACGAAAAATTAATAAGTAATAAGCAAAAAATAGGAGTTGGTAAAGATTGCAATGTCCTACCAGGTAATGTATGACTTCTTTGAGAGAAACTTTGGAGGCATTTGTGGACAAGTCAATTTTGCACATGATATCTTAACTACCATATTTCATAAACAAAAATAATCCAGATATTAGATTGTTTTTGCCCATTAATACTGCTTTGATAAAATGCAAAGACATTTCTAAACAATTAGTAAATAGAAGAAAATGGCCGTCTGACATGAGTTAACTTTGTTTGGAACCACCCTGTATAATATGATTAGTTGGCTGTCCTGGTAACTAACCTGCTTCCCTCCTATACACAGTCAAGTCTCCATTGGCTAACGACACAAACACTTTATTATCAAAATATAATATACATTGCACAGCTGCTGGGTGACGGATCTTGGTTCGACTCTTACGTGTGCGGATGTTATCCATACACTGGTATATATGGATGCTGTAAAAAAACAAGAGTGAAGAGTTTTTAAATAATTATATAAACACTATCAGGATGTAGGTGCCTGAAAAATAAAGGACTGTTCAGAAGGTGTTTGGTATCAAACTATTTCTATAAGTTTTCTCTATCCGAACATGTTTTCAGTTTGATACTGTGAATTAAAATAGATTTACTAAGCTTTAAGAAGGTATCAAAAGCTTTGGGACACCCTGTACAGTACTATACAGAAACAGATCTCATAAAATCAAAAGTTAATTTCTAAAATCCTTTATATAAAATATTTTACAATAGAAATCCATCGCTCAAATGCTGTCCCAATTAAGTGTATTGAGATTTGACCAGTTGGTTATGTACCTATAACATACAGGGTGAGTAAAAAAAAAGTGTACTCAATTTTCTGATTTTTTATCTTAAAATCTTTGCAAAAAATATGTAGCATTTTTATTGAGGCAGACAGGTTATCCCATTAATGAGCTTTCTAAAGAATTTTTGTTGGTTGAAATTGGTTATGGTAAACATATTTTATGGTCATTTGCGTAAAAGTCACCATTTTATAAACCGAACAAGATTTGCGATATTTTCTCTTATAAGATCTATGAATTCCACTATTGAAAACGATCCACATTGTAGTCTGAGCTGAGTCCGACTATCACAAAAGCCAAATTGGTTATTGTTGTTGCTAAATTTGTGTAATAATGACTTTGTTTTGTCATTACTTCGCATTCAATGTTTGAACAAATAACTGAGGATGTTGTATTTAGCTTTATTAGTTAGCTATTGTGTACCATACATGATCTACTTGTTCATTAATATCAAGCATTATTGAGTAAAAATATTCAATATTGTGTTTAGTTTCAAAATGCATTAACTTTACAAATATAGTAATATCTGGTAAACGGTAGCATGGAATGTCATGATTCTTTTTGCTGATGATAGTGAATAAATACATTTATTGACTCACCCTAAACGCTTTGTCAAAGGGTCATGAATATAGATATATAGAACACTAACGCACTACCTAATAGTATGACCGTTACCAATAACTACTGAGCACCTAATATAACATAAAACATCATTGATAATATAAACCCTTATTTGCCAGACTGGGAAAGGAGGGTGCTGAAGCGATTGGTTGGGGCACAGGTGCGGATAGTGCCAAAACCAGAGCCCAAATCTCATTCCCGAAACCTGCCAAACGTGGGAAGTGAGAAGGACTGCAACCCCTGAACACGGCTGTTTGACTGTCCGATTTATAATTAAAATTATGGAATACAAACAGATTACATAGTGGCCCAGTTATTGTTTTACCTGATTTAGGTAGCGCTAATGAATACGAGTATACGGTGAAAATGTCACGAAAATTGTAGGAGCCATTTTTAAATTATCGGCATTTTCTACTTTACACACATTTTACATGTAACTCTATGGGAAATGTAGCCGATGAGGGCGCTATTGTAGTAAATAATAATATTCAAAGCTCTATTTCTCAGAAATGGCACCTACAAATGCTCTGAAACTTCTACAAAAGATGGCCAGTATATTCAGGTACTTGAATAAGTTAAAACCAGAACCGGGCCAGCAAGTTACGGTGTTCTCAGAATAAATCGGACAAATTATGTGGGATCAAACAGCCGTGTGAAGCTGACCCAGTCGCCCAGCCTCCTCCTTTCCAATAGACAGGGTGGACCTGTGGGTGGGAACTTTTAGCAGCAGCCGTACTGCTGTTGATCTTTTCTTAGGTGGCATTTCTGGATGTTTAACCTAACTATAATCTTATGAAATAACCGCATAACAATAGACCTGAGCGTATCGATACTTGGATATCTGCGCCGGACGGCTCCAAGTAGCTGCTAGTGATGGGCGGTATCCATGCGCATTAGGCCTTCGACAATAATCAACTTAAACTATTAACTACCACTATTGCCACATACATCGGTTGCTTTCATATTCTGATAAAGAATATCTTTAATTATTATTTTACTTTGAGTACACATTTTTTGACTCACCCTGTATGACTATAATTTAATCAGTTCCAAATTGAGAATTATTCGTTCTTTATCTCTCCGCACGCAAAAGTAATCCAAGCCTACTCGCGCGATTATGTCCATACGCAGGCGTTTTTTGTCGCACGCCCGTGTCACACATAATGATGCAAAGTGGACTAGTTTAATCTGCCTTCATGTGCGCCCGTGTCCTTCTGTATACATTTGCAGCTGTAAGGTGGCTATGCCAATTTGGAACTGATCAAACTTCACTCGTCCAAAGAAGTTCCTTGCCACTTAGTAAAGTCCAAATATTTCAAATTAATATTTAATAGAATATATATAATTGTATATCAAAATAAGCAGGAAGTAATCCTCTAACAGCTTTTAAGCTGTTAAAACATGTTAAACATGTTTTAATTCCATGTTAAAACATGGAATTTAGACATGATCACTCATGCATGGCAGATCCCATTCACTTGACAATGGCAAGGTCTGTGGAAGAAGATTGCAAAAAATTGGATAATCCCTCCATTCAAATGTTAATGTGAATGATTGAATACAATATGAACTTTACCATTGCTTAATGAATGTGCTCAGCCATGCATGAATGCGTACATCTTAATTTCATACAGACATGATAGAGAATTATTGTCTGCTTATTTTGACATGCAATTGTTTAATTTATATTAAATATTTATGTGAAATATTTGAACTTCAATATTTGAACTTCAATGAGTGGCAAGGAACTTCTTTGGACGAGTGTATATACTTAGATCAGGTATTCGGAAACTTAGCTGACAACCAGTGTGAATACATTATACCGGTGGTTCAAAACAAAGTTGACCCAAGTTCAAAGTAATTTTTTCAACCACATTTATAGTTTCAGAGAATTTGTGTTAATCAGCAGTAAGTTTTGAAATTATCATGAAAAAATGACTTGTTAGCTTGTTTGGTTCTTCAGAAATGGTTCATTACAGAAAGCATGCACAAAACTGACTTGTCCACGGGAGGGTAATTTAGTTGTTGCCTTCAACAAAACAGCATGCTCTAGATTCAGAATTGAAAAGCCCGCACTGACAAAGTATCCCAATCTCTATATGCTTATGTGCCATTCACATTCAACAAAGAAACGTAGGTATGTTAAGTAGGTAATGTCAAGCACCAGACAGATGTTTTAGATGTCTCCTGTTTTTCTTTTTCTCCTTTTTTCACAATTTGTGACCAATCATGTGTAAGTCCACTTTGTGCATTCTATCTCTACTAAAGGACGCTCCCGTGGACAAGGCTGTTTTGTACATGCTTTCTGTAATGAACCATAATTCTCTGAAACTATAAATGTGGTTGAAAAGTTACCTTGAACTTCGGTCAACTTTTTTTTGAACCACCCAGTATAATAAATTCAATATCCAAACTGCTACATCTGATTCTATAGAACATCTACTTTGTAGACCTGATACTCACCATCCATCTTCTGTACCAAGCCACATTGTGGGTTGTAATGCTTCAATTTCATCTTTTTCTAAATCTCCAGATGAAAAACCACCGGAAGTCCGCTCAACATCTTCATCAGCTGTTATAGAAAGAGAGAGAGAGAGAAACAAAAGGGCTTTGCATAATCGAGGAAAGCATACTTTAGAATGTTTATAATTGTTGATATTTATTCATATAATCAGGTGTCCTCTACTACACTAATGCCCAAATTTGAATGTCATGATTTTAAAAAGAACATTCTTGACCCTACCCTTTCGAAAAAATTAGTGATTCATTGACTGGGCATTTTCAATGAAAATGGGCTATTTGAAATGATGTGTCAATGTTCATATTGTTTGCTGGTCGAACGAGTGAAATCCATTGGAAATTAACAAAGTTAGCTAATCCCAAATTTCAATATGTATCACCATATTTCAACTATTATTCCTTTACCAGCCAAATCTCAGAAAAACATTCTTGACCCTGCCCTTTGCATTCCCACGCACTACTACTACTATTTGTTTAAAAAAACACTTGGCCTAAAAAGATAAGCTAAAACACCTTTTCTTTTCTCTTTTGACTTTAACCAAAATTACATACCAGAGCTGGCTTCCTCCATGGACACGTCTTCGACTTGTAACCTCATAATGTCCGAGGGCGCTTGTCCTAGCACCGGTGACGTTATATCTTCATCGTCACTATCATCAGAGTCGAATGCCATGATATCAGTAGCTGCTTTATTGATGACCGGGTTGATGATCGGGATCTCTGCAGGAGAGGTCTGCATCTCAGAGTTGGCGGAGTTGTCGGAACGATTAAGGCCTCGGAACTGACCTGTAGAGATAGGCAACTTTGGCGGTCGCCCACGAAGACTGCGTCTGATGGAAAGTAATAACAAACCCAATAACGATCAGCACTTTTTAACAATTTAAACAAATTGACGCCAAGAGATCAAGAACACCAACAAATTTAGTTTGTTCAAACAATTAGTTAAAAGACACTTGGCGAGTTATGATTCAATTGATTCTTGAGCTGGTCTCACTTTGTACTTATACCCCGTTTTTATTTGTTTTGTCCTTGTTTTTCGTTTAGCGTTGTGCTTCATTCGTGCATTTCATTTGTATTTCTGGTTTTTTTTCTGCCTTTCTATGCTTGTTAAGGACCCCAATTGAAATAAGCTTTTTGTTCAAAGCTTTTTGGGCTATCCTTGGTACTTTTGCTCATATTTTATAATGTCTATATGTTATTCATATTGCTTGGTGCAATTTAATTATGTATTACATGTTTGTATTTTAGATGTTTTTATCTCTGTATGATGTTTGAGTACCCAATAAATTCAAATCAAATCAAATCACTACTCTGAATTTGTAGGGTTAAATAAAGCTAAGAAGTATTCAAATAAAACTTCTTCCACAATGACGTTAACACTTTCCATGGTTAATAATGATTTTTCTTTTGCATTACCTACTCAAATTTCAAATGTAATTGATGTTGCAGTATTTCAGACACATTTTTGACATTTTCAACAACACATCTAAAAATATTTCCTTAATTGTTTTAAAAGAGTTAATTCAGATGTAATATATACGAATCAATGGGTAGCGATTCGCTAGTAGTAGTTAACGCTGCTTTGTTTAGTGAGGGTACCCTTAAATCCCGTTCGAAAACCATCGGTTCTGATTTAATAATGAATAAAGAAACGAATCCAAATAATGAAAATAAAAAGTTACTTTGTCCCGTTTTTCAAACCTTCAATAGGAAACTATCATTCCAATTCCATTGGCCTTACTTACCTTAATGCATTTTGCTCTTGTACCCCGGGTACCGGCGCAATACACAAGATCCTAGCAGAACACACGGATATACAAAACGCCACGGTTGGTTCTGGGGTAAGACTCAACAGGCAAACTTGCCCAACGTAACCGTCGCTATTGCACACCCATACGTCACGCACCGAGTTGCTCATTGAGCCTAGAGAGGGCGCCGCACACGAGAACTGCATACCACTGCGTGTCTTCATGATGGGAATTGGGTAGAGGAAGAGAGGAGGGAAATGATCCTTTGACCTGGCAGCTGCAGGATAAAGAGATGAAAGAAACCAAACTATTATCAGTTTTGACGTCAAACGAACTGTAAGCATTTATTTTTCAACTCTCACTCATGTTTACAGTTTTGGGGTTTGGGATGGTTGCCTGAAAAATTGGTATGATTAGGGAGGAACAATTTGACAGTATCAAATGGGAAAAAGTGTACTTTATATCCCAGATTCTGGACTGTACTAGTATCGTCCGATACTGGAACACCCAGTATCGGTCAATACTGGTACAAAGTAAGTGTACCAGTATCGAGCGATACTGGAACATAATTATTTACCAGTATCGTTCAATACTGGGACAAATCTCACTGGTATCATATGTTCCAGTATCGACCTATACTGGAACATAAAAACGTTCCAATATCGCTAGATTCCAATATCGCAATTTTGTGTTCCAGTATCGACCGATACTGGAACAGTAAAATCGTACCAGTATCGTCCGATACTGGCAACTTTTATGTTCCAGTATTGCACGATACTGGTATACCAGTATCTGGGACCTAAAGTACACTTTTTCCTAAAATGGGACAAAATTAAAGTTCATACAATTACAGCGTTGAGTTACTACCCGGGGTGTCACGCCCATCTGTCTTAAACGGCGATCATAGGCCAACTAACAACACTTATTATAATGTCTTTATCTTTCTTCTTCGTTCGGTTGGGCGGTATAGGTCTATGACGACACGTTGAGACGAGTTCTGATCTCTTGTTGATATACAGCGTGTCCCAAAAAACTGGGTTCAAAAGTTTGCGAGCTTATAACTAAAAAAGTAGGAAACATAGATAGTTCAAATTTAGGGAAATCAAACAAAATATACCTAACCTCAATTGGTTAAACTCTGTGATCAATGCAATATAAACTGTTTGAAATACAAAGATTTTAATAGACCGTGGTCAAAACCCATTTGTCCCACTTTTCAAGGAACCTCCCGATGTTGCAATTGCGCATTGTTGTGACTTTATCATAGTTTTGCCTTTGCATTCATTCTTTACAAAGAATTGGGCAGTAAACAAAATGATCTTGGTCATATTGCAATAATACTAGTTCATTATTTACATAAACATTAATAAAACAAAATGTTCTTGGTTAAAGTCCGAGTTATTGTTAAGTTCTTTTGGAGAATAAACCTCATGCCGGGAATACTGCACATAGCGCACAGCTTCAAGCAATGCATGGGTGGTTTATTCCTTAAATCGGGACAAATGGGTTCTGACCACGCTCTATTCAAATCTTTGTATTTCAAAAAGTTAACATTGGATTGGTCTCCGAATTTACCCAATTAAGTAAGGTCAGGTATATTTTGTTTGATATCCTTAAAGGTAGATGACCCGATCACATTTCGATTTTCAACTTGAAGTTTTCTATTCTACATGAAAGGTCATCCTTAAAAAAGTCGTGTTCCAAAGTTTGAGTTGCATAGCTCTAATGGTTCTTATTTTACACGCACAAGATGCTGTGAACTGTACCCATTGAGTAGTACACAAACTATATCGGTGGTATACCACCATTCGCGGTAATTCGACGTTATTTCATCGATTTCTCCGTAATTATACCGATTTAGGCCGTCAAATTTCAGTATGATGATGAGAAAAATATGAGCTTTCATATGATATGAAAATCTCCGTATGTTTGAAATAATTCTGTGTTACGAAAATGTGATCGGGTCATCTACCTTTAAATATAAACTATCCATGTTTCCTACTTATTTCGTTATAAGCTTGCAAACTTTTGAACCCAGTTTTTAGGGACATGCTGTATTTACCTTTCATTTGTAATCTCAACTTTCTCTTCTAATCAAAGGTTACATGGGACAAATATCAATTCCTTATATTGTCATAGCCCCTATACATAATACCTGATATATAACCACCTTAAATACCCCACATATATATGATCTTTATATTTGAAAAAACCTCTGCGCAAAAATTGTACCACGACCGTACGAGCGCTACAAAATATTCTTAACAATCCAATATTCCATTATTCAGTTTAAGACAAAACAGTCTATGGGGCTGCTTATTAAGAGAAGCTACTCGCATCAAAGAATCCATACAATTAACAACGGAGCGCATAATTCTAAGAAATGAAAGAACTAAAATAACAACTGTTAGAAGTGCTAGCTACTTCAAGCACTACTTACGAGTTTCCAAACTCAATCTGTACGCTATACTCATATTTTGATTAATCCACTCAAACTGCAATTTCCATTTTGTTAAAAGGTACAAAGGCTTATTCTTATGAAATATCCCTCCCTTCTTTTTACTGTTTGATGATTCAACACGCAATTGCAGATTTTCATATGAATTAGGTATACTGTTATAAAACTTGGAACTACCTATATAAGCCAACTCTATTCCTTCTGAAATTAGACATTCCATTTCCCCGGTACCCCAACTCAACACAAAAGTTGGTAACCATGACTGTTCTAAAAATCGCGGAAAAGGGGTATATTTTCAATTGTCAGCACCGACAGCGAAATAGGGGGTATTTCAGGAATTAGTCTCCGCGAAATTCGAAAAAATGGGTATTTTACTAAGAAGAAACATCACAGTACATGCAGTATGGTTTTAATCAGTTGATTAGATCATGGTAACAACCCAAATACACCATTTGTGGTACACCAGTTTATAACACAGGACCATAAACGCCTGTTACCGTTGGGAGCGACAAGTTTTTATCTAGAATGTATGTATCAAGTGTCTTTGAAAAGGGGTGTTTGAAATGATAGTCATTGAAAACCAAAAAAAAAGGGGGTATTTTTCACCCCAATTTTGTCCTCGTTTTTGCCAAAAAAGGGGGGTTAAATTGTTGCAAAATCCTTGCAAAGGGGTACTTTGAAAAAATGAAGAACAGTCATGGTTACCAACTTTTGTGTTGAGTTGGGGGACCGGGTCCATTCCAACCCTAACACTTTTGTGTATCAGATAGTCAAACTCTCAGACATCATAAAATCCCATCTGAACATCGTGAAATCCCGTTGTGCGTTTCATAGGGTTCAGGAGTTTACAATAACCTTGTACTTGGCCAATTACTGCATGGCTTCCCTCCTAAAAGTTATGAACCAAAAATGGTTTGCAACAAAACAATTCAATCAGGCATAAGAATTAAATAAACAGAACAGCCTGAAAAGGTGCGTGAAATCAGCCTAAAATGGCCAAAAACAGGCTGAAAATAAAAGACAGTGTGGACATTTGGAAAACAAAATAGCCCGAATTCAGGCTAGAGCCTAAAAATTCTCATGCCTGTTGATAACTTGTGTCTCTGCTGTAATCTTACCGAGTTTCTTTTTGGCTTCGGTGAAATCATTCTCAAATGCGCTCTTGGAATCGGACGACTGCAACAGGAGTAGGAAGCTGGCAATGCCCTCTCTGTGCAAAAAGTGTGAGAAATAATCAACGAGAAGTGTTATGAATTATGTTATAAATTAGTCGTAGTCAAAGATACCTCACAAAATTACCCGTGGAGCGCCGACCTATCTTTGCGCAAATAGCTATTATACCGTGTAAGCAATATGTGTTGTTGATTAAATTATTTATCTTTCCCCAGTGTATGCCAGTGCACATAGATGGTGAAAAAAACCAAGTACTTCTGGCTGGATTCGAACCGGCAATCTTCGTATAACTATAGTACGACGCTCTTACCAATTGAGCCACAGAAGAAGTTAATCATCACAGTTGTTAACCAAGAGAAATATGTAAATATTTCTCAGTGTGTGTTGTTCAAACACCGTCGTCATTGTAACACACGATTAGCTCGGCCTAATTCTATTGACGACAACGTTTAATGATAGCTCTTGATATCGATGACGACTACGGAAATATCACGATGTCACTATCAATCAATCAGCAAGCGCGGTTTTCCGGGATAAATCTTCCGTAAAAAAATACAAAACATAACACAAAGATTTTTTGGCGCAAAGGCGTTGTATTAGACTATTTTTACAAAGGGCGCTCAAACTTTTTTATTTTGTTTGGTGATGATCCCATTAATACAACGAAGTGATTGATTTAATAACATATTTGAGCTACATGGTGGGAAAGGGGGGTAAGATTATAGTTTGGATTTTAACCCTAACCCATTGGGGCACTTTTTTTCAGATTTTTTTTCTGCGCGGAGAAAAGTGACCCCCAGAGTCACCGTGATCCCCCGGGATTTGAGCCAAGGACCTATAGCACTAGCGGCGACCGATTCCCCACTACACCACGGGTGTCAAAGCTACTTGGCTGAGTATACTCGGCCACGTATGTAGCCTGGGTCCATTATATCTTCAAAAAAATTGCACGCAGTGTGGAACATAGAGATTGGCTCGTTGGATTCTGTTGGATTTGGCAGGATTAGGGTTATAGAACCAAAAATTACAACATTTTGGAGGAAAAAAAGAAGAAAAACAAAATGCTTATTAACCCTTACCCATTCGGGCACTTTTTCAGATTTGTTTCTGCGCGGGGAAAAGTGACCCCAAGAGTTACCGCGATCCCCCGGGATTTGAACCACGGAAACCTCCAGCACCAGCGGCGAACGATTCCCCACTACACACCGGGTATCAAGGCTACTTTGAAAATCATTACACCCCATATAATGTGAGCTAATGATTGGCCCCCTGCTTGGTGTGTTCAGTGTACATCAATTGACATCCATCAAAACAAACAAGCTTTCATCCGGGGGGGGTACTCACGTATATTGGCCATACGGGTATGTGCGGCTGTCAAGACCCCCTTTTCACGCCTTTCGGCCGCTCCGTAAGACCCCCTTTTCATCCACTGGCAGTTCCATAAGACCCCCTTCTCATCCATTGGCAGTTCCCTTAGACCCCAAATTCAACCAAAAATCATAATATGTGTGAAAATCTTATGAATTTGAGTTATGTAGCCTCAAATTTCGCCTAAATTTGGTTCATAATGCAACATTTTGCCTAATATTCAGTTTATAAGACACAATTTTGTATAAGAATTCAGTTCTCTAAGACCCCAATTTCGGTGACCGTTCAGTTCGGTAAGCCCCTGTTTTGGTGCCCGTTCAGTTCGGTAAGGCCCTGTTTTCAGACTACCCAGCCGCACACCCCTACCCTCTTTGAGTACCCCCACCAGGTGTTCATCATTAGCATTGTATTGGCAACCATCTTGATCATCCACATTTGTCTTTGTAATATTATGTATCATGATCAATGTGCACAGATTGACACTGAGTACCCATCAGCCTGCCTATTACACAGCAATGAACATGAAACTAATACAGCAATCAAGCTCCGTCTCTTAATGAGTTGATTGCAAGGCATGCTTTACTAATTGACCTACATTATGGATGAAATAAGGCCAAACAAATATGAGGGTAGGGCGGGTGGGATTTTTAATTTTTTATAACTGTTTATATAAATTACTTAATTTGATCTCACAGAGTCAAATAAGTCACAAAATATCATGATGCTGTTTGAGATTGTCAGATTTGCTGTGTACTATATTCCTTTTTGATGAGGCGCACCAAAGATCGTTTTTTTTATTTGTAGAGAAATTAGTTTTTGTTAATTTTTTGCTTGTTTTAAAACAAAGTTCTTATGTGGAAAAGAGAGGAAAAAAAGTCAAGATCAACCAGGTTGCGCCAATACAACAATTATTTGGGGTGGGGGGGGGGGCTAAGGGCAGTTGCATAAGGCCAAATAAAAATAAATATTTGTTTCCGGTAACCCGACCGACCCGCTTAAAACTTGCTGACCCCAAAAAATGTATCCCAATTTTGATAAAATAAAATTTATTTTCCACAGGCCGACCTAATGTTTTTCGTGTATAAAACGGAAATAAGAGAATGCCTAAAATATTTTGTGACACAACTGTAAAGAGCTATGTTTTGCGATGCCATATTTCAACTAGGAACTACGAAAAATGTCCAATGTTTCAATTAATTTCAGCTGTTATATCTCTTTTCTTACGCCACAGGAATTATTTACATTCATGCTGTTTGCGATCTTTTGGTGGTCCTAAAACCGACGCGCATAATACCGCATGGTAAAACATACCAGGAACCATTCAACATTGGTCAAATGCCTCGTAATTGGGGTCTAGCAATTGTGATTCATAGACTCTCGCACACGAGTTAAGAAGCAAAGTGCACTATACGGTGCTCAAAGCAGTTATCGAAAAGACTAGCAATACAAGTTTTGTTTACATTATAAAAAGGCCACATGTACTATCGAATTATTTAACATGACATTAACTTACATGTATTTCTCGGACTATTAATATGATCATCGGCCGCAGTGACTATGGAATTTATTTTTAAATGACTATTTTGGCCAATTTTCCAAGTTATTTATTGGTGGGGTACATCATTGATAGGGATATTTCCCCCGATCACAATCTGATCAGGCTTTATCTGACGTTTTTGATCTGTACCGATAAACTATAATAGTTGCAGAATTCGGAAACCCAAGTTATATTTTATCAATGTCGAAGGTATTTCTCGACGACATATCGATACAAAATTTACTAATGACTGGTACCGCTGTAACTGCGTCTGTTTCACTAATGTCACGGCTGTTTGATCCCCCGTAATGTGTCCGTTTTATTCTGAGAACACCGTAAAATAACTTGCAGGCCCAGTTCTGTTTTTAACTGATTCAAATACCTGAATATACTGGCCATGTTTTGTAGAAATTTCAGAACATTTGTTGGTGCCAGTTCTGATAAATAGAGCTTTGAATATTATAATTTAATAATAGCGCCCTCATCGGCCACATTTCCCATAGAGTTACATGTAAAATATGTATCAAGTAGAAAATGCTGATAATTTAAAAAGGGCTCGAACAATTTTCTTGAAATTTTCATCGTATACTCTTATTCATTAGCAATACCTAAATCAGGTCAAACCATAAAAGGGCCACTGTATAATCTTTTTTTATCCCATAATTTTAATTATAAATCGGACAGTCAAACAGCCGTGATGTGATGTGCATAGGATTCCCTCATTTTAATAGAAGTGAAATATATGGCACATTTAGGTATCTGTCTTTTTACAGACAGATATTGAAATTCAAAAATAAAATATTTTTCCAAAATAACATATTTTTCCTACCTTTTTTTCAGCACGATACCAGAAACAAATAATTATTTTTTTATTTAGCCTTAAGACACCCTGTTGTACATCACAAAAATGAAGACACCGTGCCCTATAAAATATAATTACGGTTTGATTGGACTTCCGTAAAACACTATGATTTTGCAGGTACTTTATTTTTGCACAATTTAAAATTACTGCTATTTTAGAGGCCATTCAATTTTTACGAAACCTGGACATTTTACTGATACTTTCAATGCAAAATTGTCAGTTTCGCAGGTATTTAATTTTGCGAATCCACATCCCTCGCGAAATTAAGGCCAACAAAATAATGTTTGTTTCATCTTCCCATAGTTAAAATATCTTATTTTAGAAGTATTCAAACTATTTTACACTAATTTGTATCAGAATAAAAAAATTGCATTCACAAAATTGCTAAATCAAAGAAGTTATTTTCAGCACAAATCCTTTGCAGACTAGTAGCTAATGAATGCGAGTTATGCTACGGCGTAACAACAATGATCTTACTTTTATTATGAGGGGGTTTGATGTAGATTGAGCGCTGATTAATGTTATCTTTAACAGTAGATGCTGATAGTCGGAGAGAATAAATAGCTTGTATGTTGTTACTCACAGATAGAGAAAAAGAGCAATAATATGAGAACTAAAATAACAAACAATTACGCACACAGATTGAGTATCTGGACCATCCCGCAAGCACAACATTGCACAACAAAAATAAGTATCGAGCCCAAATTGCATATTTATTTAGAACAAAACATCATACTTATGACAAAAAAAAACCGAATATAAACTGCCATCTCTCAATATGCAATTTTTAAAATTCGCAGCGATCAAAAGTCACGGTGTCGATGAAGTCATAGTTATACAATGCACTCGCGCAAATTTGAGCACCAATAATCATGACGTCATCGACACCGGAACTTTTGATCGCCGCAAATTTTAAAGATTGCATGTTGAGAGATGGCAGCTTTTATTCGTTTTCGTGATAAGTATGATGTGGTTTTTTGTTCTATATAACTAAGCGATTTGGGCTTGATAATTATTTTTCTAACATATAATGCACAGATTTGGGCTCGATAATTATTTTTCTAACATATAATGCACAATGTTGTGCTTGCGGGACACCTCCGTTAAGGTTGAAATATTCATGCTCTATTATTTTAATAGTATTTAAGCAAATTTTTCAATTTCAAAGTGACAATTTGCATAGCCACTAGACTAATAAATCTCCATTTTAAGAACATTACTGTCTATATCCATTATAAGAACTGACATTTTTAAAAACTGGGGATAAGGCCAAAAAAAAAAGAAGTAATGTTGTCCTCCACAGCTTTCAGAGAGGAGGGGCAGGCGGGCGGATTTTTATTTTTTATTTTTTTAATTTTCTTTACCAGCTGAAGCTCAAGGTTTAGCCAACAAGAAGTTGAAATCACTCTAAGAGTTGCACATATATGTTATAAACACTTAATTTAATATTAAATGCCATTTAAACTGTTATTTTTATTTTTTTAAATCTGAAAAAATCTGGAAAAAAACTCTGATTTTTTTTTTTTTAAGGGTCTAACCTAACCATGCTAACAGTTGAAAGTCTACTTAGGCCACAAAAAGAATTGTTGTGTTGCCCCAAGTGCCAAAAATCTTAAAGTTGGGGAAGTCGGTCGATTTGTTATTATTTTTATGTCTATTTATCTAGGCCGTGGTTCATGACAAGACAAAATTGGTAAATGTCAATTTGACCAATGTTTCTACTGTGATAATAGTTTAAACGCAGCAATCTAATCGAGCAAACTTATTCATTTCAAGCAGAAAATAATAATATTTTGACAAATTGGGTGAAATTTAAATAAAAAAATTATGACCCTGATTTTTGAGATTTAAGGGTCAGTCGCCGAGGGCAACAAAATAATATTTTGTTGCCCTTAGGCCAACAAAAAAAAAAGGTGTTTGCTTGTCCTCGTCCGACCGACCGTCTCCTACGGTCCCGACCGTGAGGTTTTAAACCTTTTTTTAAACCTTTTTGAAGTAAAAGTAAAAATTTAAAAAAATTAAAACCTTATTCACAAGGAAAACTGAAGTGTCAACAATTGCAACTCCATAAAACACAGTGTAACATGTGTAACATGCCCTTTAAAATAGCTGAAACCTGATTTTCCAGAAAGACAGATGATTAGCAGCGGTCACTGAATGCATTATACGACTGTACACACATCAAGTGTTTATTCTCAAGCCTAAATAAGACCACAATTCTAATTAAAGCATTACTACTGTGTATTACCGACACAGAGATAATCTTTAGCAATGAATTTAACCTTTGAAAAATCAATCTAAATTCAAGTCCAATCGATGAGGTATTTTCACATGGGAGCAAATGAACTATCGTACTTTGGATGGTTAATTGTTATTCTGTAGACTAAATAGTAATTGATATAATGGATCAGTTGTGTATAAGGCCCAAAAGAATTTGTTGTGTTGCCCTCACAAGCCTAAAATCGGGAAGGACGGCTGGCCGGATTTTTTTTTTTTTAATTTAATTTTTTTTAATTTTAATTTTACCAAATCAACGATTTTATACCTTTCAATCAACATGTGTGAAGATACTAAGGAAAATGCTTACTGGATGTATTTTCAACCAAATGGTGAATATTTTGGTTTCTTGCCAATCTCTGTGCAATTTTCACAGATTGGAAGATCTTGAGAAGAAAAAAATCTTGAAAAAAAAGAGAAAAAAGAAGAAGAAATTCTTTGGAAAAGAAATACCCGGCCAACATTCTCGGAATTTTGACCTGGCCAGATGAGGGCAACACAACTATTTTTTTTGGCCTAAGGTTGGCTACCTCTGCGTCATATTTACATGACTAGAAGAATAGATTACGTACAAATATCACTCAAGTGATGGATCTGATCACGATCAGTTTCGGGTGAAAAAACCCTCAAAACTAGATATTTTCATTTTCAAGTTTATATATATTTTTTTATTTAAGGGAAAAAGTGTACATTTGATTCCAGATACTGGTATACCAATATCGCAGGATACTGGCACATCCAGTATTATCCGATACTGGAACACCAACTTGTGTTCCAGTATAGAGAGATACTGAAATGTGTTTATGTTCCAGTATTGGTGATACTGGTACACATGTACCAGTAGTGATTTGTCCCTGCAGTATTGGTCCCAGATACTGGTATACCAATATCGCAGGATACTGGCACATCCGGCATCGTCCGATACTGGAACACCAACTTGTGTTCCAGTATCGCCCGATAATGGAACAGGGCAAAACTGGAACATTTGATAGGTGCCAGTATTGTCCGATACTGGAACACTGACTTTGTACCAATATCGAATGATACTGGGTGTTCCAGTATCGGATGATACTGTAACTGTACGCGTAGGCCCTACCCAAGATACTAATAAAGTGATATCAATGGGCGTGGCCTATGTGCTATCGTAACCCAATCGCGTCTATCTAATACAGTATGTGGAACATCTTACAATACTACATGTAATACAGTCCAGATTCTGGGACCTATAGTACACTTTTTTTCAAAAATAAGATTTCAAAAAGGTAAGCAGTGTGTGCATAGAGATGAGGGAGGGGACATTCAGTCTGAGTCATTATCGTCTGTTAACAAAATCATCGTTCCAGACCATTGACAAGCAGTGCAGTTTTTGGTTATAGTGAAATAGTTAAATTGGAATTGATGGTTTGTAGTGTGTACCTGGAAATCTATCCCACAAAATAGGAGGTTCTCATAAGAGCATGAGCTCATACACATTTTTTGGTTTGGTGGCGCTATTTAGTGTACGTTTTGATGGTGCCTTTTTTGACTCAAGTGTAGATGAGCATCAAATAAACAAATCTGAATATGCAAAATCAAGAAATTTGCAAACAAATGTTTTCATTGTAAATCCAATGTTGGTGAATCAAAAATAGTGTAAAATACTACATTTGTAACTATTTTTGGCTCAATCAAAAGAGGTACTCACTGCTGTCTGGGCATGGTGTGTGTTAACACTTTCCACGCAGCAGGCAGACGACATTCCAAAATTTCACAAAATGTTTCAAAAATGTCAAAATTGTTGAATTTCATTACCATATTTGGAATCACCATGAGAAATGCATTGAAATAAGTACCAACATGCCTAGTATTGGTCCAGTAATCCTTGAGATAGATCCTGAAAGATGTGAAAGGTTTCTTTAAAAATCTGTTTTGTATATGGTAAAACCAATAGCCCCGTGGAAAGTGTTAACGTAAACCATTGGAGGTGATTTAACATATTTTAGGATGAAAGTTGTTCACTAACAAACTTTGACGTGTCTAATGGGTCATTAGGCTAAATTAAAAAAATAATTTGTCTCAAAACTCCCGCGCGCGTTAGTTTATTGATGCGCATTAGAAAGAAAAAAATCTTAATTTTTTTTTCTTTCAAAAAAAAAAAAAATTCTTAAAATTTCACAGATTTTTCAGATTTTCATTGATCACATCATTTTAAATACAAAAAGTCACTTTTACAAGGATTTCAATATTTTATATTTAAAAAACAAACAAAAAACAAACGCATTCCGCAGTAGGTTTTGAAAAACTGAAGAGCTTTGAGACAAAATATCTTTTTAATATAGCCTTACATGAAGTAGTGATCTGGGAAAAAGTGTACTTTAGGTCCTAGATTCTGGACTGTCTAGTATCGTCCGATACTGGAACACGCAGTATCGTTCAATACCGGTACAAAGTCAGTGTTCCAGTATCGGCCGAAACGTTCCAGTATCGGGTGATACCGGAACATAATTGTGACGCGATCAAGAGGAATGAGTCGGATGTCGGGGAATCCCAAATTGAGATATGGCCAATTCAAAATGGCGGCTTACATAAGTTTTTATGGAAATTCATGTATACAATTTGACATAACTTTGGAACAAAAACGTCGTATCGACATGGGGTTTTCAGTTTCTGAAAGCTCTAGGTGTCTTCTTTAAAAACCTGATTTTCGACCAGGGTCGACATCCGACTCATTCCTCTTGATCGCGTCACAATTATGTACCAGTATCGTTCAATACTGGGACAAATCTCACTGGTATCACATGTACCCGTATTGCACGATACTGGAACATAAAAATGTTCCAGTATCCACCTGATACGGAAACATAAAAATGTTCCAGTATCGCTCGATACTGGAACACAATTTGGTAAAATTGTACCAGTATCGACCTAATGGCAAATGTTATGTTCCCGTATTGAACAATACCGGTTTAGGCCCCCCCAAAAAATTGTTTGATTGTCCATAGATCACTTTAAAAAGTTGGGTAGGTCGGTCGGGTAAAGGGTTTTGTTTTTTTGGGTTTTTTTCTTACTTGCCCTTTTTTCAGGTACCAAAAGTAAAATGAGATGTACTTGTTGTGGTTACCAAAACAGGGATCAACATCTTTAATATTTTGATGAGAATTTTTATTTTCTCAACATTTAAAAATAAAATGAAAAATGAACATTTTGATTTGCGAGGACAATCAAACTTTTTTTTTTTTTTTGCATAATGGTAAATGTTATGTTCCCGTATTGAACAATACTGGTTTACCAGTATCTGGGACCTAAAGTACACTTTTTCTGTGGTCAGGGTGCACTTACGGAGTAGTTGCAGTTAACTCCACTTTGTTGAGTAGTGAAGCAGGAATAGGACTGGTATGTCGTTCTGATATTCTTCTGTTAATTGTCTCGATCAACTCCTTGATCACTTCATCCAGATTCTAAAGTAAATAAATAACTAAATGATTAAACTAACAATATATATGAGGTACTTCTATACAATAAGAACTCATCATGAAATTACAAAGTCATTCATAACACGTAGAAAAACAATAACAAAACCGATCAACCCATTTCCCCCCTCATATTTGACATTTGTAAGAGTTTTTTGAAAGTCTTTCCAAAATGTCAATATTTGTACAGGTTTTCTTGATTTTTGGTGTCATTTTGAAAGAAGGAAAAAAGCCCATTACCAACCCAATCTGAGAGGTTGGCCTGTCCTTAAAACAGCTTTGTTGTTTTTGTCGTTGCCTTATATGAGTAGGTAAATTCTTTGCTTTCCCTTGATACTACTAAATGGACAAGCAACCAGTACTTCATTGGCTAAGTACAGTGTTACTGCCATACAATTTAGCACAGAACAGAGATTGGGAAATCATAATAACTGACTAATTAAAAAATGGGGGTGGGGGAGGAATAACCCAAACATATCAACAAAAACACAACAATAGTTACATCAAGTTTTCGTAAATTGTCTTCAAGATTCCCTTAATTTTTTATTATTTTTTAAGTCATATCATCCGTATTTTGATGTAGGAGCCTCTTGAATTACATGTTGCTTCATGTTCAACTCACTTTTTGAAGTAGTTGGTCGGTTATGTTATTAGTGATTTTATTACATGTTATAAGATTGTCAAACTTGAATACCACTCCTACCTACTACAATATTTTGTTAGTAGGCAAAATAAAAATGGAACACATTTAGGATAATGTTCTGTTTTACAGTGAAAGATATATCACCGTCATTTCATATATAGACTGTGTACCACCTCCCCTTGCTTGATCCAATCATTTCATATATAGACTGTGTCCCCCTACCCTTGCTTGATCCAATAATTCATATATTGATGGTGTACCCCCTCCTCACTAGATTTAATAGTTTCATATATAGACTGTGTCCCTCCCCTCCCTCCCCTCGCTTAATCCAATCATTTTATATAGACTGTGTACCCCTACCCTCGCTTGATCCAACACCACCATAATTTCATATAATAGACTGTGTACCCCCGTCCCTCGCTTGATCCAGTCATTTTCTAGTATGACATCAATAAGTTACAACATGAATGTGTGAATAACATACTTCAAATTATTGTCCCAGTATAGAGACACATTCCATGCTGATGTCACTCTGTTGCCACGTTACCATGCCACCTCAGAAAAAAGTAGTTTGTTTGTCCTTACCTAACTTATCCAAACTTTTAAAACTGAAGAAAATGTTTTAGTGTAAAAATGATTACGGGTCCTCATTTTCTTCAAACTTAGCTAAGGACATTTTTTTATTTAAACTTGTCATTCTAAATCGTGATAATTTTTTTTTCTTTCAGCAGTTTCTTTATTTTTACTGTTCCAAATATGTGATGCGATCTGTGAAAACCCGCCACATGGTGGCATTTTTCATATTGAAGATATTTATATCTATAAGAAGGCTAAAACTGTGCTGATTACAGAACTGTTTCGATCATTTTTCTACGATCACTACAAAAACAGGCCAAAAAAGATACATAATTCAATAGAATAACATTATAATGTTAATAATAAAAGTGACTTTTAGTAAGTTTTTTAAGGTGAAATTTCATGAAAGATGATGACACAAAGTATTGGAATTTAATTTTCTTTAAAAAAATCTTAAAAAAAAAAAAGTTTTTTAATGGGGTTTTTTTTAATACTTAATTTTAGTTTTACCCATAATCCCTAGTTCACATTTTGCGACATCCGACGGGTTTTCACAGATTGCATCACATATTATAAATACACTGGTAAAATAGACACATTTAAAGTTAGCCAGTGTGAACTAATACTATTTCCAGTAGCAGGACGATGAGAATATAACACCAGTATTGGGTGATACGCCACCACCTTTGGCAGACTACCTCTTGCTCCAGTTGTATCATGGTGTTTACTTTATGTTGTATGTATCCATTTGAAATCTGTATTTTTTAGTCCAGTGCCCAAGGGGGGGGGGGGGGGGTTGAGCACTTGGTGGATATGAGGTTACAGGATGTCCAGATCACGGCTGTTTGATCCCACATGTGTCCGTTTTATTCTGAGAACACCGTAACTTGCTGGCCCAGTTCTGGTTTTAACTGATTCAAATACCTGAATATACTAGCCATCTTTTGTAGAAATTTCAGAACATTTGTTGGTGCCAGTTCTGAAAAATAGAGCTTTGAATATTATTATTTACTATAATAGCGCCCTCATCGGCCATATTTCCCATAGAGTTACATGTAAAATATGTATCAAGTAGAAAATGCCGATAATTTAAAAAGGGCTCAAACAATTTTCTTGAAATTTTCACCGTATACTCTTATTCATTACCACACCCTAATCAGGTCAAACCATAAAAGGGCCACTATATTATCTTTTATTATCCCATAATTTTAATTATAAAGCAGACAGTCAAACAGCCGTGAAATAGTTACTAACACAATTTTGCTTTATGCCTCTTATTAACATTACAAAATATTGACAAATGCCATATATATGAGCAAATATTGACTTTACATTGAATGGTCATTGAGTAGCCTTGCGGTTGGATTTGAGTGCATTATGTAACATCTATAACTGAATAATTTGATATCAGTTTGTATTCGGCTTAAGTTAAGGGGGGTGTGAACTCTCAGGTACAGCCTCCGTAAAACTGCCTTTACTTCTTCAATATTCATTTAATATTTTTATTCTTTATATGAGTATACAGTTTTTTTGCAGAAAAGGGTTCAATGAATCCAACCATGATAATGAAATTGAACATTTTGGAGAAAATTATAAAAACACTTTTTTTGACCCATTTTAGGTTCTGCAAAGATAACTCAAAATATATTTTGTCAAATTTTGTCATACTAGTTTTATGATAATACTGATAACATTCCCCAGGGCCTTTTTTTTAAATATCTTATTTATTTTTTGAGTTATAGACCAAAAAGTGCCTAACAATGTGATTTTTTTCCCAAAAATGTTATTTTCATGATTTTGGAGTTAAAAAAACACATTTTTGGCACCTAGCGTAAACCAACTGGCAATAACGTAAACACGATGTATTCCGATTCCAAAATGGTAGCCTCCATAACGTATTGTTGTGGGCACGTTTGGGCACATTGTGGGTTAAATATGCTAATAAAGTGAGAGTTTTTGTACCACTAGTACACTACAATAAGGTTTAGCTTGCCTTGTAAATTTTACACGCACTGTATTAAAAAAATATCCTCTGTTTTTCCAACATTTTCGATTTTTTTCCCCTTCTTCTTCTTTGAACTTTTTTTATTATATTTTATTATTTTAAACTTTTTTTTCTCACTCTTTGCATTTTTCCCACGAGAGGTATTCATTTCCCGGCAAGGAGCTTTCCGTATTGCCTACTTTTCCCTGCGGTGCGGACAACCACCTAATTCGAATGATTTGCAACTTGATGTTTCTATTCTACATGAAGGGTATGCATCCTTAAATATTCATATTCCAAAGTTTGAGTTGCATAACTCCAATGGTTATTATTATGGTCGGGTGGTTAGCCACCTTTGGCAGCAAGTCACTGAGTTGGCCTATAACATTTAAATGGAACATATCTTGCGCCAAACATTATATAGAAACAATGAGAAAAATATGGGTTTCTTCTGCTATCAAAATATGTTGATGGGCAAAAAAAGCTTAAGTGATCGGAACATCCATGGTGTTACATTTTTGACTAAAAAGCTTATAAATGTCACACTGGACACAGCCTGAGCACCGTCTTTCTGTCAATGTTGTATGTATAAAATATTCTGCACCAAATACATAATTTATGCACATACCTGATGAGGGCAAGAGAGCTCTTCCGTCAAGCCGCTGATTTTCCTCAAAAGAGACAAATCCTCTTCCAGTTTGGTCAGGTCTTTCTCATGATTATTGGATTTATTCGCCGGTGGTGATTTGACAATCTCAACATCCTCCAACATCAGTTTCCATGCCAACTTGTATTTACTGGCTTCTACTGGTAGCGATGCCGGTGAAAGACTGTTGAAAGGGGAATAAAAATGAATATGCTAAGTCAATATTATGTTGTTACTGTTAAAGGTATACGACCCGATCACTTTTTGGGGCTATGATTTTTTTTTCACATCAAGATATTTTGGTATCAGAAGAATCCCCATATTTTTCTCATTATGTCTGTAAAATATTAGGGGCCAGAAATGTCTCATTTGGAAATTATAGGCTAAAATGTGGTGAATTACTGCCAAAGGTGGTTAACCACCAGCCAGTCTGTGTACTACTCAATGGGCACATGCCTTTTGACCTTGCGCTTCTAAAAATAGAACCATTGGAGTTATGCAACTCAAACTTTGGAATGCAACAATTTTAAGGATGACCTTTCATGTAAAAAAGAAAACATCAAGTTGAAAATCAGGTCATCTACCTTTAATTGATTTTATTATATATATAGGGGATTCCCCATAGTGGGGAATGGGTGAGGGGGCAGGCGGAGCCGAGGGAGAGGAGGACCCATAAAACAACTTCATTACATTTAACACTTTCCACACAACAGGCTGGTGCAGACGACATTCCAAAATGTTACCAAATGTTTCAAAAAGGTCAACATTATTGTATTTTCATTACATATTTGGAATCACCATGAGAAATGCATTGAAATAAATACAAACATGCCTAGAACTGGTTCAGTAATCCTCAAGATAGACCTTGAAAGTTGGGAAAGGAATCTGATTTGTATATGGTAAAACCAAGCTGCATGAAAAGTGTTAAGATGCCATTTAGGAATACAATGTGGCAAAAAAACAACTACAGACATAGATATTGCTGCTAAATTGTCACTTATGAAATTAAATGTATTCTTGGTACTTCAACCCCCGGGGGGGGGAGGCACTCAACTTTTTTTGGATAGGAGTGTGCCGTCCAGGGTTTCAAAAAAAAGGGGGGGGGGGGCTACACAACTGAACTGAGTGGATATTATGAAGAAAACTGGGGTCTTAGGAACTGATTTTTTTTTTAAAGTAGGTCTTGAGAACTGGCCTATAATAGGCCTAGTTCAATTTTGATTAGCAAGAACGCAAATATTCGATTTTTTTTTCGTTTTAGAAGGCAACATTTTCGAAGAATTGGGGCTTTGGAACGCAAAATTTCACGATTTTTGCATTCTCAATAAAATTGGGGTCTTAAGAACTGATGCAAGCTCAAAAGGGGGGTTATAAGAGCTAGCAGCAGAGGGTGAAAAAGCGCAGCGCGGCACATACCTATACCCTTTTCCAATGTCAGTGCCCCCCCCCCCCTGGGCTTCAACCTGTCTATCATATTTACTTAAATATTTGACAAAATAAACCCTGTTTGTTAATGGGTGTTTTTTCTTGGTGTTATGATTTTGGTGTGTTTCAAATCATATTTTCAATCAATTGTATAGGTCTGTCTACAGTTTCATCAGCCATATTCCAAGAAGCTTGTTCTTAAATTAAGTTATCAGCACAGTTAATCTCATAATAAATATAACAATTAAGATAAACAAAGTGTATATTTAAACCTATTTGTCTGTGCCATCATTTTAGATTTATAAAAATATTGTCAAATGTTGTTTTACACTCACACAGCTTGATTTGTATTGCTATTTCGTACATTTTATTGCTCAATCCAGTTACACTGTATTTTTTTTATTAAACATCCTTACATATTGCCTATGGCTCTATACTCTGAATGAACATCATTGTATGTTAGACATGTTCCTGGAAATATGAGCATCAATAATCGCAGAGGAGAACAAGTAACAGGAAAAAAAGCATCAACTTGCAATATAGTGATCAATGTCACTTGCTACGTCATGGAAGGTGCTATAGGGGAAGTCTCACAATCATGACGTCGGCGGCAGATCACAGATACAGTGAACAATTAGGATTGGTTTTTGCTGATCAGTGTCTCATAAAGAAATTAGTATTTGTGTGCTAAAACCTGGCTGTTATGAATTGTGGGGACTTTTTTCAAACAACATACTCGACTCAGATTTTAAACAAAGAATCCAGCATGGCAACATCGTCAGATTAAAATTTGATGTTTTGGGCAAGCTTCCCAATCGTCAACCAGGCGCGCTATGACGCAACAAACCGAGGGGTAAAAATGGCCCAGTGCCTGCTTATCTTGAACCTTGGCTGCATGGAGAAGATTCAATTAAAAAACAAGGTGATTGCAGAAAAAATGTATGAACTTTTCTGTATCTATTTGCTACCCACATTTGTTAAGACTAGCGGGACGCACGTCCTTCGGACGGGCTCTCCCGCTAGGGAGTAGGGCCTACCAGCTAGATAGAACACCTACAAAATGAAACAACACATAGGTGTTGGAAAATTTATAATGAAACACAGAATAGAACAATATTTAAAACATTTTTGTTTTAAATCAAAAGGTTTTGTTTTAATTCAAAAGTTTTCAAATTTCAATTAAAAAATTAAAAAAGACCCCTGCCCGCCCACGCCCCTTGGCATATTTCAACTCCAAGGCCTAAACCTTAACCATCTCCCGTACCCCACCCGTCACTCCCCACCCTGCCCCCGCCCGCCCCGTGGCATATCCGTTACGCAATTTAGCATCACATTTCTTTATTAACCCCCTACCTCCCAAACCACATTACATCATTACACACAACCCCCATTCGTCACTGCCCCACCCCACCCGTGGCATATCTCAACCCCCAAGGCCTAAAGTTCCCCCGCCCCGAGGCTTATCTCAACAATGCTATAGGCCTAACCTTAACCATCTCCCGTAGCGCGGCGTATTTCTCCAATATTTGTCCGCCCGTGTGTCACAAACAGTATCGAATCTCACATCTGACACCATGTTACGTAATTTAGATTCACCATATCATGTTTTGTTCTATCAGAAACCACATTATTTTGTTACCTTATGGCCCTCGGTTATTCCACATTTTTTTTCAATAACCCCGGCCCCTACTTCACAAACTCCATTTACACCCCCGTCTCCCGGCTAATTTCAACCCTTAGGTCTAAATCTTAACCATCTCCCGTAGTACAGCGTATTTTCCCATTATTTCCCAGCCCGCTTGTGTGCGCGCGTCTATTTACACGGCGCACTACGACGCGCTATGTGTTTTGCGCGCCGACTGCACAGTTACAGTACGCATAGAAATAAACAAAAATGGCCCGTAGAAATAGTCTGAATAAGCCCTGAATTTTTGTTCGTTTGCCCATATCTTGGTCAATTCTGTACGGTTTTCGGCCATTTATAGCTTATAACCCGTGTCAGGTCATCATCTAGTATCAGTGCAACGTTCGGGACTTTTAGACGCAAAATGAGAGTGCCTTTTCAGGATACACACATACATACACCCCTACATACAACATAAGACAAATTGTAGTAAGATGTAAACTAGGTCTAGGTGTGGGCTTTCAGTCAAACAAATCTGGTTTCTAGATTCAAATGTTGTCAAATATTTTCATCTCTAGTCTTCAGAATCTATTACGATAGGGAAAAATAACAATTGATAGATGCAGGAGTGATACTAGGGCCAAACAAAGAAGAAGGTTCGTCTCGTCTTTGAAGCCCGCCCGCATTGGTATGTGAAATGAGCTACGGCGCGAAGGTCTATGCGATGGGGGCTAAAAATCTTCTTTCTTTTTTTCTATTCTTTTTTTTGTTGATTTATTTTAAATGTTAAATTTGTAAACATGCAACTAGTATGTGAAAAAGACCTAATAAATCAGGAATATGAAAATATATACTAAGATGATCTCCACAGTAGATCTATATTTTATACTTGTTATACAAATGTCTTCATATTTTCAATATTATGACATATTTATGAGGTACAAATGTATACATTAACTATCCAGAGAATCTACTAGTCACACAAATATGCCATGATTTTAGGTGATATAGGCCTATCCCTCATAAAAGCTTACAACCAGTGATGGATGGATAGGAATATCTTGACACTTAACACCCACGGGGCTATTAGCTGTACCATATACAAAACACATTTTTCATAAACATATTTTTTCTCTCTTATATTTATAATGAAGTTCGTCTATCAGGAAAGACTTTCCTGGACTCATAAATCTATTCTGACTGTATTTTCCATAAAAAGCTCCATCGCAAAACTGATTTTTGAATAATTAGGAAAATATTGCTCTGTAGCATATAATTATCCTGTTTATTCCACTATGCAAACACAGCAACTTCTCAAGCCCCCCCCCCCCAAAAAAAAGAGGGGAAAAAAAGAGATAAAATATAACAAACAAACAACTTCAAAAGATAAAAAGATATTGTATTTACTTCTCTTCGAATATATGCCAGTTTCGCCTGTATTAAACTTCCCTATTAATTTGTCAAAGTTTAGCTCAGTGTCAGGGCTTGCACCGTTTCTTTTCATTAAATTCTACTCGTATGATGGTCAAGCATTTAACAGGACACGAAAAAACACCCTTGAAAACCACTCTAATAGCATACATGAGCGCAGTATACCTTTAAGCTACAATCCCAGCTAGAATGCATTATTCCACATACAGTGTTACACTTAATGGGTTTCAGAGTTTATTTCTCGGGCACATTAAATGAGGCCACGACGAACAAAAACGACATACGAGCACAGCCTGTAAAATCTAGATCACGAAATCTGGTTCAAGTTATGTAAACTGTTAGTTATGACGTATTGATGTTTAAATGCAGTGTTTAACCAATGCTGAATTTAAATTACACTTTCTGCTTTAATTTACTTATTTTTTATACAAAATTTAACACCTTTTAACAGCAATTTGCTTAAAAATGCACAGATTTAACACTATTGTGTCTTGAGGATGCCTTAGAAAAAACCATATTTTTTCATATCATTGACACTTTCCACGTGTCTGCAGACGAAATTCTTAAATTTCACAACATTATTCAAAAATTTTAACATTATTGAATTTCATTACCATATTTGGAATCAACATGACTCGGAGAAATGCATTGCAACAAGTATAAACATACTTAGTATTGGTTCAGTAATTCTTGGGAAAGGTCTCTGAAAAATCTGTTTTGAATATGGTAAAACCAAAGGCCGCATGGAAAGCGTTAAGTGATATGGTATTGAGCATGGCACGCACTCCAGAGCGATACAATACAAATAAGACAAAACACTACGGGACTATTTCCTACGCCACCCATAACATTTCTATGTTATATATATGTCTCCGAAATTGCTCCTCTACGACGTCATAGGGCACTCAAGTGTCGGGTTTCTAGGCTAAAAATACTCTCTAAATGCAATTACCTCATGTTTCAACATGATTTTTGTATTGAACCTATTGATTCACAAATGGTTCATAGAGCCATGTGTTCTCAAGGAGGCAATTGATTGCGTGTAAATACTGCAACATTTTATGAGTGCTTATTTTCACAAAAACTGCCTTATTTCGTAAGGTTGTATTTTCACAATTTTTTATTTTCACTCATCCTCAACATTTTTTCCAGTGTTGTTTTACTTTCAAATACCAAGACACCATCACAAGTTCATCGTGAAATTAAGAACCCCAAAAAAGATAGTGTTTTCCAAGAAGAAATCCCTTGTTGATCTGCAATATATCCGACAGATTTGTAAAAAAAAATAGAAACAAATAGCTAGGCTAAATGTGGAAATTGAAATAAAAATCTAAAGCCGTAATACAGAATATTTTGAAAGTAATAAAAATCAAGAGCTTAACTGATTTTAAAATGACGTACTAGCAGCCAGGATTTAACTGAAATATTGCATTCATTTAAAATTATCACAAATTTTGACCGTGGTTCTTGACAAGACAAAATTTGTAAATGTCAATTTGACTAATGTTATAACAGTTTAAAAGCAAATTTTTCAAGCAAACTTATTCATTTCAAGCAGAGAATAGTAATATTTTGAAAAATTGGGTTAAATTTAAATCTTGGGATTTCAGGGTTCGTCGCGGGTGACAACACAACATTTTGTTGGGCCTTACTACGATGCATAAATAATTCCTCTAACGTTAGGCTATATCATTTGTCTCATAGCTCCCGCGCACGTTAGTAAATTGATGCGCGTTAGAAAAAATATATATATTAATTTTTTTCAAATTAAAAAAAAAATCCCAAAATTTCACAAATTTTTCAGATTTTAATTGATTGATCACATAATTTTCACTACAAAAGGTCACTTTTACAAGGATTTCAATATTTTATATTTAAAAATTAAAAATAAAATTTAACAAAATTAACAAAAAACGCATTCCGCATTAGGTTTTGAAAAACTGACGAGCTTTGAGACAAAAGACACAGTGTTGCCACAGTTTACAGTGTTTCCTGCTACGATCGCAACTGTACACAAGTAAACAGAATAGTATGGAATGCTTTATGATGAAAATCGAAGAAAATATGTTGGGAAATTCTATAAATTGGAAGCAGATTTCCAGTATGAATTAGTAAAGTTCTGTGGATTTTTTTTTCACAGAAAATACAGTCAAGATAGATTCATGAGTTCAGTAAAGTCTTCTGATAAGTCACTTCTTCATTATAAGAGAGAGAAAAATATGTGTAAAAATTTGAAAAAGATCATATATTATTGCTTTAAGCAACACCCCCCCCCCCCCAATTAACCTGTCAGGAATGAAGGGCAGTCATGATCCTCCCCTTTACATCTCCAGGTGTCACACTGCCCTCGTGGTTACTTTTATTATTTTTAATTACCGGTTCTGATCAGAGAAATATGCATATCAGCTATAGCATCGGAAGTCCACCTGGTGGTCTGAAGCCTCCCATTCTATATTAGGCCAAAAAAAAGAGGTTATGTTGTCCTCGACCGCCCGCTCGTCAGATTTAGGGCCAATCCGATTTTTTTCAGATTCTTTTTTTTTCTTTAGATTTTTTTCTTTCTCAGTTTTTTTTTTTTTAACAGTTTAAATGGCATTGAATATTAAAGTGTTTATAACATATATGTGCGACTTTTAGAGCGATTTCAACTTCTTGTTGGCTGAACTTTGAGCTTCCGCTGGTAAAATAAAATTTAAAAAAATAAATACAAAAAATCCGCCCGCCCGCCCCTTCTCTCTGAAAACTGTGGAGGACAACATAACAATTTTGTTTTTTTGCCTTATAGATTGATTGCATATCCGGTATTATCCGCACAATCTATGATAGATCTTAAATGGAATTATGCACGGGGTCTTAAGACAGTTGTTTTGATCTCTGCACTACCGCTCACTACTGACCTTGCTATATGGCCGTAATTGATCTGTTATTTATTAATAGGGCAGAATCCAATCTTTCGTTTCATCCTCTGTGACTTATCCGTAGAGCAGATTTCTTTTTTTTATCTTTCTCACAATTATAGTATCTTTGTTTGCTCTTGAAAATTGATATTACAGTGTACATATTGCAACCACCGTATGTCTACACGCATTGATTGTATATATACAGGGTGCCCCTTTTAACCCGAACCAGACAGGGTATGTTTTTGTGTGGAAACTGGGGGAGGGGGACGAAGTATCAAACAAATCGCCGTGACACCCCAGGATTTGACCCCCAAACCCTCTGCTCACCACCATCTCATCCACGTCATCGAATCGATGCTGTAGCATGCGCGTAGACATTGTTTTTGGCTGTAGTGAATCATAGTGTCTAGGAAAGTTGGGGTTAATAAAGGTTTACAAAATAAGAACATGCTGTCACTGCCAAAAGTGATGAAAATAAGTCAAACATTTACAACTTTTCTTCGGCGAGATGAAGACTCATGGACACCCAGGAGGAATATATAACTACGTTTTAGGGCAAACTATTTCCTGTTGCCGCCAGCATGTTGTGTCCTTGACTAAGACACTTTACCGCAATTACTCCTCTCTACGCAGGTGTATAAATGGGTACCAGCATTAATTCATGTTGGGAAGGTAACACAGACTCGTTGTGCGGGAGGAGTGGCGATCCCCCCACAGCAAAAATTACAAAAAAAGGAGTCTGGCCTAAACGCCAAAGAAAGAGAGATATGCACTCGGTAAGGTGACGTCACTCGACACGTCACCTTACCTTTACCTTATTTCCCGAATACAGGGGAAGGCACTTTTACAAGTGGATAAAATGCCCCTGTACACACTTTTTAAATAGACTCACAAGTATTTTTCTTGTCATCCACTAAAATCCTAAATAAACATTTCAACAAAATGTTCACCTCTTTTTCTTGCATTTTGTACCAATTATAGATTTGTAAAAAAAGAGCTGTAATAACCCTAACTCTAGAGTGCAGCCAGCAGTGGGGATGAACCGAAGAACAAGGGGAGGGGGTTAAATGGGGGAAACAACAACATTATGTCCATCGCCCCCAGGAATTGAACCCAAGTCCCCAGGGTGACAGGCGAGTCACACAACCACCATCTAACGGGCCGCAGGGCTGCCCAGGCTAAATGTTTGCAGACCGTATTATTATATCCATGGGATAGTACTTGTGTGTGTGCGCCTTGAAGTGCTGCTGGCCGTGTAGATCTGTATTAAATTGTTGAAAGAACTTTATATAGAACTACTTCAGATTTTTTGTTAATGTATAAATAACAAATTAAGAGCAACTCTTTCCACCGTGAAAAATGTCCTTTAACCATTGAATTCTATTTACACACCAAAAAAACACTCACAAAATAAGTTGTCTCCGGCAGTTTATTTAAACCATGATTTTGAAATAATTAGGAAACGTAGTGCTCCGTAACTTAGAAGAAGATATTTTATTTTAATGTTTTTAAATGTATTTTGACCTAAAAATTGCATTTAGAGGAAAATTTCAAAGAGGGTGTTCCATGACAAAGATCTCGTTATATGCCTTTAACCCTAACCCCTGAGGCACCTTTTCCGCGGCCAAAGAGCGATGGGAAAAAGGACCCCACACCAGCCCTGGACCTCTGGGTTCAGAGGCAGACGATCTACTGCTAGGCCACAGGGGTCAACCATACATGGCTCAGTATACTTCGCCATGTATATACCCTGGGGGCCATTATTTCATCGAAAAATTGCTGAGCCGGGTGACACAAGCACACCGCATCGTAGTAATTTGTGGTACTCAAGTGTTATGGTTAAGGTTGCACCATTGGCTGAGTCAAAAATTTAGATTTCCTTTAAAATCAAATGTTTTAGCCCAGTCAAACGGGCAACCTCGCATATCTCGGCAACAGAATGTCCGATTGAAATGAAATTGTCAGACCAAGGGCTAAAAACATATTTGATTTGAAAGGAAATCTAAATGTTTGACTTAGCCTATAGAGCCACCTTAACCCTGACCCATTCGGGCACTTTTTTCAGATTTTTTTCTGAGCGGAGAAAAGTGACCCCAAAAGTCACCGCGACCCCCACGCCCCGGATTTGAACCACGGACCTCCAGCACCAGAGCAGGGTTCCCAGCATTTCACAAGACCAAAATTCCCTGAGTTTTCCCTGATTTTTCCCTGACAAATTTATATTATTCCCTGAGAAAATATTTTCACTTTATCGGAAGGCGAGAAATGAATATGAACCGACAAGACTTTGTGAGCCATGAAATGCGCGCGTAGCGCGCAAATTTTTTCGACTTTACACCTATTCATTGCCTGGAAATGTGTTACCCACTTGAGCCATCAAATTCCCTGAGTTTTCCCTGAGTTTCTGTCTTTTTTTCAAATTCCCTGAGTTTTCCCTGTCTGGAAAAAAGTTATTTTGATTTTCCCTGATTTCCCTGATTTCCCTGAGTGGCTGGGAACCCTGCAGAGGCTTAGGATTCCCCACTACAACGGGTAGCAAGGCTAATACCCAATAGCCAAGTATATAGCCTGGGTCCATTTTATCCTCGAAAAACTTGCACGCCGGGTGGAACATAGAGATTGGTTCGTTGGATTCTGTTGGATTTGGCAGGGTTAGGGTTATAGAACCAAAAATGACAAAATGTTGGGAAAAAATGCTTGTTAACCCTAACCCATTCAGGCACTTTTTCAGATTTTTTTCTGCACGGATTTGAACCACGGACCCCAGCACCTTAGGATTCCCCACTACACCACGGGTGTCAAGGCTAGTATATAGCCTGGGTCAAATTTATCCTCAAAAAACTTGCACGCCGGGTGGAACATAGATATTAGTCCGGGTTAAAATTGAGGGAGGTGCCACCTGGAGAAGGAGAAATTCTCATGTGGTTTTTCTAGACCAGTTTTTCATGGGGAACAAGAATATCTGAGGTAAACAGGCTGTATCCTGAGAACTTTTCTGTGAGGGCGCTTTTTTCAAAATGGCCGCCAAAATCCCATATAAAGTGTGTATAATGTGTAAAATAAGTATCTATGAGGCATGTTTGACCACTTTTTGCATTAGTTTTGATTAGAAGTATTCACAAAGAATCTAGGTTGGTAATACAAAATCTATTAAGGGGGATGTGCACCTTCGCATAGCCTCCGTAAAACTGCCGTAACTTCTTCATTATTCATTTAATCTTAATAAAAGTATACATTTTTTTGCAGGAAAGGGTTCAATGAATCCAACTATGATCATGAAATTGACCATTTTGGAGAAAATTATAAAAAACATGTTTTTTTACCCATTTTAGGTTTGGAAAAGATAACTCAAAATATATTTTGTTAAATTTTGTCATACTAGTTTTATCATATTCCTCATGCAATTCCCTAGGAATCTTCTTTTTTTTTTAAATTTTACTTTATTATTTTTTGAATTACAGACCAAAAAGTGCCAAAAAACCTGTTTTTTAACCTCCAAAATCGTGAAAATCACGTTTTTTGGTAAAAAATCATATTTTTTGGCACTTTTTGTTCGATAATTCAAAAAATAATAAGGTAAAAATTTTAAAAAAAAAACGATTCCTAGGGAATTGCATGAGGAATATAATTAAACTAGTCTGATAAAATGTAACAAAATATATTTTGAGTTATCTTTTCCAAACCTAAAATGGGTCAAAAAACGTGTTTTTTATAATTTTCTCCCAAAATTGTCAATTTCATGATCATGGTTGGATTCATTGAACCCTTTTCTGCAAGAAAATGTATACTTTTATATAGATTTAATGAATAATAAAGAAGTTACGGCAGTTTTACGGAGGCTGTACCTGAAGGTGCACAGCCCCCTTAAGCGGTTCAAAATGAGGGCACTTTTCAAAATGGCCGCCAAAATCCCATATAAAGTGTATATATGGGTTAAATAAGCAGTTATGAGGCGCATTTGACCAAATTTTGCATTAGTTTTGATTAGAGTTATTCAAAAAGAAGCTACATGTGTAACACCCAAGAGAGGCACCATACATGGTAGAGAGTTACGAAACTCAGACAAACTTGCCCTGCCAAAATGTAGGACTGTTCGCTTCCAGAACAGTCCATTGCTGTACATGACCAAATTGTTTAATGACCAATGAAATTCCACTTTCAAATCTCATGTGACAAATTAAATGCATATTATGTGTCTTATTGTGCAAGGGTGGGGGGGGGGGGGGTGTTGCGGTGTATGTCTTTGAGTAAAAGTTGGTGTAAATGTATTGCATTTTTGTGAGGGTTGTGTTTCGTTAAGTGAGTTTTGAAGTTGGGGAGGGCGGTGGGGGTGTTTGCGGTGTGTGTTTATGAGTTAAAAGAGGGTGTAAATGTAATGATTATTTGTGAGGGTTGTGTTTCGTTAAGTGAGTTTTGAAGTATGCATGACTGTTTGATGTGTGCGGGCTCGGGGTTTTCAATTTTTGATGTTTTAAATTCTATGTGCAATATTTTATAATCTAATGGTCTTTTATATATATTATAACTATAATGTATTTTTATTGTATGTATTATTGCTATATCAATGTTAATCATGAATGAATGAATGAGCCGAGTCTTCATGAATGAATGAATGAGCCGAGTCTGAATGGTAGAGGGTGTTGGATGTGTGTGTGTGTGGATGTTTTTGAGTGTTGGTTGTTTTTAGTGGTATTCGGTGAGTGTGAAGATTGGGTTCATGTAATTAATTTTAGTAGATTATATTGTTTCCTTTAATCATTGTATTTTTATATGTAAAATTGTTGTAATTCAGCTACTTTGTATTTGCTGCAAGAACAGTTTTTAATAAACCTTTTATGAATGAATGAATGAATGAATCTATAAAGAGGTCCAAAATGAGGGCGTTTTTCAAAATGGCCGCCAAAATCCCATATAAAGTGTATATATGGTTTAAATAAGCATTTATGAGGCGCGTTTGACCAAATTTTGCATTAGTTTTGATTAGAATTATTCAAAAAGAAGCTACATGTGTAACACATAATCTATAAAAAGGTCCAAAATGAGGGCGTTTTTCAAAATGGCCGCCAAAATCCCATATAAAGTGTATATATGGTTTAAATAAGCATTTATGAGGCGCGTTTGACCAAATTTTGCATTAGTTTTGATTAGAGTTATTCAAAAAGAAGCTACATGTGTAACACATAATCTATAAAAAGGTCCAAAATGAGGGCGTTTTTCAAAATGGCAGCCAAATTCCTATGATTTCCATTTTATGAAGGAGAATTTCGCAGTAATGGGAAACCTGATAGCTGGATCTGGTTTTGAAGATGTAGTATTTCAAGCAGATATATGCTCTTCTGGTTGCCTTCATGGAATTCTAAGTGGTTCACACTACAACCGCTGCTGGGCCATTCACAGTTTGTTTTACGAAGCTCTAGAGAGGTAGCTTCTGGGAGCATTTATTGACCAAACGAATGCACTTATTACCGATGAAATTCGCAGCTTGATGAGTGTGAACGAGTGATCATGGTGATCAAGAGTTTGCTTGCTCTACCTGATGAAGAGGAGGTCCAGCAATTTCTTGATGATTACGAGAACTTCAAGTCCAATGTGCGTGAAGGAACGTATGGAAGAACGGCACATTTTTGGTTGCTGTATTATCTAGACCTGATGAGATGTCAGCACATGGTTCACACTGCAGTTCAAGAGAACAACTATGACCTCAGGAGGTATGGATGGGAGTTCATGTTGCCATTCTACTTTGGTCTCAACAAGACTAATTTTGCCTGGTATGGAAGCTACTATATCAAGTGCATGGAAAATAATGAGTCTCTTTATCCTGGTAATCATCAGCTAATTGAGGAAAAAGGGTTGTCAGTACAAGGTCAGAGTAGATATGCTTTGCGAACAGCTGTGGATCAACGTGTAGAACAGACCATCAACAGAGATGCCAAAGTTGCACGTGGTATAAAATCATTCTCTACAGATGACAAGTCAATCCTGAAAAGGGCACTTAACCGTGCACACCAAGCAGAAAATACAGCATCTTTGCAGGCCTTCTCCAATGCTGAGCCTCACGAAGATATATACAATCAGGTACGGCCATCACACACCCTCTCATCTTAAGTGAAGGTGCAGAAACTAGTCTTGTGATGACCACAGAGTACATCAACCCATTTGATCAGAGATTATATAAATATCAAATATACAACCGGAACTCTGGAATACCGGGAGGACATTGCGGATGGAATATTTAAAGTTCTTCCAAATGTCAAGTCAGCACACGAAACTTTTGTAAAGGACAGGCTCGAGAATGCTTCCTTGTCACAAAAGATTATGTTGTTTTGGTTCCAGATCTTAGCAGTAGTCAGGAAGAAGCAGACACGAAGGTCGTCTTGCATGCAGACCACGCCTTGAGCAGTAACGATATGAAGGCATAGCAATCATCCGTTAACATTCTAGTGACAGACATCGCTGTTATTGCAATGTCACATTTCAATGAGAATGGAGACAGAGTGATACTTGACACAAACACTGGTAAATACCGAAAGGCATTCAAGTTGAGTGACATCGACCTAACAGCAACACAGAAGTTATGTCTTGTTGGATTCCACGCCTTTACAGGTAACGAATACAACTCGGCCTTTTTTTCGCAAGGGCAAACGTATGTGCTGGAAGCTGTTAGAGACAAAGCCAAGGTTTGTGGACACTTTCTGTCATCTTGATGAATCAGACGTTCTTTCAGCGCATTTGTCTGAGGAGCTTGTAGAATATGTATCTTTGTTGTACGGGGTGAAGACCAAAAACCTTAATGAATCAAGGTATGCGATCTTCGACCGCAAGTTAACGAAGGAGCAAAAAGCAACAGATATAGCATTATTACCACCATGTCATCAAACACTGCAGCTTCATAAACTTTCATAGCTAGAGAATGGCGTTCAGCAGGCATCAATAATTATGAAGGCACAGTACAGATGCTTGTGAAAATAGTTGGAATGAAGAAATGGAGCCTAAGTGGATAAAGACAATAATGCCTAAAGATGTGCAGGAATTGTTTATTGACAATGAGTGCGATGACTTTTCAGAATGCAGTGAGCTGAGCGACTCTGAAGATTAACTATAACATATATGCAGCATTGTGAGTGATTTGATATACCAGAAAACATTACAAGGACAATTCAGTAAACTCTTTTTATGCTTTTAGCATCTAAAAAACTGTTCTTCAATGTACATTTTTATTAGATTTTGGTGGCCAATTGAAAAGCGCCCTAATTTTGAACCTTTTAATAGAGTCTGTATAACCAACATGACCAAAGAAGGTGCAATTCAAATGCAAAAAGAGGTCAAACATGCCTCAGGGATGCTTATTTAACCCATATACACACTTTATGTGGGATTCTGGTGGCCATTTTGAAAAGCGCCCTCATTTTGAACCTCTTAATAGATTTTTTATTACCAACCTAGATTCTTTGTGAATACCTCTAATGAAAACGAATGCAAAAGGTGGTCAAACATGCCTCATGAATGCTTAATTAACCCATATACACACTTTATATGGGATTTTGGCGGCCATTTTGAAAGGCGCCCTCATTTTGGACCTCTATATAGATTATGTAATACAAAAGTAGCTTCTTTATGAATACTTCTAATCAATACTAATGCAAAAAGTGGTCAGACATGCCTCATAGATACTTATTTAACCCATATACACTTTATATGGGATTTTGGCTGCCATTTTGAAAAAGCGCCCTCACAGAAAAGTTCTCAGGATACAGCCTGTTTACCTCAGATATTCTTGTTCCCCATGAAAAACTGGTCTACAAAAACCACATGAGAACTTCTCCTTCTCCAGGTGGCACCTCCCTCAATTTTAACCCGGACTATATTGGCTCGTTGGATTCTGTTGGATTTGACAGGGTTAGGGTTAATAAATAAAAGAAGCTAACCCTTATCTAACCCTCACATTATCTTCCATGTGACAACTAGCCGTCAGCCATTGCTTTACTTACACTGTAATAGATGGTCTTCTTAGTCCGCCACTTTTCCTCTTCACTGATGCACATAAGATGAGATCACTGAAGACAAACAAGCAACGATCTTTTCTGGCTCCCTGCAGTGTGCGACAAATAAGCAATATTGTATTAATTGTTTACACAGTTGTGCTAATTACACATGTAACTCCCATCGCTTACCTTTTAACCTGTTATCTGAAAATATCAAATGTTTTACTATTTTTTAAATCATTTATAGGACTCACAAGACTCATAAGAAATTATATATAACAATCAAAATACACTTTCAATTGCTCATGTTGGATTTTGGATAAATACGGTTTCATTTTAGTGTGTCCACATATTGAAATAATTTGAAAATTATGAATTCTTAGAAATTTTGACTAGAAAATATAAATAAAAAACACCTGCACTACAGGAAACACAAATGTGCTGCTGTGCAGTCTAACCACAAGATTATAATCAAATCCTTTCAATGTGACCCCCCCCCCCCCAAAAAAAAAAATGCATTTAAAAAAAAAATTCTCGATCAAGTCTTAAAAATCAAAGTTACTTAGGCCTAAATTTTTGTTTGTTTGATTGGCGTAACCCGACCGACCCTATTTTTACCGCCGACCCTAAACAAAAAAAAATTGTGTGTGTGAGAAAAAACCCAAAAAACCCAAAAAACAAATATGTGTCAGAGAAACAGGGAAAATGTGTATTTGTGCCATTTGTTTATGTCTGTATGGTATATGTGTGCTGGTATATAAAATTTCATAGACGTTTTATAGATTTTAAAAAATCAAATAATCTGACCTACCTACCCATTTTTTTTCTCTATGTTACGCCAATCAAACTTTTTTTTTAGGCCTTAGTTCGCAAGATGAAAGTGATGCTGTTTAATAATCTTTTTTTCATGATGGTCGAGAAATACCTGATTTTGACATTTCTGCATGTTTTTAAATTTGTGATTTGTCACTTCATCAGACCTATATTCATGTGTCATAATTCTCATGGTATCTATTTCGTAAATGTCTACTTTTACAGTCAGCGTTAGAAATCAGAAAAATCAACTGGTTAGGCAAAAAAAAAAGAAGGTTTGTCTCAAATGACATGAGAGACTGAAAATCTAATGCGGTCTGCGGATTTTTTTTTTCTTCTTCAATTTAGACCTGATCGTTATTTGTTTGGATTTTGCAAGATTTGTTTGAGAAAATTGAAAAAAAATTGGGGAAAAAATTGGGGGGAAAAAAAAAAATTGAAAAAAAAACACTAAAAAAAAGAAGCTAACACGGGCGGTTTTGGGAATGATAACCCAGATAACCCAGCAGAAGATTTTGTTTTTTATCCGCCACTATTTGTTGTTATTCGCAATTGTTTCGGTTGTTTTGGTGTCAAAATCAAAATCTTGGTTATCTGTTGGATAATCAATCAGCAAGAAAAAATGGTTATCTGCAGGATTGAGTCATTTCGGGTGTACGGATTAACGCTATTTTGAACGCTATCTACAGTATTTCTTGTCCAGTCGTTATATCAACTCACCACCTCTGTGATTGGGTATTGTTGAATAAACCGTCTGTCTGGCACCACCAATTCCACATTGCCATCTATAAGACTTTCTAATTCTCTCAAGATTTGCACATCTTTGATGGCTATATCCGACTGGTTCTTGCTCTCATCTATGGCTTTGGCCAGTGTCTTGACCGTGTCCAGCGCCAGCTGAAGGTTCTCTTGGTCCGGATGATCGTCTGGTGTGTTATCTATTAGTTCCTGGGAGTGTTGAATGGTGGGGAGAAATCAGCAGATTTAATTAATGAGATAAACCTTTGGTTTGAAATTGTGTAACATTTGTGACAATTGCTTTAAAAATAACCAAATTAAAAGAATAAACTAGATTTTTTCTGCGCATGCCAGTTTAAGAAATTACTTTCCTAATAATAAAACACGGTCATTTTGTTCTGGGAAACGAGGGAATGGTGAAAAGAGTTTTTATTTAACCCAACTCATAAACATGTTGATCAAGAAGAGCAAGGCAAAAATCAAACCTCGTCAAACAAATCCCCTACAAAGCCCTTGGCATGCCAAGCACGCATGTAACGTAAAGCTAATGCTACTATCTATCAGACAATGTTAATGTCTGAATAAACACACAGGAGTAAGGGGGCATAATATGGCCTAGTTTCCGTTATTTAAGCCAAGCTATAGTGTAGATTTGTTTGGTATCTCCAGAAAACTAAAGGAATGTTATATGTACTTGATAACGCATGTCTATTGAGTAGTAGATGGTACATAACTTACTTAACCCTAACCTTCTCAAACACTACAAAATATGATAACAAGCCTATCCTATAGTCAGGTGGCACCTTTTTCAATCTCAGTGCACAATTATTGGGGAAGCAAAAGTTTTAGAAGGGCAACTAGTATGGTGATGTGGCCCTTGGACTCTTTACTTTACACCTGCAAGCCATGGTTACATTACCCCTTTATGATATACCCTTTTATGGTACAACCCTTTTACGATATACTCTTTTTACGATATACTCTTTTTACGGTATACCCTTTTACGGTATACCCTTTATGGTATACCCTTTATGGTATACCCTTTTAGCGTACACCTTTTGATGGCATAAGTTGTTTGTTTTCTATTCTTGATAGAATTACCCCTATCCCCTTGAGCGTTAGCAACAGTAGGTTGAATGAATGAATTAGGTAGTCAAACAGCCCTGTTGTTAGGAGGATGAACCATGCTGACAGCAAGGCACCCAGCCTGAATCTGTGTGAAACTTATCCACTTTATATATAACCTATTATGTAGGTTAAATATGATCTCTTTAATATTACTCACATCTATATTGTATAATTCCATGAATGTATTTTGAAACCAGTTGCACAATTTGATTTATACATAAGGAATGTGATACTAGCAACTCATATCCTACATAAGGAATGTGATACTAGCAACTGATATCCTACATAAGGAATGTGATACTAGCAACTGATATCCTACATAAGGAATGTGATACTAGCAACTGATATCCTACATAAGGAATGTGATACTAGCAACTGATATCCTACATAAGGAATGTGATACTAGCAACTGATATCCTACATAAGGAATGTGATACTAGCAACTAATATCCTACATAAGGAATGTGATACTAGCAACTGATATCCTACATAAGGAATGTGATACTAGCAACTGATATCCTACATAAGGAATGTGATACTAGCAACTAATATCCTACATAAGGAATGTGATACTAGCAACTGATATCCTACATAAGGAATGTGATACTAGCAACTGATATCCTACATAAGGAATGTGATACTAGCAACTGATATCCTACATAAGGAATGTGATACTAGCAACTGATATCCTACATAAGGAATGTGATACTAGCAACTAATATCCTACATAAGGAATGTGATACTAGCAACTGATATCCTACATAAGGAATGTGATACTAGCAACTGATATCCTACATAAGGAATGTGATACTAGCAACTAATATCCTACATAAGGAATGTGATACTAGCAACTGATATCCTACATAAGGAATGTGATACTAGCAACTGATATCCTACATAAGGAATGTGATACTAGCAACTGATATCCTACATAAGGAATGTGATACTAGCAACTGATATCCTACATAAGGAATGTGATACTAGCAACTAATATCCTACATAAGGAATGTGATACTAGCAACTGATATCCTACATAAGGAATGTGATACTAGCAACTGATATCCTACATAAGGAATGTGATACTAGCAACTGATATCCTACATAAGGAATGTGATACTAGCAACTGATATCCTACATAAGGAATGTGATACTAGCAACTAATATCCTACATAAGGAATGTGATACTAGCAACTGATATCCTACATAAGGAATGTGATACTAGCAACTGATATCCTACATAAGGAATGTGATACTAGCAACTGATATCCTACATAAGGAATGTGATACTAGCAACTGATATCCTACATAAGGAATGTGATACTAGCAACTAATATCCTACATAAGGAATGTGATACTAGCAACTGATATCCTACATAAGGAATGTGATACTAGCAACTAATATCCTACATAAGGAATGTGATACTAGCAACTGATATCCTACATAAGGAATGTGATACTAGCAACTAATATCCTACATAAGGAATGTGATACTAGCAACTGATATCCTACATAAGGAATGTGATACTAGCAACTAATATCCTACATAAGGAATGTGATACTAGCAACTGATATCCTACATAAGGAATGTGATACTAGCAACTAATATCCTACATAAGGAATGTGATACTAGCAACTGATATCCTACATAAGGAATGTGATACTAGCAACTGATATCCTACATAAGGAATGTGATACTAGCAACTGATATCCTACATCTAGATTTATACATAAGGAATGTGATACTAGCAACTGATATCCTACATAAGGAATGTGATACTAGCAACTGATATCCTACATAAGGAATGTGATACTAGCAACTGATATCCTACATAAGGAATGTGATACTAGCAACTGATATCCTACATCTAGAGAATGTCACAAATTACCACAACACAAAAGTATAAGTGTTCAAGCTATACAATTAAAATCAGCAGCACAAAGTGTGCAGGTCTGAGGCGAAAGTACAAACTTAGAGAAATCCCATTGGAATTCACCACCAAACTTGGCAAAATGTGAAAGATTCCGGGGGGAGGGGCGTACTTAGTGGATATGAGGTTACGGGGATGTGTCACCAAATAGGGTCCCATTTTTTACCCTCTGGTAAATGGATGACCCCCTTATCAAAGCCATTTTTGGTAAATTTATGGGTCTAAAACCCTTAATTTTGCTGTTTTTCCCCAAAATTTTAACAAAATCTGTCAAATATATAGGAAAATGAAGGGTTTCTGGTAAAAAATATGAGACCATTTCCCCCGAAAATGGTAACTGTTTGGGTCAATTTTCATTTTGCTGGTGGCACATCCCTACCAAAAAATTATCCGAGTACCCCTCCTCCCCCAGAGGAAAGATTATGCTTTAAAATATCCTCTTTGCATCTCATTATTTGTCCGGATGTTTTCCCTCATTGCTTTATATGGTCAAATTGATTCCGACAACATTGGGGACCGTCAAAACAAATTGTGAAATGTGTTCCATCAGTATGGCATGGCCTTGAACAGGTTTGTTTTGCCCTGGGGGTAAGGAGGACATTAAGGGGCAAGGATCATGTCTTGTTGACAGACCCCTTGGTACGAGGGATGCCATCATTAATTTGCTCGTTTACTAAACGGATAACTTTGGTTACTGCATTTCTGTGGTTACACAGGATACCGACATGAATTGGAATAAGAATCTGGACTGATTTATGCATAGTTGATGATTGTTCAGTTAATGGCATATTCTTAGCGTAGGGTTTCTGGGAATAGGACAATACAAGTGATCAATTGCCCAACAAGACATTAACAAGGTTAATGAACTGACTGACTGATTGTAAATCAAACTGCTAACTTTCTACAAAGAGCTCTGTTGGTTGGGCCAATCAATTGGTTTACTGCAACTCAGAGGTTTGTTAGAAGACATATCGCATCTAAACGCGTCTAACTTTGACTTTAGACACATTGTTTAACCATACGTAATTCTTGAAAATTTGTTAAACTTAAATCACGTCTAACTCACTAAAAAGTGTCCAACATGGGTATGGGTACAGTTTAAAGCGCGTTTAACTAAACTCATACACCAACTGTATGCCTTGAATAATCACTCAACCGTGCCTGCTGCATGTTGACGTTCAGACTGTGAAGTATTAAAAATACACATGCTTTTAAGGTATTCAGTCGATATCTATTGTAATCCATTAGGGCCACAACAAAAATAAATACCTGTATACAGTAACGCATAACAACTCTGGGGACGAGATTCGCAAGAGTTTAAAACCGTGTTTTGTTAAACATGTTGTTCAAAAGATAAACTCGCGTTCAAGTTGGACACCAGTTTAGTTAGACACGGTTTTAAGCTAAAACAGTGTTTAGGACGAGAATACGGCCCAAAACGTTTATTTACTAAACCCAGTGTACCTACCTTAAGCTGTAGTTCATATCTAGGTATTCTCTGAATAGGTTGAATGATGAGGTCGTCTAATTTTAACTTCTCCTTGTGCTCTTTCACACGTTCCTGAATGATGAAAACAACAAAAAGGAATAAAACATGAACTTACTGCTCCATAACATTGGACTTTGAACATCAGGTTGTACAGGGTGTCTAAAAAAGAGAGGGTGTTTTGCAATTTTAATGGTTACAGTCTTAACCCTAATCTACAAGAATCGTGCCATCTGCACGATTTGGCCTAAAAATGAATAAAATATGAATTTAGGTATATTTTACATGAAAATAACAAATATTGTGATAGTTTTAGATGAAATGTGTCACCTGTATCCCATTCCAACAAGAATGATTGACTATCAACAAGTACTAAATGTAACAAAAATTGTGTAATTTTGTTGCTAAAATAGACTAAATTTGACAAGAAATTTAACCTTAAAATGCCTGTAAAATCATCCAAAATATTTAAATATTATTCAGATTACTTTTGCATCAAGTAAGAAATTAATTATTGTACGCTAATTTGAGTAAAAGTAAAGAATTATTGTTCTTAACTATGTAAAATATTGCAATATTCATTAATCATTTAATATTTTTGTCAATCTGTAATCAAACCTCATTAATTATTCATGAGCTAATTAACATATTATTTGCAAAATTAATTGTTTGTTATATTTTTCTGGAAGCTTGAAGTCTGATCTATCCATTGATATGCTACTTGCGTGGTTTATATCAATACCGCGCTGAATTGATACAGTGATCAAGAGAGGGTGTGTATTAGCTTCTGAAAAACCTCGTTTTTGTGTTTGTAGATTAGGGTTTAAACAATAAGCTCAAATTATGGCAAAACTCAGTAAAACTGGCTGCAATTGCAGTTTGAATGTGTGTGGCATCAGATGAGTTGCGGATATGTACAGAGTAAAGATGTGGGATTAAGGGACGCACCATTTGATTTTGAGGGGGGGGGGCATGGAAGTTGGGGTCGGGCGGAATTTTTTTTTCCCACCGCCGAAGTCCGCAACATTTTTTTCTTTTCTTTCCAAAGGCGGCAAAGTTTTTTGTTAAAGGTTTTACTGTTTTTCTTTACATTGAGTTGGGCGAGTCAGATTTTTTATTTTTACTCAGCAGTGGGTGAACTTTTTTTTTCCTGGTTGGTGGGCAAAGTTTTTTTTCTCCTGGATAGTGGGCAAAGTTTTTTTTTGTTGGAAAAATTCCATGCCCCCCCCCCCCCCCCCCCCCGAGTATCTAATGATGCGTCCCTAAATCTCTCCTATTACTTTTCAAACTACTGTAAAAGTGGAAATTGTTGTGCTTTATTTATTTATTTTTGGCAATTTGACCCGCAGCTACATGTATCGCTAAAAAAGTAACACCGGATTATATTTCTTTTGCGTATAGGTCTATGTGATGAAGCTACAAATCGCGACTTTTAAAAACACGCATTACAGTTCAAGATCAGCAAAGCGCGAACATTTAATCGCGCAAAATGACAATTTTTACAGTATGAGCAGAGATTGGTGAAAATGAAAGAAAGAATTGTTTTTAAAGATTGAATTTACTGAGTGAATTATAATGAATTGATTCCACAAAGAGTCAAGTATTCTCCTTGCAATACTGTTAAGTGGACATTTTTGCGCTACATTAATTTTCTTGCTTTTCACGTTCTAAGCACCTACCGCGAAAATAAAAACATGCAAACATATTTATTTTGTGTATAAGACTATGTATCGAACTTTCAAATCGCAAATTTAAAAACAAGCGAAATGGCTGAAAATCAGCAAAGCGCGAAAATGTAATTGTGCGAAAATTACCACTTTTCCAGTAATTCAACCTCTATATCCATATCCTGCTGTCAATTGTTGAAAAGAACCCTTTGGGGGTGAAACCTCTCAACATCTCTTTAACAAATGTCAGGTATTTCCGCTCCAATATGTTTGAATTATCAGTGACATCTAACAAACCACAATGCATGTCATAAAGAGACCCAAATGGTTGCCATGGCAACGGGTTGTTTAAACATTTCCAAGTCTGCTATAATGTCAAACAACTTCTTTGATACGGCCACACACAAAAGTCTGTGTTGCATATATTTGGGAAAATAGCTATGCTAAATGTGGAAATTCTTTTATTATTGCATTTTTGGCACACTTCTCCCCTCCCCCTAATTCGGACAACTAAACTTATGTTTAAAAACACCCAAATTTGGGTTATGCTGCAGAAGTGACTCCACAATGTATGCGCGTGTGGGTGTGTGAGATAGATCTTTTTTCCTGGCCTAATGCATGGCAATGACAGGTCAGGTAAATAAACAAATAGGTGAGCTCACAGAGGATACCTTGAGTTACCCATGATGCACTGTAGGTTGCGGTAATCCACAATGCATCAACTATACTCCATTTTAATAGTGTCAAGTGGAAATCTTTGTGCTTAATTTGATTTTTTGCGAACCAGAACAGGTCTTCTCAAATACCGTAATGCATTTATTAAAACACCAAGATGGACCTTTTTTAACGACTTGCTTACACAAAACATGATGTCAAATGTGCACCAAAATTAAGAGGAATTTCCAATGTGCAGCACAACATATATGACTAATGGATCTGCCCATGAGCCACTATAGACTGGGTCCCCAGGTCCCTCTATTTGGCTGCCTAGTTTTTGTAATGGAGGACGAAATCAAGGGACTGGGAAAATAACACATCCAAAAAATGAACGGAATTGTCATGGAAATCCGTGACATATCTGGTCACATCCAACTTTACTGCCCATGAGCAAATCTGCTCGACAACAACACCAAACCTCCCTGATTGGTCCAATTTGAATTTTCAGAGCATCTTACGATTGTCACGCTGCGCCGTGGGAGGTAGATCAGCGCTCCCTATCGCGTCACGCAATGCACAACACTGTGTGAAAAAACCCTGGCGCAGTGTGACATGATGGTGCATGATCACGATCAGCACACACTTCGAGAACTGTTTCTTTTTCAGCCTTCACATTTTGAACACCCTTGCCGGGTCCGGGTGTTAATTGTGAAGACGGGAAGGATTCAGTTTAGAACCATTATATAAAACTAATTACCTCTAGGAATTTTGCAAAAGCTGGCTTGCTGGACGCCTTGCTGATGAGCTCCTTGGCTCTGTGGAAATTGTTGGTGAAAGCAGTGTACGTATCAAGAATAGGTTGCTTGGTGAACTGTGAAAAGAAAGAGTGAAAAAGTGTGGTTATCAATGCAATTATGACTTAGGCCAACAACAAAAAATATTAGAATGTCCTCGTCCGCCTGACCCTCATAATCATTCCGACCCAAAATCTTTTCTTTTTTTGAATAAAAAAAAATAAAAAAATACAAATACAAATATTAGTCTTAAATCAATTTTTTTTTTTTTTAAGTGTTGAGAAAATAAAAATTCTCATTTGTTCTCCGTTTTGTTTTTGGTTACCACAACAAGTACATCTCATTTTACTTTTGGTACCTGAAATAGGGCAAGTGAGAAAGAAAGAAAAAAAAATTAAAAAATTCTCGACCAACCTACCCAACTTTTAAAAGTGATCTATGGACAATCAATAAATGTTTTTGTCTTATCTACATTATAATAATGTATACAGTCATTCCAGTTATCTGGTCGTATGATGGGCCCAGCAATGGCCGGATAAGTGAAAAATCTGGATAAGTGAATTCTGTGTAATTCTGCATTGTCTGTCCTGAAGTACTCAAATTGGGACAATAGAAGGTTACTGAATGAGAGATACAGTGACAATGTATTATTCAAGCACTAAGGGAGCAGTTCCATTTATACGCGATAAATTTATCGCGACTGTATCGGGGCCTGATATGTTTTGGACCCGATGTTTTTCAAGTTGATTCGCGATAAAATAGTCATCAGGCCCCGATAAAATAGACATCGGGGCCCGATACGAGGCCTCTGCCATACCCTGGGGGTATGTTTAGCAAATAGAGCGGGACATTGTTTAGCAAATACACGAGGATAATACAATTTACGTTAAACATCCATAATCAATAACATTATCTCTAAAAACATGAAATGCTGAATTTGTACCTTACAACTAGAATAAATAGCCCGAAGCTCTATTTACATACCGACCACTTATCTTTCGTTATATTTAAACAAGCGGTAATACGCTACTCGATAAATAATCCTTTGCTTCTCGCAACTGTACGCGATAAAAATCTCATCGGGACCTGATAAAAAACTCATCGGGGCCCGGAACATTCTCGCAATTTTTATTGCGTACAAATGGAACTGCTCCCTAAACAAACAAACAAACAGCACTACCAACATCAAAAGACGGTCTTCAAATGCTTCAGAGTGTGAAAATAAGGTGATTAGGCTGTAAAAAAACAAAAAACTTATTTTCTTTTGGGATAATTCAGCCAGATAACAGAGTTATTTGGATGAAAGAGGGTCGGATAATCGAGGTTGGACTGTAATTATATGGGCTATAGATAGATAGACTGATGCCTAAATAGTAGAAGACTCCATGAAATAGATTGTGTCTCAAAACAAAAGCTAACTATAGTCTATTTGGCCATCACGAGACAGTGACGTAACCGTGTATTCTACTAATTGCAGCACATAACGCGCGTGACTACTCGCAGCGCTGGAGTATACGAGTGTTGAAAGGCGGAAGATACATACATGGGCGTAAAAGCTGCTCCTGATAAGTTACGTCACTGTCCAGAAGAAACCAAATAGAGTATAGTCACTATTTGAAATGAGACACTATATTCCTATCTATCAATACCAACAGATGATTCAATCTTCTTTCACTTTTCACATTTTGAAAGCGGTGATGTCATTATGCCCATCATCCCACTTCTATCCTTCCGAACTGTGATAATTTGACGATAGTTTGTCTGCCCTTGGCCTGCTTCGTAATATCGTGGAAGTTGTACATAGAGCCAATAAGCTGTATCAAACGCCCGGCAAGAGATTTCCCTAACGTGAAGATGACCATTATTTTGACTGGTAATCCCCAATAGCAAAAATGGTAATTGACACACGTCATACAAACAAATGATGTAAAAGGTTTGGCAAGGACCATTAAGGGCGTGTTCACACTATAATTGATATCCGGGACACCAGTTTAAATCTGGATTGATAAACTACGATCGATGCGGATAATATCTGGACGATCGATGCGGAAAATATCTGGACGATCGATGCGGAAAATATCCAGATTGAAACCTGCATCATATCCCCCTCCACCGTCCATTCTTAATAATAATAATAATGATAAGGTGTTTGTTAAGCGCCCTATGACAGTAAACTGTCCTCAAAGCGCTTTACAAAAATACATAAAACAACAGTATGGGGGGGGGGGGGGGGGGGGGGGGGGAGATTACAAAAATACATAAAACAACAGTATGGGGGGGGGGGGGGGGAGATACAAATGGAAAATACTATACAAAACCTTAAAAACTACAAGTATGCAATAAATATTACACATTATAAAAGCACGCAGTAATATAAAACATCAAAATGTAGTGTTTCAGTCCAGCTGGTGTAGACACATAAATCTATAAAAAGTCCGTGTATGTACACGCGGACTTACTTCTTGCTCATCATTGTATGTTTAAATACCTGTCTTCTTGTGTCTACATACAGTGCTTAAAGGGGCATTGAGAGATGTATAGATATACTAAATGAGCAAATAACGTGAAGGTAATCATCAACATAGGCCAAATTCAAAATGTCATACAATTCCTACATCGCCTTCATGCCAAATAAGCAAATAACGGCACTTCCTGGTTGAGATTTGCCGCGAAAGTCCGTGAGTAAAACGATAGCATAACTTCCGAAATCAGCACCTAGTTTCTATATGATCAGATATCTAAACTAAGAAAATCATGAAATTTTATATGATAAGGCCAAATTAAATTAATTGTTTGTCTCAAAGCTCCTCCCCTGTTGTAAAACTAATGCGGAATGCGGGGTTTTTTTTCAATTTTTTTTCAATTTAAAAAAAAATATATATATAATATTGAAATCCTTGTAAAAGTGAACTTTTGTATTTAAGATGATGTGATCAATGAAAATCTGTAATATCGGTGAAATTTTGGATTATTTTTTTGTTGTTGTTGGAAAAAGAAGAAGAAAAAGGCTAATGCGCACCAATAAACTAACGCGCGCGGGAGCTTTGAGACAAACAATTAATTTAATTTTGCCTAAACGGCGAATGTTGGTAAACTGTTTCAGGTGGTAGTTAGTATATGCCTAAGTATAACTTTGATGCAAAAAAACTTATTTCCAGGATAATTGAGGGTGCACTCCCATACGTATCTCTCAATGCCCCTTTATTAAGGTAGATGTCCTGATTGCTGGCCCGATTTTCGACTTTATGTTTTCTATTTTACATGGAAGGTCATCCTTAAAATTGTCACATTCTAAGGTTTGAGTTGCACTAACTCCAACAGTTCTTATTTAAGAAGCACTAGGTCACAAGAAATTTGCCCATTGAGTAGTACACAAACTGGCTGGTGGTTAACCACCTTTGTCAGTAATTCACCACATTTTAGCCTATAATTTCTAATGGAACATTTCTGGCCCATAAGATTTTACAGACATATTGAGAAAAATATGGGGATTCCTCTGATATCAAAATATCTTGATGTGAAAAAAAAAATCATAGCCCCAAAACAGTGATCGAAACATACACCTTTAACTCTTATACTGCTATTGCGCTATTGAAGGAGGTTGCGTCTAGCATTGACATTTCGGATCAATCTTAGTTCTTCAGCAAATAATAGACAACTTGAAAGGTTGCGAAGTTGCGGAGTCTTGTTAACTCTCTCTTCTGCCAACCCTCTAAGCCTACTTAAAAGTATTAACTGGTCTGTCTATACCCATTACAAAGATGGAGATGGGTACGTATCGTATCGGGTGTATTGGATCTTGCAGAAAACCTGACAAATATTTGTGCTACATAAATTTTGCTCTCTTGGTTTTTCAAGTAACGCTAACCAATCTAAAGATGCACAAACATATTCAGTTTGCATACAAATCTGTGTTATAAATTACTTTCAAACCCTACATTAAAAAAGAAGCAAAATGGCAAAACACAAACAATTATCATGCTTAAATGTCAATATTGTCATGATAAAGGGTTCAACAAAAGAAAGTATACCACTTTGTTTATGTCATTTTGAGTAACATTCAATTTTTGTTTTGACAAAAGAGGCTAGATAGGCATTTAGATGAATCTTTTAGGCATAATTTGATAAGAAAGGACCAATTGGGGTCTCTGTGTGTGTGTGTATAGCCAGAGTTGACAGGGCTATTGATCGCACAGCGCAAATGCGTTGGGTCGTACGACATTGTGTGTGTTAACAATTGGTCCTTTCTTCTCATGCTCTGTATTGAAAATGAGACTTTTGAAAATGGGAAATTTTTCTTTAAATGGTGCTAATCATGGTTTATCTTTGTTGTTAGGGGGCAAATTTGGTATCAAATTATGCCTAAAAGATTTATCTAAATGCCTATCTAGCCTGTTTGGTCAACAAAAAAATTGAATGTTACTCAAAATGACATAAACAAAGTGGTATACTTTCTTTTGTTGAACCCTTTAGATTGTTTTCATATGGGAAATTAGAAGCAAATGTTAATGCAACTGTTTTGGGTTTTTTTCTCTTTAAAATTGATATTTACACAATTACAATTACAATTACACAATTGTTTTAAATATTACATTTCTGTAATGTAATTTCCATGGCTCCATAATGTTAAATTGACAGTCCTTTTGAACAAATATTCTTCTCTTTCAAAGATCCCATTCAAACTACAGAGTGTGTCAAAAAAGTGTCCCATGTGAAACATGATTTTTTTGGTCATTAAAATATAACAATTGTAGATAAAATACATGTTCAGCAATCTATAATGTGTCATAAGAATTGTGTACTATCCATTTTGGAGCTTTCATTATCATATTATGGCAAATCTATGCAGGCATGTCAAATTCAGCTTTGGCCACTTTTCATGTACAATTGTCATTCAGTGTGTAATTGAACATAATCAATACAATCAACAATAATCTCTAACTGGTACATGTTGAATCATTGATAGTTCAATTTGAGTAGAAAAAACATTTTTATCTGAATATTAGATGTATTTTACACAATACATTGAAATGTCCTATAATTCATCATTGGAATCTCAAAGGCAGTTTTTTCGGTTGAAAATCCAATTCCTTTCCAAAAGTGGCCAAAGTGGGATTTGCACTCTTGTTACTGAATTGATCATATCTCGGTAGTTACAGGGTGACATTTATTGGGGTAATGTGTATTTTGATAGAGGACTAATAGGGCTTACCAACCGAATAATTGTTTGGAAACAAAAATCATGGGATATATTTTTAATTAAATTTGTCCCTCATGGGGCACCTTTTTTTTGACACACCCTGTACAACAGGTGACCAGTCCTTCCATCCAGGTGATATTATAAATGTCAATAAAACAATGATGGGATTGGATATTCTAAGCTGAATTTGTAATAACTAGTCGTGGTTGTCACACAGCTCATCATGTCCGTAGGGTCAGAATAACTGTCCCGAGACCGACATACTCACAAATCACAGATAAACAGTTAATATAACGTTGATATTGAGTATGAACAGACCTGAAACAGATTACTGTAAAACAAGTTAATTTTGCAGCAACTTTTTTTCGCGAATTGCTAATCATCACTAGTTTCGCGGTAACTTAATTTCGCGAACGTCAAATTGCTACCACTAATGTCATCTTCATACACATCAATTCGCGGTAATATAATTTTGCGAATTTGAGCTTTTCGCGAAATTCACGAAATTAAATTGCTTGCGAAATTAACTTGTTTTACAGTATATTGATCGGAAATTATGCAGCACAATATGAGGTGTTTATGTGCTATGTGTTTTGTTTTCCATTTTATTCTTCAGCCTATAAAGGTTAAAAAAACGTAACAAGTTTGTCTTTGGGATATGCTTAAGCTGAACTATATGTTCTAATATAATTGTGCATTTCCCCCCCCAAATTTGGACAAAAACTCAAAAGGTTATTGCTTTGCTTTAAACATTTCTTAGAAAAATATTTTTAAAATAATTGTTTTTTTAAAAATATAAGTGCAAAAGAAGGCAAAGCAAGTAATTTCAATCTCTTTTACAAACTCTATTCTTTTTTGATATTTCATGTTTCCTACATGTAGAACCACTGTACGTATCCACTCCTCACTCATCAAATGCTTCTAACATGCACGTGTCATTTTTAATGGAATATACTATTTCACGTAAATGAGAATTCATGTCGCGTCATTTTGTCTTTGCAACCAAATTCTTAGAACCCATTAATTTGAGCTTTGCTAGTCATAGGTTCTGCTCAAAGAAGAATTTAAGACACCACCACAATGCATTGCGTATTTGCAAAATGCCCTAATTTTGGTCTCCAATTTGTCTGCGTTCCCATAGACATGCACACAGACATGGCTTCATAGTGCGTTTATCTTGTGAGCTCTTAGTCTTAGGTTCTAGTTTACATCAATGAATTAATTAGTTATCAGTGTTCCGTTTTCTTATTTTTTATAACGTAAAAGCTCGACAAATGCATCATGTGAAAAAGCTTTAGTTGGCTGGCATTCACGCAATGCATTGTGGGAAGTCCTTAATATCTTCTTTGGGTTCTGCTAGAATCATGCTTTTGGGCAAGAATTATCTAAATGTGATGCGGGGGACTTTGCAGGTGAAGTCAATTGTTAGTTCATTATGTGTGCTCTCAGAACTTTTTCTAAGCTTCAAAATGACACCCAATTTATCAAAATTGATCTAGGCATCCAGATTTTACGAGCGAAAATGACTTCTTATTATATTCTTTATTATTTTCTGTCTGCATTCATCTATATCTTGAAAAACACACAGCTGCAAAGCCCCCCCCCCCCCCCCCCCTTTGATGTGCTGCATCACATATTTTAATTCAAAATATCTTGCACATTCTATAGGTCGACACGGACTGACGTCACACGCCGTTGACTACGTCACGGAAGAGAGAAACAAAGGTCTCGTACACGCTGTGACGCGATTGGGTCGATCTACTGCATGGATGAACAGAGCGTAAAACCCGAGTTGTTAAAACGTCTTATGACGCGGTCAACGGCAAACTGTACAAAACAATAATCAAATGTACGAAGCACCCGGATGACCATGTTGACCTATTGGTGTTATCTTAATATTAGACAAATCAACGTCAGGAATTTGCTTCAAATCTTATAATTAATGCCCCACTACTTACAGATGCGTGTATGACGTCCCCGATCTTCTGAGTGTCGTGCCAATGTGTGACTCTCATAGTCAGCTGCTGCAGGAAATTCTCATGATTGTGAAGGATCTCTGGTAGCTTATAGAACATCGTGTCCACTATGGTGGGATCGTTGAGATTGGCATACTCCGGACTCTTGAGTGGACGGAGGTAACACTGTAACGAGGATAGAACGGGTAAGAATGATGTCATTCAGGTGTACTCTTGAGTAGGTGCATTCAAATTAAGACTTCCCCACATTCTCAAAGCTAATGGCTGAGCACAGGCTGAAAAAGTAGGCAATACGGAAAGCTCCTTGCAGGGAAATTTGAGCATTTGGAGGGAAATTTTGGCATTTGGAGGGAAATGTTACTCTTTCATTAAGAAATGCATTCCATTTTGGAGGGAAATTTGGAATCGCTTGCCGGGAAAAAGACATTTTTTCAGGCCATGTGGCTGAGCAATGGAACTATAGTTTAATCAGTTCCAAATTGGGCAGAAATATTCGGTTTTTATCTCTCCGCGCGCGCGCAATCCAGGCGTATACGCGCAATCATGGCCACATGCACACGGTTTGGGCTGCACGCACGCATCACATATATTATGCACAGTGCGCTTGTTGCCTTCAGCTCGGCCCCATCCTTCTGTATTCATTCGCTGCCGTAAGAAGGCTTCGCCAATTTGGAACTGATCAAACTATAATGAATTCTACAAATGTAATATCATTGGAAAGATGAACATATCAGCTTTCCCTGATTGCAACACAATTATGAATGTATCATCAAATTTACAAAATATGGGCGATTAAAAGAAATTTGTATTACTTTCTTTTGAGGAGTTTTATATTACCGATACACATTGATATCATCATCTCCTCTATCAGCAATAGAGAGAGGGAATCAAAGATTTTTTTGTTTTTGTTTGTTTGTATGTATCGGTAATATAAAACTCCTCAAAAGGAAGTTAAAAAATTCTTTCGATTGCCCACATTTTAAAGAATTGTATCCCTCTTAAAATAAGTCGCAGTGCCAAATTGAAAATATGTTTGGAAAGAGAAAACTTGTAAAATCATTTCGGTACCAAACATGACTCCTTTTTGAGGCCCCACAGTAGGTTTTGGCAAAATAACTCGTAATACCATAAAAGTGTTTGATTTGCTGGATGCACTGTATAAGTTTACTGTAATCACACACAACATGTTCCTCACATTCCATTCATGTGGAATTTGTTCAGAAAAGGTTTTCACTTTCTAAATGATGTGCACAACATTAATAATTATCATAATAAGGAATTATATCAATCAGAAATTTAAAAAACAAACATTGTAGAGAACCTTTTACTCTTTCCTACCTCTTTCCGTTTGTCGCATCATCGACTTTATTCAGCTCATTATAATACGCTTTTATATGAAAGTGCAGTTTTACAGTTCAGGAAATTTTTTGTCTGTATTTTGGCTCAGATAAATGTTATTGTAAGTTTGGTACCAAATAATTCTACAAGTTTTCTCTATCCAAATATATCTTTATTTTTATACTGCAAATTATTTAACTGGGAATAAAAGGTTTCAAAAAGGGTTTTGAAACTTTTGGGACACCCTGTACAAATATTATGATATTGTAAATCTTGTTTGAGGGGGGACTCAAGGAAGTTTTTGATTTGATTTTTGTGAGCGCTGTAATTATTGAACTATTAATCAAATGCATATAAAAGTATACATTTTTGGAAAGGAAATGGATCAGAGAATCCACATTTGGCATCAATTTTGACCAAAAATGTTTTTTTTAAAAATAAAATCACAAAATTCACTTTTTTGACCCACATTTTTTTGAACAAAGCTAACAAAAATAAGTTTGAGTAAATAATGCCCAAATCGCTTGATTATGATGTAAAGATACTAACTTAGGGACAAATCTCTAATTTTCTTTAAAAACCTGATCTAATATTTGTTTGAAATTTTGACCAAAAAGTGCCACAAAAAAAAAAAGGGAAAAAATGGAAACCTTTTTTGTTGGCACTTTTTAGTCAAAATTGATGCCAAATTTGGATTTTCTATACCATTTCCTTTGCAAAAATATATACTTTTATATACATTTGAGTCATAGTTCAATAATTACAGCACTCACAAAATTCAAATAAAAACTTCCTTGAGTCCCCCCCCCCCTTAATCCTAGGTCCCATTTCCTTCATGCTCCATGTTGAGGCTATTGCCTGCAAGACATGTTATGATGAACACATAAAACCTTTAAAAAACTGTGCATCTCAACATAATGCTGGCTGATTAGTCCCCATATTATGATAATTGTAAATCTTTCATCCCTATTGTCTGCAAGAAATATAATTATCCTATGTTATCCTATATGATGAACACATAAAACCTGTCAATAAATGTTCCATCTCATCATATTGCAACAAACAGCATCCATTACATTGCCTTGAAATAGGGCCAAACAGAAAGAAGAAAGTCTGTCTCAGAAACATTGTGCAAAAAAGCTAAGTGCTGTGTGATTATTTCTTTTTAGAAACAGTTTTAAAAAGTTTAAAAAAGTTCTCTGTAAGCTTGGATAAGCAAAAATAAAATAAAATAGCAAACAAATACAAATAATCACATACCTCATAGCCTTTGTTTGCTATTTTATTTTATTTTCGCTTATCCAAGCTTACAGAGAACTTTTTTAAACTTTTTTTTTTTAAATCAAGAAAAAGAAGAAAAAAGAAAAGAAAAAAAGAGAGAGTTTTTTTAGCCCCCAGCGCATAGACCTACGCGCCATAGCTCATTTCACATACCAATGCGGGCGAGCGGGCTTCTGAGACCGACCGACCTTCTTTGTTTGGCCTAAGGCCAATTTAATTTTGTGTGTGTTGCCCTCAAGTGCCAACAATCTTGAAATCAGGGTCAATTTTCCTCTTCTTTTTTTGCTGACAAATATTACTGACAGCTAGATTGTGGTTCATGACGAGTCAAAATTAGTAAATGTTATTTTGACTAAAGTTTCTAGTGTGATAATAGTTTAAAAGCAATCTTTTCCAGCAAACTTATTCATTTCAAGCAGAAAATAGTAATATACAAATTGGGTAGGATTTAAATCTTTAAAATAAAAATGCGACCCTGATTTTTGAGATTTTAGGTTAGGTCGCTGAGGGCAACACAACAATTGGTTTTGTTGGCCTAAGTCAAAACACATAAAAGACTTTTAACATGGTAGATTATGGTTAAAGTATGCTAAGTTGATTACAATAACAATAGTAACTGTCAAGCAAATTGTATGTGAAAAATAACACAATTATTCTGTTCCGAGTGATAAACTACATGTAACACTGGTGTAGCCAGTATGATCGGGATAATTAGTGACTGAGTCAAGGATCTTGTCACCATTAACGATGTGACAAGTGGAGGATTTTGCCTCCAAAATGTAATTATTTCCGTTATTTGAATCTGAATTATGATAAGTTAGTCAAGGATTATGTCACCATTAACGATGTGACAAGTGGTGAATTTTGCCTCCAAAATGTAACCATTTCCGTTATTTGAATCTGAATTATGATAAGTTATTATCCGTTCTTGAATACATCTAATAAACCTGCACATATAAATTGAAAACAGATTTCCGTCAAAAGTGGTGATTTGTGTAGAAGCATTCCCTGTAACTAACGTAGATTGGTTCATACGAACCATAATGTGATCCAAGTTAAGGATTTTATCAACCTCAATTAAGAAACAAATGGAAACTATGGCCGAGAGAAAATGTAATTATGTCTGTTATTTGCATCCAAATTAAGACATTGATATCAGTTCTTTAAATTGTCTCTTTCAACTATACAGGGCGAGTCAAAATAGTCCGGTCCCGTTTTCAAAAAATCAGAATAAATACTTTTATTGAATATTTTCATTGTTTATGAGTGTAGACATACTTCTTCATACCTGGTAGATGTTTTTACGACAATATCATATTCCACGCCAGATTTACAACATATTTACGAAAAGATGCGAAATCCAAAGTGTTCTAAGTTTGGTGGTGGATGTTAACACTACTGTAATATTAGTTATTCATACAACACAACACACTGTATAACTGTTGCAATTTATACCAAAGTAACATTTTTTTTTAAATCTCTGATAAATAAAATGATATTGCACGCAAAGTATTTAATTATTTTTTAATTTAACTCAGTATTGCACAAACATATTCATAAAAATGGACTATGCACTTGGCTTGGTAAGTTGTCAAAGCACAAACTGTTTAAAGATGTAAGATCTGTTTTTCTCTCAGACTTCTCTTATATCAGTTTGATTAAAATAACAAGTTTAAAAATACTTTGGTCAACATTTTGTTATAGGCTATCTCTGATTGCATGAAAACTATAAAACATAACCGCAAAGACAATAGAATCTCTTTTCCACGCAGCGTCCTGACGCTTAAAACTGCCGCCGGACGCCCAGAAAATTCAATGCTGGTAATCCGTTGGACAACCACACTTTAAACATTTTTTTTTTTTCAAAGTCAAAAATTATAAAACATGACCTTAGATGACCCATATTTGACCCAAAATAAGTTGCACGATACCCCATGACCCACACCATAGCCATGGTAACCTATAACTTAAGATCCTAAATTACTAAGACTACATTTGTATTTCATTATTCTGATTGAAAGTACAACCAAGGAGTTATTATATTAACTATGATAAATCCTTGGTACAACTTTTGAGGACCATTTTCAGTGTAAAAAATACCATTTATTTTTAAAAGTGAACAACATCTAACTAAATTCAGTAAACTATGCACATTGTTCTTTATCACAGATGACAATAGAAGTGTTGCCTGTAACCTTATGCACCATTATAAAGATTTATAAATGTTTGCATAAACTATTTTGTTTTGTTTTAAATATATTTTTAATTTCAAGTTAAAAAGATTATTACTTTATTTCTTATGCATGTGATATGGTAAACAAAGATTTTTTATGTATTGTATGATGGAAATAGTAACACATAGGTTTTGAATGCATTTCAAAATCTTTAATACACATATTTATCATTTTGCAATACCTCATCACATGCCTATGAACCACAAAAATAATTTTTCTGACTTGAATTTGCAAATATATATATATATTTTTGTTATTGTTATGTCATTTAACAGGCAACACTTCTCTTCCTATATTAAATGATAATTTACTGAATTTAAGTATTGTTCAAATTTATGTGCAATTGAAATAACACAGATATGGTGCTATCTGGGGTAGATAGCAACACACACTGTAACATAAAGGGGTAAAAAAAAGTAAGTCCCCCTAAAATTAGATTACTTCTGTTTACATACTTCACACACACAATTAGACGTTTCGAAATGTTGAATCGATTATGAAAGGAGAAAACGCTTGGCTACCAAAAAAAGTTTTACCTTTTCGATATGTTTACTTTTCCCAAAACAGTCACATTTTCCCAAAATGATGTTTTCAGAAAAAGTGGCACTTGGTCCATACCAGTAAATTTAAAAACTCTCTCTCGTGATTTTTTTGGTACGAAAATTAGACTAAGTTTGTTTGCATAACTCCGCACAGAATTAATCGTTTTGAGAAATTTAAAAACTTGTGAAAAGAAAAGTGCTTGGCTTCTCACAGCAAGTTTCTCCTGTTCAATATCATGTTTACTTTTCCCCAAATTGTCTCATTTTCACAAAACGATGTTCTCAGAAACAGGGGCAATTTTCAAAATCCTAATCAATTTTGCTTGCGTAACACCCCACACAATTAGACGTTTTAAAAAATTGAAACTTTTCTGAGAAGGAAAACCGCTTAGCTATCCGTACAAAGTTTCCCATTTTCAATATCATGTTTACTTTTCCCAAAAAAGTCAAATATCCCCAAAATGATGTTTCCGTTAACGTGAAATTTGCCCAAATCCAATACAGGTCAAGTGCCACTTTTTCTAAAAACATCATTTTGAGGAAATGTGACTGTATTGGGAAAAGTAAACATGATATCGAAAATGTAAAACTGTCTGTTGGTAGCCAAGCGTTTTTTCTTTTCATAATCGTTTCAATTTTTCAAAACATTTAATTGTGTGTGAAATTATGTAAATAAAAGTAATCTAATTTCAGGGTGGGACTTACTTTTTTTTACTCCTTTAGATATTGTGCTATCAGAGGTAGATAGCAACACCCACTTTAACACAGATATTGTACTATTAGGGGTAGATAAAAGCAGAAACTGTAAAACAGATATGGTGCTATCAGGGTAGATAGCACACACTGTAACATATGGTGCTATCAGGGGTAGATAACAACACACACTGTAACACAGATATGGTGCTATCAGGGGTAGATAACAAAACACACTGTAACACAGATATGGTGCTATCAGAGGTAGATAGCAACACCCACTTTAACACAGATATGGTGCTATCAGGGGTAGATAAAAGCAGAAACTGTAAAACAGATATGGTGCTATCAGGGTAGATAGCACACCCTGTAACATATGGTGCTATCAGGGGTAGATAACAACACACACTGTAACACAGATATGGTGCTATCAGGGGTAGATAACAAAACACACTGTAACACAGATATGGTGCTATCAGAGGTAGATAGCAACACCCACTTTAACACAGATATGGTGCTATCAGGGGTAGATAAAAGCAGAAACTGTAAAACAGATATGGTGCTATCAGGGATAGATAACAAAACACACTGTAACATGGATATTCTGCTATCAAAGGTAGATAGCAACACATAGAGGTAGATAGCAACACACGCTGTATCATAGATATTGTGCTATCAGGGGTAGATAGCACCACATGCACTGCAGCCCTTTACCAAACGCGTTGTTGGTTGTGCTGTTGTGTGTGATAGCGCCATCTATAAAAATAGTCTAATACAACGCCTTTCCTCAGAAAATCTTTGTGTTATGTTTTGTCTTGTTTTACGGAAGTATTATCCCGAAAAAATTGCGCTTTCTGATTGATCATGATGTCATGATTTATCGGGCGACGTCATCGATATCAAGTGCTATATTAAAATGTTGTCGTCAATAGAATTGGGCGGAGCAATCGTTCATTACAATGACAACATTGTTTACATTATGCTTACACAGTAGAATAGCTAGTTGCCCAAAGACGCCTCGCTCCGTTCAGCCTTCCAGCGTGCGACACATAATTTTGCGAGGTGTCTTTGACAAAGACTACACACACTGTAACAATAATAGCAACAGAAACTGTAATACAGATATGGTGCTATCAGGGGTAGATAGCAACACATTGCAACACATATATTGTGTTATATCATGATAGTTTTTACTATCATTATGACTGGAAAAGAATAATGTGATATCATGATTATAAAATTACATCACTCTGTCCAATTTGGATAATTCCATTACACTCGGCTTTGCCTCGTGCAATGGAAAATTCCAAATTTGACCTTGTGATATAGTTCTTACTATCACACTCTCAGGCATTCAATATTTGTATACTAGTATCAGGGGTAGATAGCAACACACACTGTAACAGGTTGTCTGTACCTGCAGTGGCATAACCAGAGTAGGGCAAGGAGGCAATGGAAAATTCCAAATTTGACCTTGTGATATAGTTCTTACTATCACACTCTCAGGCATTCAATATTGTATACTATCAGGGGTAGATAGCAATACAAACTGTAACAGGTTGTCCGTACCTGCAGTGGCATAACCAGAGTAGGGGCGAGGGGGCAATCGCCTCTCCTCCAATATTTGAGTCATGTCTGTTAAGATTGGCACTGTCGGTTCATTTGACACTAAGTGGGATTGTTTTTTAGATGCATGTATTTATTACCTGGCAAGCTACTTAATAGCACTGTACATAATACTCTAGTGAAATTCAAATTTTGTGACATTCAAATTTTTCATTTTGTCCCAGTTTCTCTGAACTATGTCAATAAATTATTCATTGCATCCTCTTTGCTTGCTTAGTAAATGGTTCAATATTTCATCCTGTGCTTTATATTGAGAGAAAGGTTATAAATCTTTGAGGCCATGGGATGAGCTATCGGATGGACCATAACCTGAACAAGTTTGAAATACAAAAATGTTATCTTTACTTTGCCAGGAAAGATCAAATTGGAACACTTTCCACGCGGCAGGCGTCTGCAGACGACATTCCAAAATGCCACAAAATGTTTTAAAAATATCAAATTTATTGATTTTAATTACCATTTGGAATCACCATTGGAAATGCATTTAAATAAATACAAATATGCCTAGTATTAGTTCAGTAGTTCTTGTGATAGACTTTGAAAGTCAGAACAGGTTTCTGAAGAAAACAAATCTGTATGGTATATAGTAAAACAAAAGCTGCGTGGAAAGTGATAACACATTCATTAACATCATTCTTCCCCTGCTTCTGACACATTTTTCAATTTTTTCAATGTGTTAAATATATCTTTTTAAGCCATTCTAATTATGTTCAATTATGGGTCAATAAATGCGTAGTGTGTTGTTTCGAGAGAAATTAGACAAATCAATGCAGGCGCCCTGATATTGATGTGTGAATAATGGCACAACCCGCAGGGGGAGTGCTATTGTGAGCATATCAACATTTGCACAAGTGCATTGATTTTTCTAATTTTTCGAGAGAAAAAAACATACGCATGTATTGACCTAATTCATACACGACACTATACAAATCAACATTCACAACTTGAGCATAATTTTGATACATGTAATAACGAATAAAAACAACTTTGCTAACCCCGCAGTGTAAAATGGCGAACCCAAGATGCCTGAACAGCGCATAAAAACAAAGCGTGTGGTGCACGCACTGAGCAGCGCACACGCGGAGTGCATTAGACACTTTCAATGCACTCCGCACTCTTGCTTTCTGTTTGGCTCGTCACTAAGGCAAAAAAAATTAGTATACCAAATCAACCATTTTATACCTATTATTTCAGTCAACATGTGTGAAGATACTAAGAAAAATGCATAATGGCTGTATTTTCTACCCAATGGTGAATATTTTCTTGAAGTTCACATCCATGAGAAAATATTCACCCTTAATTCTATAACAGAAACTGCTTGAAAGTATGGAATATCCACATATTATATTGTATTCTGAATTAAAGACAACGATGGAGAGAATGATGAGACTAAATAAAAACAATATACAATACAATATACTTGTACGTAGAGTACAAACCCGAGGCTTGTTGTTTGGCTTTCTGGGTTTCATTGGCTTTTACACACATTCATCAACCAGAAGATAGGTAAAAATAGTGTTGAAATATATAAAAAATCTTTTTAAAAAAAATTCTTAAGAAATAAAATTAAAATAAATCTTTAAAAAAATAATCTTAAAAAAAAAAAATCTTAAAAAAACAACAACAAAAATCCTGTCCCACATTTTTCGTCATTTTGACCCGCCAGATGAGGGCAACACAACCCTCTTTTTTTTTGCCTAAGAAGAGTGTATGAATATGACTTTATCTATTGAATTAAATATGTATTTTTCTTATAAATTGTAATTTGATCTGCGAATCCTGATGTATTGAATAATCAATTGCTATAACAAATCTAGATACGTGATTTATTCAAACTTAATATAATAAATCTTTAAGAGATATTTCACCCCTTTATTCAAACCTACTGTAGGGGCGTAATAAATCTTAAGGGATATGGCCCCTTTATCCAAACCTAATACACCTTGTGCTAACAGTTTAACCCTTTAATGCCATGCTGTCGCCATGTTTCTTCAAATCATCCAATGTACTAAATATGGAATTGTTCCATCATTTATATCCACCCTTCTTCTTTTATTTACATTGTATTTAGGTTCACAGAATTTCACTACATTCAAATTGAAACAAGATGTCATACATTCATACACTCTAAGTAGTGTCGAACCAATCCGAAAGCAAGAAATTAAAATATGCAGAGTGCATTGAAAGTGTCTAATGCACTCCGTGTGAGCGCTGTTCAATGTGTGCACCACGACATGTGTTTTGATTCGTTGTTCAGGAATCGCGGGTTCGCCGATTTTCACTGCGAGTGTTAGCAAACTTGTTTATACTTTGTACATGTTTTATTCGTTTTTACTTAGATAAAAATAATGCTTAAATTATGCATTTTGATTTGTAGAGTGTCGTGTATGAATTAGGTCAATACATGAGTATGTTAGTACGCTCCATCCCGCGTATCACATTTTCACAGCGCTCTTATTAGGACCCATTGTGTTTCTAATTTAAAGTCTCACAGGCTCTCACTGAGCTGTAAACGATCTTAGTGCGTCCAAGTCGCTGTCTGCGCTACTAGTACGTTCTCTAGACGTTTGTTGCACAACATTTTCTGCTTGTGCTTGGAGAGTACAACGTGATTACATGAAGGTTATTAGATTCAAATCATCCTCCAAGTACGACACCATACACCTGTTAAAGTTAGGCAAAAAAAAAGAAAAGTTGACTTGCTCTTTCAGGGCAAGAGTCTGGGTCAGACGGTCGGATTTTTTGTTTGTTTTGATTTTTTAAAATTTAAACAGGGAGATACTACACAAAAACACACGTTTTAAAGAAGAAGAAAAGAAAAAAATTTGCATTTTTAAAAATAAATTTTTTTTTTTATAAAGAAGCAGATACTACTAAAAACACGTTTTTATCTTTCTTTATTGTTATGTGCTTCTTTCAATTTTTTATTTCTTTATTTTTTTTAATTTTTATTTTTTACTTTGAATTTTTAAAAATAGCGACCCTAGATTCCCGAAAATTCGGGTCGGTCGGAAAGGGCAAGTCAACTTTTTTTGTTGTTGGCCTTATTGATCCAAGTGATTAATTAAACTCCATCCATGCAGTGCTATTCCAGTGACAGTCGTTATTCATATTTTTATATTTTTTCAGCGCAGTGCAATCGCTGGCCAGATCCCCGTAGGTGTGACAGGGCCATTAGGAATCATCTCCAAATACTGTCTGAATAACATGGGCAACAATGAAACTAGTCACTGATTGGGATGTGACATTTTTGACTTGTGCCTTGACTTGACTCTACATTTGGTCTAATGACTTTTACTAAAATGAATGACTTGGTCCAGGGTTCCCGTTAGTGAGTGTCATTCCGTCCAGATGCGATTTTTAAAATTCTGACGCCTTTTCAAACTCTAGGCTTGTGTATTTTGCGTCAATTTGGACGCGCAAGTTCCCGAAACTCAAAAATAAAACTAGAAAAAAACATAATTGTCAGCTAAATTCATGAATAAGTGCACATTTATATTTGAGATTCACTGAAAATGGTTAAATCAAATCTATGCATTTTTCTTACACTAATGCTCGCTCGCTAAATGTGATATTTTGCCGCCGATTTTCATTTCAGGGTTTATCGGCTGGCGATCCGCCATTTTGAATTTAAGAATTTTAAGTTCCGACAATCGGCACATAGACGCACACATTTCCCTTTGGACGCAATTTTTCAAACCTTAACGGGAACCCTGGATGACATGACTAGTGACGCGATGTTTGGAGACTTGGTCACAAAACTGGTCACTGATTGGGTTAATGTGAAATGACTTAGGCAATATCTGGATAAAAAGAAGATTTTAGAGACAGCCCCACGATGCATTGCAGTTTTGCAAAACGCCGTTAATCTGGTCCCTGGTTCATCTCGGTTCCCATAGACAAATGCACAAAATCATGGCTTCATAGCACCATCCTCGTACGAGCTATAGATTCTTGTTTACATCAATAAATAAATTGGTTCTCAGTGTCCCTTGTTCTTATTTCAATAACCTAAGAACTCGACTAGTAAACAACTTACTCACAGTTATTGAAACCAAAAAAGACAGGGGAACCATCGATTTTCCCGATACATGTCATGCGTGGCAGAAAGCCATGATATCAATATCTCAGGGTACAAAGGTCACTGATATATCAATCCTATTGATACAAATATCGATAAGGGGAAATCCAAATGCATCGTGGGACACAAATCTTGAGTCTGCGCAATGCATTGTGGGTGCGACATTAAAATATTCTTTGATCTAGATACATGTATGTCAACTTAAGAGTATTTGTCTGTTTGGTTAGATGTTATTTGTAACTGTTTTATTTGTTAAACAGTTGTTCTGATGGAAATGGTGCAATATATGACAAATTTTTTGTTTAATTCAAAAAGGGGAGACACATTATATGGCCCGGATACAACCAATATCTATTATACATTAATGTAAACCAGGCACCCTGTGACATGTATTAGCACTGACAAGCCAGACTGGCCCTGTAATCGTAGCAGTCCATTAAGCTCTGAAGATGGATAAACTAGGATGAACCTCTTTTTTTTGTGTTGAGGCAAACAACATTTCTGCTTTTATCAGACGAGCGATTTATCAGAGTGATAATAAAGAACTCTGGTATTTATTACAAACATTTCTATCTGTGTTTCAATTAGCCAAAGAAACATGCAGACAATTAAAATAACAACAGATTTTGGATTGCTGATTACATTATTTCGGCCAAGGGATGAAAGAAATTTTTCATTTGTTTTCACATTTTCATCCCATAATTATTAAACTTTTAATCAACATTAGTTTCAAACAAAATAATAAATTTAAAATTCAAATTCATTGTTGAATTTGGTTTTAAAAGTCAACAAAAATGGACAGCCCAGAATTTGGTTTTAAAAGTCAACAAAAATGGACAGCCCAAAAAGATATTTTTACAAAAAGGTCCAGATGATAAATATTTGACCTTTAGTTTCGTAACGCGGCCTAAAAAGTGCCACGGAGTAGGTGCCAACTTAAAAGATTTTTCTTTAGTACTTTTTTACATTTGTACTTTATCAGCATCTTGGATTAGATAACTGTCCGTCTTGTAATTGATCACTATTATATTTGATATCATTTGTCATGATTTCTGTAACAAAAACTATTAGAGCTTATTAGCAGCCGATCCAATTGCACATACATAACAGTTTCTGTTATTTAGAAAATATAGGCTTGTGTATGGCTTTTATTTAACATAATAATGGTGACAAATCATTTGATAAGTTGTCAATGCTTTATTAAGTCATATTAGCACCAATCCTTTCAGAACTAACATTGCTCTTATAAAAGAATGATAGCATGAACACTTAATGACCCTTTTGACCTGTCTTTAAAAATGCTTGCACTTTTACTAAGACTAAGAGCGTGTTTCTACTGGGGAACTCAACAGTAATGCACTTATCAATTACAAGCCCGGCCCCTGGGGACCCGGAGCATGGCGGGGACTATGCGGGGACCGTACACGAGTGTACAAAAAATGATGCCCGATAGCCGGGGGAGTGTCCCGGCCCTAATCCCCCAGGGCTGGGGATGCAATTGACAAGTGCATAATGACCGCTAAGTTGCCCAGTAGAAACAGCCAGATAACGCTAATTAACGCTCAGTTTTGTAACTGCAAAAACCAGGTTTGTAAATGGTAATTAACGCTAACTTTCCCCGTAGAAACAGCCACCCATTAAATCTTAACGCAAAGTTCTTGTGACCCAGAAGTATACAGGGTGAGTAAAAAAAAGTGTACTCTGATTGAAAAATAAAAAAATTAAAAAAATTCTGACCACAAAATTGAGGCAACCAATAATGTAATCAATTCCGCCATTTATCTGCTATCACCAGCAAAAAGAATCATGACAATATGTGGTACCGTTTAGTAGACATGAATATTTCTGTAAAAGAACTGAATTTTGAAACCGAACAAATTTGTGATTTCACGCTCAATGAGCGCTTAATAATGTGTACTAGGATTAACATGTAAAGGATTAAACAGTCTATTTATTAAACCAATTAAATAAATAATAGCCTTGTTCAGAATTTCTCCTCATTATTTAACATAAAATAAAGATAAAATATTATCACCACTTGTGAGTTAAAGTAATTGCAAGGATTTAAAAAGATCCATAGATTTCATAAACATGATAAACAAGACGAGGACGTGGAATAAAAATGGCCAAAATGAGTGACTATCTGATATTGTATAAAATATACAATAAAGTATTTTGATAACAAATTATATTGCAACTATTTTTCATTAATATGTTTGATTAGGTAAATATTGTCCTCGATACAGTTAAAACATAAGGTCAAAATATCGATGTCCACAGTAAGGAAAAGAAGAAAAAAAGAGTTGACTTGCCCTTTCCGACCGACCCGAATTGTCGGAAATCTAGGGTCGCTCTTTTTTCTTTCTTTTTTTTCTTTCAAAAAAATTGAGAAAAAAAAATTGAAAAAAAAAAATTAAACAATTTGAAAGAAGCACATAACAATAAAGAAAGATGAAAACATGTTTTTGAGTAGTATCTGCTTGTTTAAAAATCCAAAAAAAAATCAAATCAAAAAATCCAACAAAAAAAATCTTTATAACGTGTTTTTGTGCAGTAAATTTTCAAAAAAAATGCAACAACAAAAAATTCAAAAAAAAATAATTCAAAAAATAAAATAAAAATCTGACCGTCCGACCCTTACTTTGACCCTGAAAGGGCAAGTCAACTTTTTTTTTTGGGGCCTAAGACTAGTAAAGTAAAAGTCTATCTTTTTCTCTACATGGACATTTATTTGTGAAGACAATCTTTTTCAGGTAAGTCCAGCAAGAGGAAAATAATCAAGCTGCTCTTCCTTCTACGTGACCACCATTATTGTTATACAAAGTCTCGCTCTGATCTTCATGCTGTTGATGGCGCGCCTGGAGATCCTTTTTAGACGCAAAGCTCTACATGCATTGTCAATACGTTGCCGTAGTACTTAAAGACTTTAGAACCTTTTGTCAGGACTGTAATTTGTTATTGCTAATATAATACCTGATGATATTGAATTTGAGCCTTCGAAGATGGTACCTTGGATCTAAAAATGGCCACTTATATTCAAATACGCGTAAAATGAGTTTCTCTTAACCAATTCTAACCAAATAAAATTCTTATTAAAGCTAATCAATATGTCTTGTTTACCATTAAAATAATTTGGGTGACAAATGCTCATATTTTTTTTAAAAGTTCTTTCAAGTTGAGTACACTTTTTTTTGTTAACATGCAATATTAAAAGACAAGGAATGCGAAGGCAGTCTTTTTCAGGTGAGGGCGGCAATGTTGGTATAACAAAAGGTCAAATGTCGTGGCCCATCGATTAGGACGCATATACATTTTTAGAGGGTAGAAACAGGGGTGGGGGGGGGGGGGTTAAAAAGGACTTAGCGTTAACTTTTTGGTGCCCCAGTAGAAACACGCTCTATGCATCCTATAACAATCATCTACCCTCTTATCACTCAACAAAACAGATCCATATGAAGCATTTAGATGCATGTATTATAATCAGTATTTTATGTTAATGGTTCATTCAGTTATGTTGAAACAAAATATTTGTTCTGGTTTTTCTTCCAAATTGGCTTTATAAATCATTGATATGCGCTGACAAATAACTTATGTCTGTGAACTTTCACTCCTGAAAATCGTAAAAAAACAAGAAAACATTACATTTAAATTGTAGCCAGATTCTAGAAGTTGTCAAAATACAGATAACTTGTCCTGGAATTTGCTGGTCCCCCGGGTTGCTCAATGGTCATTAACAAGGGGGGTATCATGCGCGTCCAAGGACTTTCAAAAAGTACCCTAAATACGTAATTGTGTTAATGTGAAAAAGCACCCCCTAAACAAGTATGGCACAGTATTTGACCTACCGTAAGCAAGTAATATCAGTATTTCCAATGCCCTAAACAAGTACTCAAAATTTTTTGATATCCTAAGCAAGTAATTATAATTTGTATAGTTTAAACCTCTAGCTGATCTATCAGATCACTTGCGAAGCATACAAATTGAGAACTATATCTCGCCCATGTATCATGGCTATTTATAATCCTCATGGAGCAAATAAGGACCCTAATCTAATACGAAAGCCAATGATGTAAAAAGTATACCCTTTTTCTTAATTTGGCTTGTTTTGATACCCTATTCACGTTACGTACGTAACGTGCCCCAGCTTGAAAAACTACCCTAATTACGTGATTTCTTGGACACGCATGATACCCCACTTGTAATGACCACTGAGCACCCCGGGGCTGGTCCCTATGAACAGGTAGTATTTGATGAATTGGATTACATACCTAATGATCTACATGCTACCCACTTCATTGTGTATTTGTAATTCTATTAAAACTTACCTTGACCATGGATTCAAGACACTGGACATAGGATCTCTCCACTTCTAGGAATGTCATCATAATGTGTAATCGTATATCCTGCAAGGGAAAGAGATAAGAAAGACAAATTCAAAAACGGGAATGAACTATACGCCACAAATGGGGAGCACACAATGCCTGGGACATTCTGAAAGCCATTCAGGTTGCATGGTCTAAAGAAATTTGGGGAGTCAAGTCAAGGATTTTGGACAGTGAGTTGAGTCAGGTCAAACAAATTGGAAAGTGAGTCGAGTCAAGTAAAAAATGTTGGAAATGGGTCGAGTCAAGTAAAAAAAAGTCAGTTAAAAAAAATTGGAAATGGGACGAGTCAAGTCAATTGTTTTTGGAACGAATAGAGTCAAGTCAATTTTTTTGGAAAATGAGTTTTAAAGTAAGTTGAGTTAAGAAAATGCACAGAAGTTTGGTTGACATGAGGACAATTAGACCTTCCGACAAGAGCAGTAGTTATAGTAGCCTTACCAGTTCTCTATTGTCTGTATCAAGGTTTAACACTTTTGGAGATTTGCACATTTCAACCTGTTCTAGATCCAAATCTTCCACCAAAGATTCATCATCATCATCATCATCATCATCATGAGCTGGAAATGTATCAATAATAGCTACCATCATGGTACACAAGTGTTGCCCCTTCTACAAAAATATCCTTGGCTTGCTACAGAGCTGACGTCAATACATCTCTATATATAACACCAGAGCTTCTCTGTAACAAACCTTCAAAATGTTCACAGAGGCATTGGTAATTACTGTATCACAAGTTATTAAGTATAAACCTACACTCTTAAATATCCAAAGCCACATATGACTAGGATAGGATCCAAGTTAAATAAAAACAATTTATTTCAATTTGGTCAATTGTGCGTTATATCTTCCACGGTCATTATGTGTCGCTTAATACAACCCATAGATTCCTATCTGTCATTATAAAGCAACATTTGCTCGAATTTAAATCTGACAATACAAGTATCTGAATAATTAATGAGAATCATATCTAATCGTACCTACACACAGTAAAAAAAAAAGTGAACAACATGTTTAAAAAATTGAACAACTGCTGTTTGACGGGTGAGCTGAGCAACTTGTTGCTCAAAATATTAAACATCTGGGGTTGTTTAAAGTTTTAAACACCTAGTTGTTTAACTTTTTAAACAACATGTTTAAAATCAGATTTTACACATTGGTGTTGTTTAAAAATTGTTGTTCAATTTTCAAGGGTTGTTTAAAGAAAGTTGTTCAATCCTCATGGGTTGTTCAAAGAAAGTTGTTCAATCATCTTGGGTTGTTCAAAGAAAGTTGTTCAATCATCTTGGGTTGTTCAAAGAAAGTTGTTCAATCATCTTGGGTTGTTCAAAGAAAGTTGTTCAATCCTCATGGATGAAATTGGCCTGTTTAAATAACCAGGGTTGTTTAATGGTGGTTGTTTAAAACTGCAGGGTTGTTTAAATGATGGCTGTTAAAAAAACAGGGTTGTTTACTGGTAGTTGTTTAAAATTCCAGCACGATTTGAAGACTTGAATTTCTTGTGTTGAAGTACACAGACAGAACGGCAGAACTGTCGAATTCGGATGCCTTCTGTCTGTGGAGCAAAATCGCGAAATTAAAATTATATTTTTGCAAAAAATATCCATCTTCGCCGTCTATCATCAAACTATATCGGTTCTTTGGTCATTATATTTCATTATTTTCTTGATTGTATTTCCCCATCTTGTCAGCAAAATCTTTAAAATTATGATTTAAAATCGAAATTTGTTTACCGAACGAAATACGGCGGCCATTAATTTGCAGCATATCGCGAACGAATCATTGTGACACGTGACTTGTGACGTCACAAGTAAACAACGTTGTTCAAGATCACTTTGTATTGATGTGAACGGCGTTCTTTATACTGTAAACAACACCTGTTTAAAAAAATGTTGTCTTCTTTAAACAACGATGTATAACTTTTACACATCTGTTGTTTGAAAAAGTGTACAACCGAAATTGAACAGCGATATTTTGTACATCGTTTTCTCTGTGCAGTAAATACATTTTACTTATCTTTTTAAGAGTGTATCAATATAATACAAACCGGTAGAACGGATGGATTAACACAATTGCAGTGTTATAACTAATTCACCATGTATATCAGCCCAAAAAGGGTTGCTTTTGAAGACCATCATGCATTGTCAGGCTACTTTCGTACACATGAAAACAAAGGAAAGGGGAAAATAACTGGCAACTTTACTCCCAAATTGGGCTAACTGGCCAAGTATAATCCTGTAAAAAAATGCTAGGCATGATTATCGGGGGATTTTAAATAAAACTTGTATTCTAAACTAGATTATTATCCATTTCTTATAAATACTGAAGGATTGCTTGGTTCATTTAATTAAGCCTACACAGGAAGTTGTTAGCATTGATATAGTTAAAAACATTCCATCTTGTAAGTTTGCCTGCCTCCATAAGCTTAGGCCAGACACAAAAATTAACATGTTTAGCATCCCCTGCCCGCTTCCTTTTTTGGGGTCCACTTCAATTTTATTTTATTATTTATTTTTTTCTGTCATAACCTTTTTGTTCAGGTGTTTCACAGTTAAGAATGTTTGTAACAGCTTTGCGTTTTTTTTTCTTATTAGCATTTTAAAACACATTCTTTGTTAAGAAATTACTGAAATGTTAAATAATATGGAAATGTGTTTTAAAGAAAATACTGCCTAGTTTCTGTGTTGTCATTCACTGATTTCTGTGTATTCTAACCATTGGAACATAAATAGGACCAGTTGCCCCAATGATGGGGTAACTGGAGGTGCCAAGTAAAGCTTTCAGTAAGTGGTAATTGGCCTTTTCTTTAGATATTTTTTAACATTGATTATATGTTATATGTAAACAGTTACATGGGTGATATTTTCATAGCAATTCCATAATTATTTACACAAGCATTAATCTTTTATATCATGAAATATACTTAACCGGACCAGTTGCCCCATCCTCCCCTATTAGTGCTTTTCACTTTTTTTGTATTTTGTTAAAAATCACCACCAATTGAATCAGGGAGGTCATGACTATGCAACACGCAACAAGCCATCGGTGGTCTTCAAAGTAAAACCCAACTTCTGAAAAAAATTGAGGGCTCCCTCCATGAAGGATCTCTTAGCGCCCCTTTTAAGTGACTGTGATTGGAAAGGTGAAGTAATACTGAACATCCATCCATTGGAAACAGAATTTGTCATCTTCATGGGCTTCATGCATGGAGGTAATCTTATAGATCACTTAACAATTGACTCAGTTGATGAGCAGTACAACCTTCTACTAGTGAATCTGGTTGATTGTTTTACTCCTTGACCACATAATCACTATTCATTGCATAATTTGCTAGCCTTTGAGACAGGCCTATTTGTTAACACTTTCCATGCGGCTAGTATATGTTACCATGTATGCAAAACAGATTTTCCAAAAACCTTCCTCCACTTTCAAAGTCATCTCAAGATTTACTGAACATATACTAGGTATGTTTGTACTTATTTCAATGCATTTCACATGGTGATTCCAAATATTGTAATGAAATTCAACAATTTTGACATTTTTGAAACATTTTGTGACATTTTGGAATGTCGTCTGCAGACGCCTGCCGCGAGGAAAGTGTTAACATAATATGCTGGAAATATTCCAATTCATGGTAAAGCCTCATCGTTTTGAAATCACATTAAGTATTTAGACCAGTCAAGAAGAAGAACATCATATGTAAAGCACTAGGCCTGATCAACAAAAAAAGTTGTTATAGGTGACAAAAAAACACACACCCTGTTTTACGGCCCCGACAGACCCACTTTTTATTTATTTTTTATTTCGATAAATTTTTCTTAAGTCATGCAAGGTCAGCCGTTTTTTGGCCGAAAATCTGTCGAAAAATGTGTGTAACAAATTTTTCAAAATTTCTAGAATTTTTTGCAGATTTTTGTGACATTTTATGTAAAAATAATTTTAAAAAAACTTCACGACTGACCGACCCTACTTGACAGGTCCATCCGCCCGTAAAACAGGGTTGTTGTTATTTCGTCACCTTTGTGTAGATTGACCAACCGTATAAAATATGTGCGTATAAAATATACGATGAATGAGGGATTTAGCTGTGTAAGTGCAACTTTATTACTTGAAAAGCATCTGCCAGGAAATTTATGTTACAGTAGCAAAAAACATTGACAGTCTTGGGAAGGTGCCAGTCCATGCACTCAGTGGAGACCCACCCACACAGTGAAGACCCACCCTTCCATGTTTCTAAAACATTGACCGTCTCCGGAAATGCTAGTACATTCACAAGTAGAGACCCACAGCAGGCTCGACGATGTTTCCACATCGCATATCATCTCGGCCTGTAACCATTTTAAACATATACCCACACCATACAACTTGCGACATTTTGCTCTCAATTCTCATACCATGTAGCGCACACAATACTGGAGCAATTAGAGATTGAACACACCCACAAGAAGCTGGTGTCCTAATGAACAATTTAAAATGCTAATCGCTCCAACAAAAAGTGTATACCAAATTGTTGACAGACACAGACTACACAGACACAGACTTCACACCCGAAGGATGCTGCCATAAGTTCTCTTCCTACGGACGACCTGAAGAGACCTAAAAAGGGCCTCCTTCCTTTTTTGAAAAAGTCAGGACGCTAAACATGTTTATTTGGCCTTACAATACATTCCAAATAACTAAAACATCATGATGATTGTGCTATCTACAACAAAGAGCGGGCCACATCATCAGTAAGGAGATAATGTGCCAATTTTAAGAACCCCATCACTTGTTTCCTTTCTATTTACATTACGATCGTAACACTCGAAACTGTTGCCTCGTCACGAACAACAATGTAGTTTAGTATACATGATATTGAGCTTCCACAGGCTGCAACAGTTTTTTTGTATGTCACTGGCATATCAAGGCATACGGCGTAAAAAGAAGTATTGTTTGTTTGCTGTAACTATAACTACAGTCGGTATGTTTTTAAAACAAAAATAATGCATCAACAAACAGAGGTGATTAAAGGCATATTAAGTTATCTTTTCCAGGGGGCGCCCTCTATTCAAGATTTTTTTTTTAGAAAGTAGATTTTCTTGCAGATTTACATTTCTGGTCATAAATTATAAATACATTCTGAGTTACAGAGCGATATGATTCCTAATTACTTCAAAATCATGGTTTAAAAAAGTGAAAATAAAATGTCAGGTCTGTGCCACAACTTATTGTTCACTCTAAATTCACTCTAAAACCATGATTTTGAAGTAATTAGGAATCGTATCGCTCTGTAACTCAGAATATATGTATGATTTATGATCAGAAATGTAAATCTGCAAGAAAATCTACTTTCTAAAAAAATCATGAATAGAAGGCAGCGCTCCCTGGAAAGATCACATAATATGCCTTTAATTGGGCTATTGCTGATGCATTAGGCTAATGAAATATGATTCCCAGTTTCCCGTTTCCCTACCGACCCAACTTTTCAGTTTTACCAAAACTTTCATTATTTTGTGCAAAATTACATTTTCTGACAAACTTGAATAAAAATCAAAACTTTTAGTGGCTCAAAATACCAGGCATATCTTCCTGTTGATTTTAAGGGATTTTTTATGGCAGTGGTGTCATGGTATATGGTTGATAATGAAATTGTTTGCATTACCTACTCAGATTTCAGACGTAAATTGACGTTGCAATATTTCAGACAGATTTGTTGACATTTTCAATAACACATCTACATATGCTTCCTTAATTGTTTTTCAAAGTGGTAAAGTGTTAATTAAGGTGTAAGATATACAAATCAATAGGTAGTTAGTAGTTAACACCCCTTTCAGATGCAACAATGAAATTGAGTGAAATAATGAATAATGAATAATGAAATAGACACCTACCCACTCTTTTAAAAATATGAAACAGGAAACTGGGAATCATATTTCATTAGCCTTAGTGCTCTAGTCTTCGAAAGACTTTATTCAGAGCCAATCATTCTTTCTTTCCTTTCCTTGATATAAAATTGTTGAAAACAAAGACCAAGTCAGCATCAACAGTTTACCTTCAAAATTAAAAACACAAAACAAATCTACGGCTTTTATTTTATGGCAATGATCTGGAGCAATTCATCTTTAAAATGATGTGTGACGGAAGCGAGAGACAAATTCTCTGCGTCTTCCGTAAATCCCGGCAACATTAACAGACAAGCCAGTTGTCAAATTGTCAGGTTGAATTAAACAAGGTCTCTATTAGTAGTCTAGTGTAAAGGAATAGTTGAATTGTTATTATGCAGTCACACGTTTATTATGTATTAGGGGAGACTGGAGTAGTTCTGAACACCGAGTGATAAGCCGACTACTCATGCCTTCAAGTACAGGAATGATGAGTTTTAATCTTACTCACACAAGTACAAATTATACACCAGCATCCTGTAAAACACTATAATTTCACGGATACTTTTATTTCGCAAATTTAAAATAACTGCTATTTTAGCGGGCATTTAATTTCGCGCATCTGGAAATGTTACTGTTACTTTCAATGCAAAATTGTCAGTTTCGCTGGTACTTAATTTCGCAAAACCGTATCTCTTGTGAAATTAAATCCATCGCGAAATTAAGTGGTTTTAAAGTATTCACTCCAGGGTAGCTCTACAGTAGAGCCCAGATTTTCCCATAATTGCCCATCCCATGTTGTATCTTGAATCCAAGTTTAGAAACACTTATTTATAGGTCAACTATCTACCAACACTCTATCTATGCAGTCACTCTGTACTCCATACTGCTGTGTGCTGGTGTGTACCTATACTAATGCCTACTGCCAAACTCTCGATGAGAGCATGTGTGGTCTAGTGGATAGTACGCAGGACTCATAATACAAAGGTTGTGAGTTCTAGCCCGCTACATTCAACATGTTTGTATCCTTGGGCAAGTTACTTAGTCTCAATTACCTTGTGGTTCGGAAGTCACATTCTTTACCATGTCTTCACTGAAAAGGTGTTTGGATGTATCCCACGTTCAAAGTTACCCCACAACCCCCTACTGATGACGCATTTATAAACCAAAGAAATACCCATGTTCAAAGTTACCCCACAACTCCCCTACTGATGACACACTCATAAACCAAAGAAATACCCACGTTCAAAGTTACCCCACATCCCCCTACTGATGACGCACTCATAAACCAAAGAAATACACATGTTCAAAGTTACCCCACAACCCCCTACTGATGACGTACTCATAAACCAAAGAATTACCCACGTTCAAAGTTACCCCACAACTCCCTACTGATGACGCACTCATAAACCAAAGAAATACAAAATAATAATAGTTCTTTACTGAGGATACAAAGTTAAACTCAGCAACTGAATAATTCCCCACATGCAAATTAAAAATTCAGGAATGAAATGAATTATCAAGTCTATTTCAATACGGAAAAGGTCAAACATTTCCTCTTGAGCTGCACTTTTTCTGGCTCCTATAATGTCTTAAAGGCACACTGTAAACTGAGTTAATTTTGCAAATATTGCAAGGCTCTAATTCACATTCATTACTTCATGAACATTCGTGATAGCTGCGTACTAAGTACATTCCAATCAAATTAATTGTTAGATGATAACGCGCACGCCGAGCGCAGGTTTATAATAATTACCCGAAAGTACTGCGCCAAAGTGTTCGATTGTTTTGCTCAATGACCGACCAATCAAATTAATGCCTTACGCCCCTAAACTGAATATTAAAATGAGTTATGAGGAAACACCATTAAAGCTTATTTCTGATTGGTTGAATGATACAAATGTTAATGAGGGGATCACCCGACTTGTACTGTTTTAAGAACTAAGAAGGGGTGGACAAAATAAACAGAAAACTAAATAATTATTAGCGCAATTTTATCAGTACAAATCAACGATTTGGATAAATATGCATCTTTTTCAGTAATGAATGAGAATAAAAATGACTGCTTAACAACTGTTTTTGTGAATTTGTTTTGAAATCCTCGGTTGTTGTTTTGGTCATTCGGAATTCAGACCAGAACAAACCCTCCGATTTCAAAACAAATTAACGAAAACAGCTGTTACACAGTCATTATTCTCTAAAAATTAAATTGCCCCAAATTAAACTGTAAAATATGGCTAGTAAGTATAGTAAGATGTCTTTAAATATGGCTAGTAAGTATAGTAAGATGTCTTTAAAAGGCAAATGGAACTATATATGAATACTATTTTTCTTAAATTACTGAGTGAATGAGTTAAGTGTGCTATTTATTGGCGGATACAGGGGGTGGGGTGGAGAGGGCTCGGGTAGCCCTCCATAATTTTTAATCCTGGATCCGCCACTGCTATTTGTGAGCAAAATACTGACAATTAATCTTGGGCTTTTACTGATATCTACAAAAACTTGCTTCGATCCACGTCATGGTACGACAAATGCACAGTATGTCTTGTAATTAACATTATTTTACGTGTTTTCTTAGGCCAAAAAAAAAGAAGTTTGTCTCAAATGATCTGCGCGCATTCCCGAAACCGCCCGCGTTAACTTCTTTTTTTTCAATTTCAAAAATCTTTGCAAAATCCAACTTTTTGGCCAAACAAATGACGATCAGGTCTAAATTGAAGAAGAAAAAACGAAGAAAAAACCCGCAGACCGCATTAGATTTTCAGTCTCTCATGTCATTTGAGACAAACTTTTTTTCTTCTTTTTTTTGCCTTACATGTTTATGTTACAGAATAAATATTTCTGCAATGTTGTTTCATTGTCTGCCCATAATAGGAATAAATGTATAACGCATTTAGGTATGGTGCAGCTGCAGCATAAGGCCAACAAGTTTGTTGTGGAGTTGCCCTCAAGTGCCAACAATCTTGTAGTCGAGTCGGTCGGTCCATTTTCCTTCTTTCTTTCTTTTTTTTCGTCTTTTTTTGCTGACAAATACTACTGACAAACCGTGGTTTATGTCAAGACAAAATTGGCTAATTTCAATTTGACTTATGTTTAAAAGCAATCTATTCACGCAAACTTATTCATTTCAACCAGATTTTGTTTTCTGCTTGAAATGAATAAGTGCTTTTTTTGTGTCTAATAACTGCTATAAAGAGTACTTATTTGTGCTTAGGTTAAAGCTATGAAAGTAATGTTCACAATTACAGTGACTTGGTGATATATATATATATATATATATATAGATAATTAAAAACGACTTGAGCAATCACATATTGTTCTACAGAACTGTTTCGTGAGGGCCTGATATAGACCCTCACTCCTCAGGAACAAATTGCAGACTGATTTATTTGTGTCACACATGGTTAATATATACAAAAAACTACTAAATATGTAAGGCCAGCAATAGATCAAATAAATCATTGAGGTCAACAAGCTAAGTACATTCATGATTTCTTGCAAAACAGATTATCTGTTAGTATAGTATAGTAATACATGTTCACAGAAAGTGATTAATATATGTGTCAAAAATTGTGTCAAAAAAGTCATTAGTAGTTTTTTGTATATATTAACCATGTGTGACACAAATAAATCAGTCTGCAATTTGTACGCTCAAGGTTGTGATTTCAGCTCTAGAGACACCTTGTTTACAGTGGAAAGATTGGACATATTCAACTTGTACACGATTCATGTACCTGAAAACAGACACTACTTAAACATGTTAAATACCCTACTCAAAAACAAAAAATCCACATACAATTTATACCAGAGAAATTAAGTGATAGAGTAATTACAAACTTAGCCAGATCGACCACCAGACAAGGGCAGAAGCAGTGATGACAGACAGATATGTCTGGCCAAAAATCCTGTAAATATACACACTTAAAAAATAAGTAGTTAATAATGATTCCTTGTCAAGGTTCAACTATGGACCAACTGAAAGAAGGGTTAAATATGACATTTTCCAGTTAAGTGTGTATTTATTTATTATGGTCTGTAACTTAATACCAGCCTGTTTTTATGGAGTGTACCAGTCCAGTCTGTTGGTATTGAAATCATAACAACTTGGTGAGCCCTCATAACTCAAGTTTGACATAGTGGGACTATTAGCCGGGTAGGCGTACAAATAAATTGTTCCATTCGTGCCCTCACGGGCACTCATGGAACAACATTTACTTGTTCCTGAGGAGTGAGGGTCTATATCAGGCCCTCACGAAACAGTTCTGTAGAACAATATGTGATTGCTCAAGTCGTTTTTAATTATCTATTTTGCTCCCTTCGGGTTGAGCACTTTTCCAGTTGCTGGTTTCACCCTTTACTTGGATTATATATATATATATATATATTTAGGGTGTAGCGTAATTACTGCAATAAAATGTACTTAATGTGCAACGTGTAGGTTGCAGGTAAGGCTGGAAGTAAATGTTTACAATTACAGTGACTTTGTGATTTAATTCATACAATTATAGACTAATGAGCCATGACGGAACAACTGCATTTCCTCGCATTAAATCACTCATCTTTGACAGAGAGGGCGAGGAAAAAAAAGTACTCAAAATAATTTGTTATCAGAATATGAAGGCAACCAATGTATGTGATGCATTTATTCACTATCATCAGCAAGAATCATGACATTTCATGGTACCATTTACCATTTACAAAAATCGCATTCCGCATTCCGTTTTGAAAAACTGAAGATCTTTGAGACAAAAGATTTCTTTAATATAGCCTATGCCTATTCATATGGTTTTTCATTCACCTTTAAACATAAAAGTTCCAACAATTTTGCTTCGGTATATTTGTACTATCCCGATATTGGACGTCTTCGTTGTCTCATAGACATTCCTCCCGTTATCAATGTTTATACTCGAAGAAGATTTTAAAGACACCCCACAATGCATTGCATTTTTACAAAATGCCTTAATTCTGGTGTCCAATTTGTCTCAATTCCCATAGACATACTATGCACACAATCAATAGCTTCATAGCGTGTTCATCATTGGAGCTCTTAGGTTCTAGTTTATTACATCAATGAATAAATTAGTTATCAGTGTTCCTTTTTCTTATTTCTAAAACTTTAGAGCTACTCAAATTCATTGTGTGAAAAAAGCTTTAGTTGGTTGGCGTTCGCACAATGCATTGTGGGAAGACCTTTAAATCTTCTTTGGTTTACACTTGGATAAAATTGTACCAAAGTTCACATACTATAGACGGATCTTTGTGTTGTAGGATGTTTTCTTTGAAATGCAAGTTGTTGATATGGGATGCTGTCTGCTTACATTCATAGGGCCTGAAGATATGACACATTACACAATTTATGTTCAAATTTTGGTGGTGTAACACCTGCAGTTTTGTAGAATTTTAAGGCAAAATTTAACCAAATCATTTGTCTCAAAGCTCCCGCGCGCGTTAGTTAATTGATGCATGTTAGAAGAAGAAAAAATTATATGATTTTTTTTTTTCTTCAAAAAAAATAAAAATCCAAAAATGTCACCGATTTTTCAAAAACATTTCGAAGTTTCACCGATTTTTTCAGATTTTCATTGATCACAATCATTTTAAATACAAAAGTTCACTTTTACAAGAATTTCAATATTTTATATTTATAAAAAAAAAATCGCATTCTGCATTAGGTTTTGAAAAACTGAAGAGCTTTGAGACAAAAGATTTTTTTAATATAGCCTAACCTACAATTATAGAAATAATGTGTTTGAACAGTGACCCTTGTTTGCACCTTTTAATTACCATAGTACATGTTATTATAGTCATGTGGAAATACCAAATTGCTTGCATCTGATAGCCTGAAAGTTCCCCTTCAACATTCCCCTCCACTCCACTCCCCTCCCCTCCACTCCCCTCCCCTCCCCTCCCCTCCCCTCCCCTCCCCCAATGTTGCTAGGCCACCGGCTGATGGTTGGCAAGTTGGGCGACTCAACATTGATCAGGGGGGAAAGGGGGATGACTTTACATTAGGCCTACAACATTGTAGTTTGTACCATTTTATGCACATCAATTACATCCCTGGCCCCGGGGATAGCGGAGATTAGGGCCAGGTTGACAAATTGCCGATGTGACGTCCCGGGTACAGTCATGTACGGTCCCGCAGGGATGAGCACCATTTTGTGTATGTCCCCGCTACAGTCCCGGCCCCCATGGCCGGAACAAAGTGTACGTCGCCGTTCGATCCCGGCCCCCCTTAACCAGGACAAAGTGTAAGGCGGCGTATATTAAATCCCGGCCACATAGCCGGTACAAAGTGTATACACCCGGCTACTGTTCCAGTGTATACATTTTGTGTACCTAAACGTACGTCCCCGCTATGTATGATGTGTACCCTAGCGTACGCCCCCGCTACACTACCTGGCCATTCCCCGGCTTATTTTCAGTGATGTACGCCCCCGCTACACGCCCCGGCTAGCAGGGGCACGTTTTGTACGTCCCCGGTACACGGCCCCGCATAGCCGGGCAACATTTTTTGTACGATAGCGTACGGTCCCCGCCATGCCCCGGGTCCCCCTGGGCCGGGGATGCAATTGACAAGTGCATTACACGTAGTACCTTTCTGAAAAATGTGGTTAATGTGGTTAAAAATGGTTAACACTTTCCATGCAGCAATTGGTTTTACCATAATTATATATGAAACAATTTTTTTTCAGACACCTTTCGCAACTTTTAAGGTCTATCCAAAGGATTACTGAATCAATACTAGGCATGGTTGTACTTATTTTAACGCATTTCTCATGGCGATTCCAAACACTGAGATGAAATTCAATAATGTTGACATCTTTGAATCATTTTGTGAAATTTTGGAACTGTCATCTGCAGACGCCTGCCGCGTGGAAAGTGTTAAGGTATAAAGAGATTTAACATGTTCATGACATCATTTCTTGTACTCGAAAATTCATGAACTTTGCTCTGTAAAAAAGGAAATTATCGGTAAATGAACTAAATTGCTATCAACACTTTGCGCAAATTTGAAAGCAGTGAATCTGTATCAACCATGAAAACGGCATCTTTCAGGGATGATATTATGGAGGAGGAGGAGGGAGGAGGAGGAAAGTAATGTTACTAGGGATACAGTGTTGCTAGGGATACAACTAATGAGAAATTACAATGAAGCAGATGACTGACATACATATGCATTAATTATCAGGATTCTACTATAGTATAAGGCCAGATAGCACCTAATGTTCAGATTACTTACTCTTCCATGTGACTAAGGAGGAGTAAAGTAGAGCAATGGCGTAGCTAGGGGTTAGAAATAAAAGTGAACCGACAAGACTTAGTCAAATAGCGAGCGGTCGGCAGTGGCGTTTTTTTGAGTTGCCAACAAAACACCATAGGCCTTTACCGACCAAACAAATGTGCGCATAGCGTGCAAATATTTGCTATTTTACACTAATTTGGCCATGATTGAGGTACATTTTGTTGGCTTTAAACACAATTCTAAACAAATTAAATTAATTTCTTTAAGCACAAAATTTCTATCATTGCACTAATCTGACCGTCATATTTTCATAATTCCCAATCTCAACTGCCAATCCAATGTCCGACAAACTCAAATATAGGGGGAGAGCAATTGGCCCCTTTCTCCCTCTGGCTGCGCCACTGGAGAAGATAAATTACAGGAAGTTGTGGCTGACAGTTATGGTAATTCTTATCCAAAAGGAACTGAAGTTGTAAATGGTTACTATTACAAACATCAACATGTGATTTCAGTATGAATTGAAGACATTTCCTTCTCATAAATTGGCAATCCATAATAGGTATTCACATGTGTGTTATTACATCCAATTATGTGGCACTTTTACTGTGTCACAAAAAGGTGAACTACCAAATATAAATTACTAAGAAAGTGACGTGTATTCAAGAATTTAGAACCACAAACAAAGCAATAAGAGGAACATGTTTATGATGGCTTGCTTGTTAATAATTATTCTGGAGCACCCTGTATGTTACTTATTCATCATGGCCTCCCTACATAGAGCGTGTTTCTGCTGAAAAAAGTAAACGCTAATAAACGCTAAGTTTCAATCGGTCAGTTTTTAATCCCCCCCTGTTTCTACTCGCAAAAAGTTACCGATAAATTTATCGATCCTATTCGATGGGCCACAACATTTGACCTTTTGTAATACCAAACAATGCCACCGCACCTGAAAAAGATTGCTTCACAATAATGTGTATAACCCAGCGTACGGCGCAAACCGCTAAGAATCGCCTTTCTGTTTCTATTGGGTTTATTGCCGATTCCAAACCTGGTTTATGAAGATTTTTGGGATTACAAAAAAAACCCCGATTATTGCCGGGTTCTGCCTGTTTCTACTGGGCAAACTTAGCGTTTATTAGCGGTTTCTTCCCCAGCAGAAACACGCTCTATGTCGTACTATGTTGACTTATGTATCATGATCAAATAAACATCATGTTGGTATGCCTTATCTCATACATTCAATGCAGAACATTAGCCATCCTAACTCTTTTCAGTATTTTGATATTAAACATGTTTACAAATTGACTATGAAATTAGTGTTTTTATTAGACACTAGTCAATCAATCAACCCTTGCTATAAATACATGTTACAATTAGTTAATTAATGAACGTACTAATGAATCTACTACTCATATTTCTGTTATTCTAATAATAATTCTGATATTATTTCTTTGTATCGTGAAAAACATTCCTGCTTCAACTACAATTCATCAAATTTGTGCGATTGCACTTTCAGAGATTAATATTTGGTAGCAAAAATATTACAGAGTATACTTCCATATGCCTAACGCTTTCCACCCGGCAGACGATAGTCCAAATGTTTACAAAATGTTTCAAAAATGTTAAAATTATTGAATTTCAGTACCATATTTGGAATCTATACAGTCATCAAAAAAAGTAACTATACAGGTAATAAATGGACTTTTAACTCTTAAAATATATATCCATACCTAAAAATATTAAATCAAGTTGTTGAGAAATTTATCTTCTTTCATATGAGATATTGCACTCTAGGATCGGTTGAATACTGAAGAAGTGACAATCCAAAATGTAAGGGAAAGTCACAATTTCATTTTCACATTTTACAATTCAACACGGGGGAGAGTATGACAGGTAGCGTGTGTGTGGCGTATTGATCTACATAATATGGTTAACACCTGCGCACGCATCTCCCAATTGCACTAGCGGTAATCGATAAGGTACCCGTAGATAGGTCCGCGTGTAGCAAAATAAAAATGTGAAAATAAAAATGTGAAAATGAAAATCTGACTTCATCTTATATTTGGGAGTGTCATTTCCTCAATAATCACCTGATCTTAGCGTGCAATATCTCATATTGAAGAAGATGAATTGTTCAACAACTTTATTAATATTTTTAGGTAGGATAATTATTTTTAGAGTTAGAAGCCCATTTATTACCTGTATAGTTACTTTTTTGATGACTGTATATTATAAGTACATTAAAATAAGTACAAACATGCCTCATGCAATCCGGTGTCCATCGGAGGCAGCTTGCTGCTGACGGACCAACTAACTCTAGTCCCAGATGCAATAACACAGTGATGTACTAGCTATTTATGATCTGTGATAACACAATGTCTTGGATAATGTAAGCCATTTCTTAGGCTTGTCAGGAGAATGTATTTGATACATCTACATATTAGGCCAAACAAAAAAAACAAATTTGTTTCCAGTAGTGTGCACGCATTTCACTGAGATGCTTGATTCTTGCTTATTTTTTCCCCAACAAATATAGAAAAAACGGGGGAAATATTGTGTTAGGGCGCTATCTATTGTGGAAATTGTATCCAACATGTTTCAAGAATCAAGATGGCGATTGGCTACTTACTTCAAGCACGAAAGTGAAAATCCGCGGCGAATATCACATTTTAGCGAGATAAGAGTAACAAAAATGCACAGATTTGACTAAAAAAAACCACAATTCAAGTTTATCTTCATTATGAATTGAGCAAAAAAATTAAAAATAAACAAACGCATTTTGCATTTGACTTTTCAGGCTTGCTACTGGAAACAAACTTTTTGGTTTTTTTGGCCTTAGTTGTGACAGCTTAAACTTCTCCTATTTGTACTCCATGTATGGACATGAGAGAGGTTATGAGAGGAGTAATAGCATTCAATCTGTATTCATCTTGTTATCCAAGCTATGAATGTTGTGTTACTCAGCTGGGAACCTTACAAGTAGGTTAATTCAAAACCAACACATATCGCTTGTCCTCGAAGACGACATTGAACCCGCTCCACTTCCATGTTTGAAAAATAAAATAATTGGGAAGAAAAAGCGTGGTGAAAGTGTGGGAGACTTGGTGAAAGTAGTCAAGAATGTCCCGGGGGCTGGGGGTGGGGGGGGGGGGGGACTCACTTACAAAAGTTTTAATCATCCGTGTGATTGCACTCTCCAAAACTACCCTAACACGGTTTCTCAAAAAAGGGAAAAAAGACTCGATGTATCATAACTCTTAGCAAAGAATATATGGGTCCTCAAGACGGAGTTTAAACTGAAATGCACGTATGAAGTAATCGTGTGATTCAATTGTTAGTCAATTTGACCTATAGGCCTAAAACCAGTTTGGGCTATTTTTACAATTAATGACACGTCACGATCAGCCCAATTTACCATTCGCTCGGATTCATGTTGAAAAACACACCCTTATTCTCCGAAATTGTCGATTTTGATACCCTCCGCGTTGTAGTCGAAAAAAGACCATTAATCCGTGTTTTCGTTCACACAGATGATTACAACATTATATCTGACTGCCACCCCCTGGAAGAATGTACTTTTTGAGTTCCTCATGACATTTCCTTTCAGAAAATGTATACTTTTACTATGGTGGCATATAGGCCTATGGTTAGTGAACAAAATCATTTTGAACCAAAAACATGCGAATGTCTCAAGAAAACCCCCAGTTCCAAACGCATGGCCATATGTGATGCGATCTGTGAAAGCCTGCCACATGGTGGCATTTTTCATATTGGAGATGTCTATATCATAAGATAGCTATAACTGTGCTGATTACAGAACTGTTTCGATCATTTTTCTACGATCACGACAAAAAAAATTATGAGTGAATGATGATTGTGATGTCATAAAAAGCTACAAAACAGAGAAATCATGAAAACGGGTCAAAAAAGATACATAATTCAATAGAATAACATTATAAGGTTAATAATAAAAGTGACTTTAAGTTTTTGAAGGTGAACTTTCATGAAAGATGATGACACAAAATATGGAATTCAATTTTCTTTAAAAAATTGAAGAAGAAAAAAAAGATTTAAAAAATAATAATTTAGATTTAAATTTTACCCATAATCCCTAGTTCACATTTTGCGACATCCGACGGGTTTTCACAGATCGCATTACATATGGTACATTTCTAAGTTAGTCCTACTACAACACATACATGTGTACCTAGGCTGCGAACAGGTTCATACAAGGTTTGGGCTACATCATAATGTATCAGTTTAAACATTTTAAAACTTCCAGGCAAATTCTACCCTCTTCCAGGCCATGCCTACCCTCTTCCAGGCCATACCTACACTCTTTCAGGCCATTCTTACCCTCTTCCAGGCCATTCCTACCCTCTTCCAGACCAAATCTACCATATTCCAGGCCAATTCTAACCTCTTCCAGGCCAATTCTACCCTCTTCCAAGCCATTCCTACCCTCTTCCAGGCCAATTCTACCCTCTTCCAATCCATTCCTACCCTCTTCCAGGCCAATTCTACCCTCTTCCAGACCAATTCTATCCTCTTCCAAGCCATTCCTACCCTCTTCCAGGCCAATTCTAACCTCTTCCAGGCCAATTCTACCCTCTTCCAAGCCATTCCTACCCTCTTCCAGGCCAATTCTACCCTCTTCCAATCCATTCCTACCCTCTTCCAGGCCAATTCTACCCTCTTCCAGACCAATTCTATCCTCTTCCAAGCCATTCCTACCCTCTTCCAGGCCAATTCTACCCTCTTCCAGGCCATTCTTACACCCTTCCAGGCAAATTCTACCCTCTTCAGGGCAAATTTATCCTCTTCCAGGCAAATTCTACCCTCTTCCAGGCCATTCCTACCCTCTTCCAGGCAAATTCTACCCTCTTCAGGGCAAATCTATCCTCTTCCAGGCAAATTCTACCCTCTTCAGGGCAATTCTACCCTCTTCCTGGCCATTCCTATCCTCTTCCAGGCCAATTCTACTCTCTTCCAGGCCAATTCTACCCTCTTCCAAAGCTAACCTACCCCCAAACCAGGAGTTTGCCCTCTTACAAGTGACCCCTGTTTTACACCCTTGAACTGTTCATATCAGCATGCATGAGAGGGAACCTGTACATTAAGAAGTCATTCAGTTACTACTCGTACGTCGGTACGGTACATCTCACTTCAATTCTTTGTGAACACGTACGGTACATCTCACTTCAATTCTTTGTGAACACGTACGGTACATCTCACTTCAATTCTTTGTGAACACGTACGGTACATCTCACTTCAATTCTTTGTGAACACGTACGGTACATCTCACTTCAATTCTTTGTGAACACGTACGGTACATCTCACTTCAATTCTTTGTGAACACGTACGGTACATCTCACTTCAATTCTTTGTGAACACGTACGGTACATCTCACTTCAATTCTTTGTGAACACGTACGGTACATCTCACTTCAATTCTTTGTGAACACGTACGGTACATCTCACTTCAATTCTTTGTGAACACGTACGGTACATCTCACTTCAATTCTTTGTGAACACGTACGGTACATCTCACTTCAATTCTTTGTGAACACGTACGGTACATCTCACTTCAATTCTTTGTGAACACGTACGGTACATCTCACTTCAATTCTTTGTGAACACGTACGGTACATCTCACTTCAATTCTTTGTGAACACGTACGGTACATCTCACTTCAATTCTTTGTGAACACGTACGGTACATCTCACTTCAATTCTTTATGAACACGTACGGTACATCTCACTTCAATTCTTTGTGAACACGTACGGTACATCTCACTTCAATTCTTTGTGAACACGTACGGTACATCTCACTTCAATTCTTTGTGAACACGTACGGTACATCTCACTTCAATTCTTTGTGAACACGTACGGTACATCTCACTTCAATTCTTTGTGAACGACGATTTTTCGTTTCCATTGATTAGATGTACACACGTTACTGGCCAGTCTCAATAGCAATCCTAAATAGCCTTACAATATGTCAATCACACACTTAATAAGTGACCATTCAGGTCAAATTGACCGAGTTAGCTATGGGTTGCCTTCACTATGGGTTGCTCCACTATGGGTTGCCTCCGCTCCAGGCTATGATCTGACCGCAGTATAACTACACCTACTTGGATTACCAGTTTAAACAAATTTCGTTATTGCTCATTGGGTCGCATTACTGCCATTTCGCTGGCAAATTTATAATACCATTTAATGAGAAAGAATATTAATGCACAAATAGTTTGTTTGTTTGCTACAGGACTTTTACGAAATGGTTGACTTATCTTTCCAACCCGACTCAAAATCTGTAGATTAAGATTCATTTTATATTTCACTTGAATTTTGAAGAAAAAAACACCAAATTATATAAAAGCAACAGTGAAAACTGAACCAATCAATTTATTGCCTCTTAAATTTCTGTTACCCAAACATTAACAATATATATTTCAATTCTATGCAACAGAACCAGTGGCTAATAGTTGGTGTGTTTTTGCCTCTTTATCGAATGTCAACAATCATCACTGTGTACACTCAAAAATAGCGTGTTTCTATTGAGAATCTGCATTTTATCCGGAGGAATCTCCCACCGGATAATTGGGGAGCCTAGTGGCTGCCGGTGTGTTTCTATTGTCAACTGTTTTCGGAGTAGGTTACGAAATTGCATGTCTTATCGTGTCTTGCAGGCTAAAGGTCGTATGCTTAGGTCATCCGCAAGGCATTGTCGCAAACGTGATCGTGTATGACAATAATATTTACATGAACAGAACCAGTCCTCGAATCATACATATGGGCGGTTCTAATGATCAAAATAGATTCAAAAGAATACCCAAATATACCCAGCTTCTTCTTGGACACGCTCATTTGTACAAGAAAGCAAGTCGCGACGGAGACGGCAAATAATTATGGCACTTGTGATCGACGTTGTATGCTTGCTTACGGGTTCGCTACTGCTTGCGCACTGTATCGGAATGAAGTGAGTTTCTACTAGCGCAATCCGGATTCGGCAGAAGTAGGATAATTACTGGAGGGAAATCTCTCCACTATTATCCGGAGGACACAGGATAATGTCTGTTTCTATTAAGCAAAATTAATCTCTCCTCCGGGTTAACCCGGATAATGGGTCTCAATAGAAGCACTATATGATTATTATTTAGGGATTGCTATACATGACGAACAGTAAATCAAGTTTCAGTGATGGGCTGTGTTTAAGCATGTCTGTTACTTCGATGGTTTTAGGGAGGGTATAATAATCCTAACCCTGCTAAATCCAACAGAAGTACTGCGCCGGTGCACCCCCATTCCCCAGTCTATGTCATTGCGCAATCCCGCAAAGGTACATATGGGCTCCAAAATTAATTTTTGGAGCCCTACCCCGATAGTGTAATGCATGATCAACGAGACTCCGGCTGCCAGGCCTGGGTTCGATCCCCGGGGCGGCACACACTGTTTTTTCAGTGTTTATTTGTTTCGTCTTTCCCGGGTTAGCTTGATTGCTAAAAACACCCATTAGGGGTTAAGGTTAATCGCCATTGTAACTTGTTGGATACTACGTTGGTTTCAGTGAAATTGTTGATAAGATCACAAGACTTATTAAAAAGAGATTAAGTAGAAGAATAAGCGCCTTGCACAAAACAGGGTGCCTTGTACATCTCTTAACAGGGGGAGGGGTTAAATACAAAATGGGGAAAATTATGTCCGCCGGCCCCGGGAATTGAACCCGGGTCGGCCGCGTGACAAGCGAGATATACAACCACTCAGCCAGGGGGAGGGCTTCACAGGCTAAAAAAATCGGAGACCATATATACCTGTATTTTAGTGCTACATGATATAGAACTTGTGTGCGCGCAAGCCAAGTGGTGCTGGCCGTGGTGTTACTGTGATACGTAGTAGGGTTAGGGCTAATGGTAAATGTTGGGACACTTTGCCAGTGATACATTTCCAAAGATAGTTGGTCTCCACCAGTTCCCTACCCACACCAAGGCAAAGAACTAAATGGCTGTGTGTTTTTTAATTGCAGAAAGAAAAAAGAAGAAAAAAAATTAAAACAAAAACATGTAGAAAAAAAACGATCTTTGGTGCTCCTCATCAAAAAGGAATACAATGCACAGCAAATCTGACGACCGCAAATGGCCTTACAATACTTTGTGATTTATTTGACTCTGTAAGATCAAATTTTGTTATTTATAATATAACATTTAAAAAATGAAATTTAAAATAAATAAAAAAAAGTTTTAAAAATATATTTAAAAAAAAGAAGTTTTTTGGTCGGAATGATTAAGAGGGTAGGGCGGACGAGGACAATCAAACAAATTTGTTTTTGGCCTATTGTTCATTACCAAGAACAATTCAGTGCACCATTGCTAATCTATAGATTATTTACTTATTTAACTGACACTCACCTGGTGTATGTATGCAGCATGTATCAACCATCAAATACGCAAACCATGCACAGAAAAAAGAGAGAGAGAGAGAAGAGAAGAAAAACAAGATAATTATTTATTGAGACAAATGATGATACCTTTAATTATTTAAGGAGTAATTTGCTTCTTGTTTACGACATGGATGTCTTTTACTGACGTCATAGTAGAGGATAAGTTTAGGAGGGACGGTAGGGAGGTTTTTGAATGTAACAGGATAGGGCAAAAAAGAAAAATTTGTTTGTTTGGCCATTTCCTACCTACCCTAATTTTAACAACTGACAAAAAAGTGTTTACTGTAAAAATGAATACCTACCTACCCCAATTTCCACTAAAAGAATGCCAACAACCAAAAAAAATCCTCTTTTTTTTCTTCACTTTTTGGTCAAAATTTCAAAAAATAATAGATTAGTTTAAGGCCAAACAAAGAAGAAGGTCCGTCTCAGAAGCCCGCCCGCATTAATATGTGAAATGTGCTACGGCGCGTAGGTCTAAGGCTGGGGGCTAAACAACAATGGGTTTTTTTGGGTTTTTTAAGTTTAAAAAAAGTTCTCTGTAAGCTTGGATATGCACAAAAAAAGAAGCAAAAAAACCCGAATACCACATAGCCTATTTTCTAAAAAAAAAAAAAAAATCGCACAGCACTTAGCTTTTTTGCACAATGTTTCTGAGACAGACTTTCTTCTTTGTTTGGTCTAAGTTAGTGTCTTTACATGAACATCAAGCGATTTGGGCATTTTTTACTCAAAATTGTTTTTGTGTGCTTTGTTCACAAAAATTTGGGTCAAAAAGTGAATCTTGTGATTTTCTCAAAAAATCAACATTTTTGGTCAACATTGACGCCAAATTTAGAATCTCTGATCCATTTTCTTTCCAAAAATGTATACTTTTATATGCATTCAATAAGTACAGCCAGGCCCGTAAGCAGGATTTTTTTAGGGGGGGGGGGGCGTATTTTCCGGAAAAGGTACATTGGTACCACAAAAAGAAATTTGTAAACGGTTGCCCCCAATTTTTTATAGTCATCTCAGACAATTTGAGACGGGGGGGGGGGGGGGGGGGGGGGGGGTGGGGGGGGGGTTAGGACATGTTTTAGTCCAAAATCCCAAATCTGAAAGTCCTTTTTTTGTACCAATGTACCTTTTTTGTACCAATGTACCTTTTTTTTGTACCAATGTACCTTTTTTGTGCGCCACCCCACCCCCCTAGTTACGGGTCTGAGTATAGCTCTCATAAAATTAAATCAAAAACTTCCTCCAGTCCCCCTTTAAAGGTATATTATGTGATCTTTCCAGGAAATGCCCTCAACATCGAAAAAAATAATTGAAAGCAGATTTTCATGCAGATTTACATTTCTGATCATAAATCGTACATACATTCCAAATTACCGGGCGATAATATTCTTAATTACTTCAAAAGCATGGTTTTAGAGTGAAAATAAACTGTCGGGATAACACGACAGTTTATATTTTCACTCTAAAACCATGATTTGGAGGTAATTAGGAATCGTACCGCTCTGTAACTTGATATGTATGTTCGATTTATGATCAGAAATGTAAATCTGCAAGAAAATCTACTTTCTAAAAAAAATCATGAATAGAGGGCGCTCTCTGGAAAAGATGACATAATATGCCTTTAAATAGTACAATATTCCCATTCACATCTTATTTAGCAACTACTATACATCTTATGAATGTGATTTATAAAATATTTAAAAATCTGACCTACTGACCCCTACCCTTTGGAGGGGATCCAAAGGACAAAAACACATTTTTTTCTCTCTTGCCTAGGGAGATCAGGGTAAGTGTTGTATGGCACATGTATGTTGGGAATCATGTGTGTATCCTAATTTTATCACGTTTGTAAATCTAGCTTTCTATATATATATATATATATACAGCGATGGAAATACCCACATGACTTTCCACCCGGGGTAGACAGTCTCGGGGTAGACCAACCCCAAGTCGACCAACCCTAAGTCGACCAACCCTGGGTGGACTACAATAGCGCCCTCACGGAATAAACCGCATAATACTGTTTTAAAAACATCTTGGAAACTATATTCATTCTAAATTATATGTTAAAACACTCAGGGGGTTGGTGGTCGGGGAGGTAAAAACAAGGACTGTCCTAACCCTAACCCTAACCCTAACCCTAACCCTAACCCTAACCCTAACCCTAACCCTAACCCTAACCCTTACCCTAACCCTAACCCTAGTCCACCCAGGGTTGGTCGACTTAGGGTTGGTCTACCCCGGGTGGAAAGTCATGTGGGTATTTCCATTGCTGCATATATAATACAAAGATTTTAAGTATAGTTATTATACAAAATATGCCACGGTGGGAATTACTAAAATTGCTCATTTACTGCAGAAAAACATTCGGAAAAATAAAAATAATAACCACTTCACACAGATCATAGGTTAAATCACAGATTAATAAAGTTTGTAACCTGTGACCACTGTAAGATAAAACTTACAATTTAAGCTTCAATTCATTGCTGATTTTTTTAATTTTAAATATGATTCTAAAAATGTCAGTAGCATATCTAGGTTTTGGAAGTTAGAGGGACAACAATGGTCAATTTGCAGACAGTATAATGAAAAAATGTCCATATAGATGGGGTTGACAGCAATGTTTATCAACAAATACAACGTTCAAAGGGACTGGACTGTCCATACATGCTTGAGGGGACAGCATATGCCCACAACACTGTCTATTATATGCCTTATTGCCCTTTATAATTCTTTGGCGCGAACTTTAAAAGCATGGGTTCTAACAAAACAGGATGCGTGCGCATACCACCGGGCAAACAACAATGGCAACTGCCGACTTATTTCCCCGGTGTGACGTCACCTGTCATCCCATCTATAGCGCCTATTTTCTATACGTATGTTGTAAAGGAAATTTCTTCTCTTTAATCTGAGATATTACATGTGATTATTTAAAGAATATTAACTCATTTAATATGTGCCCAAACCCAAAACAAAGTCCGTTTTTCATTTTAACATTTTGTTCGTCTACACGCAGCCTTGGACTAGAAACAGGCAGATTATTGATTAACTGGTAGCGACAACTCAAGGGTTAATAGTAAGATCAGGATTAGGGATGCTTCAATTGATCAATGCAGCCCGTACACATACCTGTCACACTGTCCTGCGTGTTCAAAATCCAAGTGTGAAAATGTAAACTGCACTTTGTTCTATCCTTTTCACTGTAGCGTTCTAACTTATTAACCGATCTTCTTGAACAATCAATGTCTCAAATTAAAGAGAAGACATTTCTTGATAACTTTATATTTAATATTTTATGTAGAAGCTATAGTTATGGAGTTAAGAGAATATACACTCGGCAAAAGAAGTTCTTGGACACTTAAATTAAATTAATATTTAATAGAATATATATAATTATATATAAAGGGTTCAACAAAAGAAAGTATACCACTTTGTTTATGTCATTTTGAGTAATTTTTAATTTGTTGTTGACCAAACAGGCTAGATAGGCATTTAGATGAATCTTTTAGGCATAATTTGATACCAAATTTGCCCCCTAACAACAAAGATAAACCATGATTAGCACCATTTAAAGGAAAATATCCCATTTTCAAAAGTCACATTTCCAATACACACGAGAAGATTTGGTTAATCTGTCCATGTTCTACCCATCCATAACATTCCTTTACATTCAAATCCTTCACCCATGCATCAGTTTACATTTGAATTAGCCCGCGCATTGAGCGATATGCGCGGTGATCAGTCAGCATATGGCTCATTCCATGAAGTTGGGGCATTTGTTAAAATTGCAGAATTTGGTACTTTAGGCAGCTTATAAACTGTTTTACTCTATGTGTATATCAAAAAAAATTAGTGTCCAAAAACAGTACTAGGTTATAGTATTGAGCCATGAAAAAAAAAAAAAAAATTGACCCTTCCTTGAAGAAAAAAAAATTAAAAAATGAGGTGGTGTCCAAGACAATTTTTGCTAAAAAACGTGACATGGAAAACACAACAATTAATATGAGTTTTATGTAAGCAAAACTATCATAGAATTGCTTAGAAATCGATTTGATTAATAAAAGATACATGTATTCATAGTTTACTGACCAAAACACCTCGTCACGCTGGACTGATTTTTCACCCAAGCAACATGAAAATTGCCTTACCGATGCTATGCACGGTGTCCACAAAATATACACGTGTAGCATCGGGAGTTTTCATTGCTGAATGGGGGTAGTTCTCTATCATACATTTTTAAATTATTTTCCAAAATTAAGAGCATTTATCAATTGAAAACTATTGCAAATGAGAATAAATTTCATAAAGACCATTCCATATATTCATGAAAAAGTATACCGTGCCGTGTGCATGGTGTCCTAACCATAAAATGTAGCATCGTGATAAACATCCTATGCAATTTGTGGGAATCCCCCCCCCTGGAGATAAATAAAACATTCCATATTTCTTGTGTAAGGATAGAGGTCAATAGCTATCAGGTTTGTTTGGAATTTGCCACATGTGAGCTAGTTTTATCAAGGTTTCAGTCGCTGATGTCCCGTTGTAGCATCGGGACTTTTATGTAGCATCAAAATGTAAACATTGGATAGTTTTGTGAATGGTAAGTGCGATTGTAATTATTTCTTAATGTTGCTTGTATGCCTGTATTTATTAATGCATTTTTATTGAAAGGGAAACACTGAATCAGAATTTCTTTTCATGTTATGATATTAATTTTGAGTCACAGACGCCATCATAATTTGGCGTCCATGTAGCATCGGGCATAGCATGGGCAATATTTTGCATTGGGTATCGTTATAGTTCGTTGAAATTGTAATTTCTTTGTAGAATCACATCATTAATAAACTTTGAAGTTAATAATGAATTAGTTTTTGCTCTTTTAATGCTAATAATATAGCTTACCAATACGATGCTACATGGACACCATGTTCATGTAGCATTTCATAAAATTTGCCTAATTAGACTAAAACAATTACCCCATTCGAAATTATCCATCACCCAAAACATTCAAAACATTGCCTACATTTTACTACACTTTACAGAAAAAAGGCATATTATGAGAGATGTATTATCTAATGAAATATATTAATACACAATGCTACATGGACACCATTTCCATTAGCATTTCACTGAATTCACAATAAACATTCCCTTATTTTAGTTTTATTTACTATAAATAAAACAAATAATTGTAAATCATTTAAGTTCTCTATCCTTTGCTATTCTTTTTCATGTTAAATGAATAATAAATAAAATACTTCAACATAATTTTAATATAAATATTTCCTGCAACACAAAAAGTGCAACATGAATAAATAATCTACTCCAATATCAATACACAATGTTCCATGAAGATACTAAGCCATAGGGTTTATTTTGTTTTGCTTTGCAGGTTCTTGACATTAATTCAGAAGACAGTTCTATCGTCCTGGAATTTATGGAGATGAAGACAAGGAACCCATCATTTTCAAAAACTAGTACCTTTCCAAAGAAATCCATCATGGCAATTAAATTATTTTTTTGCAAACTGACTTTTTAAGTGATCAAACTTTTCAATCATCTTTATCAATAATAGAGGATGATTCAATCAGAAACGAGCAAAGAGACTAAGATCACAAAGGGTACTTTAAGAACAACACTGCATGAAGTTTGTTTCAGTGGACATCTTAAGTTTCTTTGATCAATGGTGTATTGTTATTGTGTAATTGTAAGAAATGGTGTATGTGTATCATAGGTAATTATGTTTTATGCTTCATGGCAGGTTATCTTTTTGTGTAATTTGTAGTTTTACAATCCATGTTATTAATTTTATTGTGTGCTTATAACATAAAACATTAACATCATAGTACATCCTCTCTATTGATCTGAAAAAGATGCACCTGTTCAAGCTGTTCCAAATATTTTAGGGCACGGTGTCCATGTAGCATCGTAATACTTAAGTACACAGAAAAGGTAAATTTTACATGAACAGTGTTTAGATAAATTTCAAGCAATTCACTCTGTGTATCTACTTGATATGATGAACAAGTAGACAAACCATTCACACTCAAATATTAAATTGTAACAGTATGAATAGTCTTATTATTAACAATGTTACAAGACGCGGTGTCCATGTAGCATCGGTAGTGCATTTAAAAACATTATACAGGTAAATAATACTTCATATACTTACTTTATGACGATAATGTAATCAATGTGCATGGTTTATAGAGTACTTTACATCAAACAAATATTGATATGTACTTTATTTAAATTCATTATACAAATTGCAAAATAAAGAGTCACTTTTCAATGAGTTTTTACATAAAACAGTTAATCTACGATGTCTTGATCGTTAAGTTATGTTCAACCTAGACAAATCTGGTTTCTTTTCATGTATTTGTGGTTCCAAGTAGTTAATTGAGGTATAGAAACTTGGCCCACATCTTTAGCTAATTTATTAGAAAATGATATGGAAATGGGAAATGGTGTCCATGTAGCATCAGGATTTTTGGAAATGTCATCCAACTGTTGAACATGTGCGGTTATTTTACACCAAATGTTACATTAAAAAAAAAAGTTCTACATTGGACTTTGGTAATTGTAGAACCTAAAAAAGAAGAAAGAGTTGGAAAATATCCATTTTGAAAATTTTCACACTTGGATGTCACATAATATGCCCCCAACTTCATGGAATGAGCCATATGTGTGGCCCTTTCTTCTCGTGCTGTGTATTGGAAATGCGACTTTTGAAAATGGGATATTTTCCTTTAAATGGTGCTAATCATGGTTTATCTTTGTTGTTAGGGAGAAAATTTGGTATCAAATTATGCCTTAAAAGATTCATCTAAATGCCTATCTAGCCTGTTTGGACAAAAACAAATTGAAAGTTACTCAAAATGACAATAAACAAAGTGGTATACTTTCTTGTTGTTGAACCCTTTATGATTATATATATATAATTGTATATCAAAATAAGCAGATAAGTAATCCTCTAACAGCTTAACATGGAATTTAGACATGATCACTCATGCATGGCAGATCCCATTCACTTGACAATGGCAAGAAGATTGCAAAAAATTGGATAATCCCTCCAATTCAAATGACTGTAAATGCTCATTTCTTGCAATTTCCTTTTATGCACCTTACCATTGCTTAATGAATGTGCTCAGCCATGCATGAATGCGTACATCTTAATTTCATACAGACATGATAGAGAATTATTGTCTGCTTATTTTGACATGCAATTGTTTAATTCATATTAAATATTTATGTGAAATATTTGAACTTCAATGAGTGTCCAAGAACTTCTTTTGACGAGTGTATATTACCTGGTCAGTTACTTATTTTGAGGACTGTAATAATAAGCCATATTTGCACAAAGCATGAAATGAAATATTACATTTTTAACGCCAAAGATGACAGATTTTCAATAGGATTTGCAGACGTTACCTCCCTTTTGCCTCTCTTCGTGGCATGATTTATCACCCCTTGAACCTCAAGTCCCTGGATATTCATAAAGGATGACCGAAACACTTATGTTTTCACGAAACCGGTTTACGCCTTAGTATCCTTTTAGTCCTATGTGCTTGTCAGAAACTGTTAAGAGCACACAATTTGTTATGATTTACTGTAATGCTTCCATATTTCCTAGAATTGTTTATACATATTTTATTACTATACAAAGATGTATATAAAATGTATATCCATGAAATGGTATATCATAGCAGTGGTGCAATTTTAGGCCAAATAGATAAAATAATTTGTTTGCCTTAACTGAAATGACTAGTATCTTGAACATTTGGTTGAAGCCTTTTTACTTTACGTATGAACAAATATCTACATTCAAACTGTCCCAATTTCTCTAACATTAAACAACATCTTTCCATTTTTGTATTGACATTCTAAATTTCTACAACAAATTGTTTTTAAAATAATATTTAAAGAATAAGGCATAGTAAAATAAATAACATGTTTCCCGTCCGGACTTTAAAAAAAAATAGGGACAGCGGTCCCAAGTAGGTCGTCCGTTTATATGGGTAGTTTGGTTGCAATTGTACTTCATCTGTTTAAATGTAATCAATTTTACATATGCAGCCAATTTTACATCTTGACCTCGGATGACCTTTGACCTTGGTATGTGACCTTTGACCTCATTAACATATGAAGGTTTCCATATTGCATCTATGACCTAAGTTTGGTTGCAATTGGTCATTGTATGGAAAAGAAATGGACAAGAACAAAAAGTGTGTACTTAAATTTTACATCTTGACCTCAGATGACCTTGACCTTTGAACTTCATTAACATATAAAGGTTTTCATGTTGCATCTATGACCAAGGTTTGGTTGCAATTGGTCAATTGTATGGAAAAGAAATGGACAATACAAAACGTGTGTACTAAATTTTACATCTTGACCTCAGATGACCTTTGACCTTGGTATGTGACCTTTGACCTCATTAACATATGAAGGTTTCCCATGTTGCATCTATGACCGAAGTTTGATTGCAATTGGACAAAACAAAAAGTGTATACCAAATTGTTGACACACACACACACCCACCCCGACACAGACTACATACACGAAGGATGCAGCCATAAGGTCTCTCTCCTACGGACGACCTAAAAAGGAGGAGGGAGGCTTACTATTTACTATTTTCCAATTTTTCGCTATTTTTTTTCCAAGATGGCTTACAAGTCGAAAGTGACCAACTGACTGTGTCGGGGACACTCCTAAACAGATTTTCCACTAGGCCTATACTTGCCAGAGAAACAAAAAAAACACATCTAAATTCAGTACATTTGGTTAATTATTTGTGCAATAGACGTGTTGCCTGTAAAATGATATACGGTAACACTGTAAAGATTTGTAACTAAATGTTTGCATATTGTTTTTCTTCTCTTCAATTTGGGTCAAATAAAATTATAATTGTTGTTTGTAGCCTATGCCTGCCTGTGATCTGGTAAAGAAAGATGTTTCATTTATGAATGATGGATAAAATGACAAAATAGGTTTTGAATGCTATTCAAACATACCCGTCAACATAACATGCATAACAGCAGTTATAATTTTTTTAACTCAATTTAAAAATAAACAAAAAATGAAATAAATATATACAAAAATTTACAAATCAGTGTTTTATTATGTTACAGTCAACACTTCTCTTCTCCTATTTTTAAATAGGTATGATTATATACTGAATTTATGTATTTTTCAAATGTTCAAAATAATTCGTAATAATGATCGTTGTTTAAAATGAAAATGTTTTTCGAATTAATGAAAGTATTTCTAAATTATTTCAACAAACCAAGATAATATTATACTTGGGCATGATATAGGTCACTCGAGGAGTCAGGTAGGGGTCAATTCGATGCTGTTTAGGTGACCAATTAAAGCTCTAAAAATTAAGAATTTAAAATTTAAAAAAATGAAAAAAAAAGAGGGTTTTTTTATTTTAAAATATCAAATAGTAAAAAAAGGAGGCGGCGGCTAAAACGGAGGCCCGGCGGAGACGGGAAACATGGAACTTTTTTTACTAGGCCTAAAACATCCACTCAAACCCAAGTTTGAACTTATAGTGCCACATGGAACACAAACTTTTCCTAATCAACAAACCAACAGCACTCAAAATAGAAACAGACAATATCTTTTATTTCGCCTCAGATCATGTTACACCAGTATAGCTAGTGGGCACCTCACAACAAATGCTTCCCCCAATTTAGTATCCAATGTGCGGTCCAATACTAACGTGTTACTGAACCCGCCGCCACCGCATTGCCCGCAAACATACTTGCTGCATTCACATAACTTCGATAACAGCATCCATGTGCCCTGTCAAGCCCCACAGGACAATGGTTATATATACTGTAAACGTGAAATTTTCACGCTACATTAATTTTTCGCGCTCCAAGCAGCTACCGCGAAAATAAAAACATGGAACATATTTTGTGTATAAGTCTATGTAATTAACTTTCAAGTCGCGAATTTAAAAACTAAGCGAAATGACTGAAAGTCGCTAAGCGCGGAAAATGTAACCACGCGAAAAATAAACACTTTCACGGTAGTTATATATAGATCATAATTGCTGTAAATCTTATGACAGGATAGATCACTGACCAATTGCCA